>CM067224.1:37022598-37467399 GCA_034190945.1 Octodonta nipae | reverse complement strand
GCTAGCGAATATCAATGGAATATCAAAAATGCACTTACAAATCAACGAATATAAGAAATACTGATGTCACAAACTGATATATCAACAATATATATATGAGGTAATATTTACATTCACAACAAATTTATAAATAGTGGGTTTACGAAAACAATTAACAAGATATTTATATACTCCAGCCAAACTGATTAGTACAAAAACCAGTTATGAACAAATTGTAAGAAAAAGCGAATATACAAACTGGAAATAAAAATAAATATATAATATTCATATCGAAAGGAAGAGATTAAAAATATTTTCTATAAAATCACAAAATTAATTTGAGTACTAGAACGCCATGAACATGAGCCTCCTATAGACAAAAAAGTTTGCTGAGTTTCTAGCTGTGTATGAAAATTAACGGATATCAACATTAATATTTTTGAAGATAACATACGTAAACATTCTGGTCAAATATAGTGACTGCAGTAAATTTGTAAAACTCAACACAATATGCATATCAAACTAATAAAACTAGAAAAATAACGTCAGAACATGGGGATTGAAATAGTGGCCTAGACAATAAGCAGGTAATTAGAAGACCTCGCCAACTATGAATTAAAATTGAAATAATAATCTCCAACTCTATAGGAATACACATCAAAAATCTAAATTAATTCGACCCAGAAACCTTAATCTTTAGATAAAAAATAACAAACACATTATTAAACAAAAATTATAGCTCACCATATTCGAAGAGAGTCATTCCAATGACGAAAAGGATAACGAGATGCTTCGCTTGAGACATTTTGATCTTATCTACACTAAACTGGCTGGTTTGTTATACCCATATGAACTTGGTTTATATAGTATTATATCTAGTAAATATTTATCACTTGCGGAAAATTTGTGTTTGCATTGCAAATATTATGTGTTATTGTGGACATTCGTAGAAACTTGAGTACATAATCACCGCAAATTTAATAACGGCAATAGGGGGATTTTATGAAATTTACAAAAACTGATTTGTTCTAATAACAAACAATTGCTTTAAACAATCTACATGGACACGGAAGAACTAGCATGAAAAGTGGGTAAAAGGGTAGTTTACGCAGAGGATTTTTTTACTGATATACCTTGACGATACGCTCTTAAATGTCTTTATTTTCAGGTCCTCTCAGTTTGAAATTGCTATAATAAGTTTTTATTGTTTTACTTGTCATTTCATATTGAATGGTGTGATTAGACTTTGGATATCAAATAACAATATTCAGAATTTTATCAAAAATATTTATACCAGAGATCCATTAATATTGGTAAGCATCTTGTACAAATCACAAACCAGTACATTTATTTTCACAATGTTCGAAACAACGCATTGATGCTCTTTGTAGGGTTTTGGTCTCCATATACTTACAGTTCTTCTGATGATCTATAGATTTTTGGTAAGAAAGAATGTATTATAAAAAGTCACATATTTCTCCTTTACTCACTTCATAGTTTCAGTTTTTAATTTAAGTAACCAGGGTAATTGATTTTAAATGCGACATAATAATTATAATCTTTATGGTGGCAGGGTGCTGAGGAGGCGGGCTCCTGTCGTACAAAGAATTACAGCCCAGGGTCATGACCAAAGGAGCCAAACAAGAAGGATAACAACAGCTGGCCCTCAATTAACCGGGTCTAAAAAGCGCATGAAATACGCTATCGCCATGAATGAATTTATAATGCGCGCGTTTTGCGGAGTAACTAACATTGGTCAGAACAAGACTGGATATCGTTAATATTTCCTCAACAGTTCTGCCGTGAGTACCCAGAGCTTCAAGTAACCGAAACTCAACAATTTTAGCAAGTACAGTCAACTAACTTTGACCTGAGAAATCCAATCAGCTATGGAAAGAGCTCTTACGGAGTATAGTGGAACAGATTCACGATTAGACCAACAATTCCCAAACTAACATCTTCAAAGAAACTGGGTATCGTGTTCTAAGTCATGAACAAATTTATCTCACTAAACCATGTTTTAGGTGTCTTCTAAACGTTGTTTGTGGCATATTCTTGATTACTTTTATGTTTTTTTTGGGGAATAACACCACAATAGAAATAAAACTACGTATATTGCAGGAATACCAAACGTTTCAAAGTCTATTCTGACTTGGTTGTCAATGGCTTTTTATTTATTGATGTGATTGCAAAATGAAAATTTGATTTATGACATTTAAAATTGACATTAGAAAATTTGTTGTTTTTAGATATACAGGTAGCACAAAAAATTCTAAAGATCATGAATTATAGTTAACGAAACGACAATTTGAAAATCAAAATTTGTGAACATGCTTGGGATCTAGGCCCATAAAATACAATTTGACAATTCAACTATACTTAACAAAGAACAACATAACACAAAACGAAAATAAAAGAGTCTGCCTTAATTCTTTTGAATGAAGACGATTGTATCGCTTCTACTTCTGTAGAATTTAATCGTATCTGGTTACCGACAATTAAGGAAGAAATTATTAACGGTAACCTCCTTTTGAACAAACCAATATCGGGATAGTTCATAAGGTTTTTCCTAGGTTTCCCTTATGACGTTAATGGGATCACTCAAACAATAGAATTCTTTGATCGCATTTTGGCGAATGCGCTATCTTATAACAAAGTCGTACCTAGGAACGCCACTTATAAATTCTAAAGACAACTCTTTCAAATTCTTCTAATTTGAAAGCTGGTTAACTATAATTCATGATCTTTAGATTTTTTTGTGCTACCTGTATATCTAAAAACAACAAATTATCTAATGTCAATTTTAAATGTCATAAATCAAATTTTCATTTTGCAATCACATCAATAAATAAAAAGCCATTGACACCGAAGTCAGAAAAGACTTTGAAACGTTTGGTATTCCTGCAAGATACGTAGTTTTATTTCTATTGTGGTGTTATTCCCAAAAAAAACATAAAAGTAATCATGTTTTAGGTGTTAATACGTTAGACTCACTGCACACAATCATCTACTGTGCTGCAATTGCCATCTGCAGAGCAATTGGGGTCACAATAAGACCAAAGGAAGGCCTTAAGCAAATTAGACAACACCTCGCATACCACCTTAGCAAAGAAGGCTTGAGAGGAAAATCAATTCCATTCGAAAAGGCATCATAAGATGCCAACGAGAGCTCAAAACAACAGAAATGACAGATTTATCAAGACTATCATGGACAACCGAATGCACTCTGAATGGGATGGAGAAAACATCATATCTCAGCAGTCTTGACAGCCTACGAAAAAACAAATGTCTGTCTACCAAGTCGATTAAAAAGGTACAAAACTACTAAGCTACAGAAACTAGACAACAGACTATTCTGCCAATCAGAAAATAGTTTTATAGTAAACTTAACAACATTACCGATAATAGTGAGGCCCATAGCAATCGCAGTAAAAGGGCAATCGAACAATTCTGGAAAACACAACTTTCCACAATTTCCTATGGGAAAAACCCAGTCCTATAAATTGACAACTAGGCTTCAATAAAACAAAATAATGATCTACAATGTACATTTATTCAAGCCATTTAGAAGCACAATTAATCCAAAGATGAACAAAATCCAAAATGTGACATTATTTTCGCTGTCCACTTTAAGTGATATGCCCCAAAGGACAAAAAGAGGAATCTGGTAATAAAAAATATGATACGAGCTATTTCAAAAACTAAAGTTATTCGTATTTAAAGTTTTTTGAATTTTAATTTTTTTCCAGATCACTCTATATAAATTGAAAATCTAAATTCGTTTAAAGTATCTGCCTTAACTTTCAACTGTAACTGATTACAATCAAAAAATCCTGAATGATTTTTTGGAAGATATGATATGGTCTTCACTGGAATGCGTTTCGTACAAATTTAATTATCTCAAAAACTATTACTGGAAAATTGTGGAATCTTTGATGTGTCACAGACGTATAAATAAAAGTTTTGTACCCTCACACCAAACCTTTCTTTTTTCACTCAACGCCGTTTCAACATCTTTGCTGAATGCCATTGCTCAATTCATCATTCTTCTCTGTATAATGCCAGGTCATTCTATGAGTTTAATAATGAATTTGATAGTGAAATCGGCAGAACATGCATTCTGGTTCTGGTTCTTTACTTTGTAGATGACTCTTCTATCCATTCCATTCGTTTTAGATGAAGTGGAGAGAGTCTAGATATATTCATTTTGAATATTTAATGTATGTTTCAAATTTAAGCTCTTCATTAGAATATTGCTGCTTTATTCTTTAGGGAAAATTTAACTTTTTTCTATGAAATCACATATTTTGGTAAAATTTATATAAACGACGTAGTTCCAGCTTTAACTTTTTTAAGATTTCCTTCTCAGGACATTTTAATTTTGTTCCACTGTTCTTTACTTTAAGATGTTTATTTAGTATAAAATATTGGAGTTCTCAAACTTTCATTATCTTCTTAGTGTTCCCCGTTTATTTGGCTATGTGCAAAAGTGATTTAATATATTGAAGTTGTTGCAATATATTTGAAAAAGTTGCAGCAGGAGGGGGGAGGTCAGAGTAATTGTTAGAGGTATTATTGGTGTTGTAGCTATTATGAAGGCTTTTATTGGTTTCAGTAAAAGGAAGATGAATTGATGATAATAAATTGGAAAGATTAAAAACATATTTCCTCATCTTTCAAATGTAGTACCTATTCTTGGGAGATATTTTTTTTCGTTACACTAGAAATAAAATACAAACTACATATGCCAGAACTATCATTCAGAGAACAACTCAGTAGATATACTCGATAAGTTTGTGATTATGTGCCATGTTGAAGCTGTCGCGAAGCACTATAGTCTACAGTGGGTTGATGAATATCTGCTGTCGGATTGCCCATATTTTTCAGGTTTCTTTTACAACACTATTAGGTATTGTTGAACAGATATTAGGTATGCCTAGTATTTCCTCTGGAGTAATTAATCTTCTAATTTTTATCTGACTGCCATTAACGACTACACCGTTGTGAAAAGAGAAAAATATCCTCAATATCTTCTCAGCAGAAACATATTTGTGGGTGTATTAGACATTCTATAGATTCTATATAATCAAGTATTATTGCTTGATACGAATATGTTGTGTTTTAAGAAGACCCAGTTTCTTTAGCCAAATTAGTGTCAGTTCTTTTTTATATAGTTATAGAAATATTGAACTCATTATTATTTTCTTTGTAATTGCATATAAAATTTCTAGGATATAAACAGAAAATGAATCTATGTTTCAACAACTTCATTTATTTAAAGAAATTATAATTGTTTCAGAATAATATGAAAATCAGGTTTTCAAAATTATCAAAACCACAATTTGTAGTATTAATCAGGAACAATATTTAAACAATCATTTCAAGCATTACACAAGTCGGAGTCACAATATTCACAAGATTGTAGTTGGTTGCTGTCAGTTGAAACCAGAGCCATGGCTTCACAATATCCATCATATATACATCCTCTGGTAACTTTTGATACCCTGGTGGTTCCTGTAAAACAAGCAATAAAAGTAAAACTCTACATCTTATCTTTTATGGCATATAGAGTGAAGGGTAGACAATCACTTGGAAATGCAGACAATAATAACATATGATGAGAAAAATCGGTACAGCACTAACAATATCTATGCTTTAATAAAATGTAGAAGATAACGTATTCAATTATGAAAATAAGGGAAGGTTAGATGAAATTAATTTGTGCATATTGACGATAGCATTAATGCTACATAAATGGGGATACACGAAAATATATACATAAACGCATATTCTTAAATGTTTGTAAATACCAACCTCCCCAGACAAAAGTTGCACATCGAGTTGCTGTTCCACTACATGTCTCTTGATCAACTGTTGATGGACTTACTTCACATGCCAAATTTTTTCCTGTCGGTTGAGTACACTCGTAACAGGTTAACCCATGACCTGTAAATATTAAAATGATACCGAGTTTCAAGTCATTTTGGGTAGAAAAAACTAACTAAGGTCACAACAATAACAAAATGTATCAGCATACAAGTACAATGTGTATTAACCTGCAAATGAAAACAATATGAAACAGATCATTTTAATTTAAGCACCACTGTTAATGTACTTGTTTTATACATGGCACCAGATTGAATATAATTAACCCACTGATTAAAAATTTAGATCTTTAGCATTTATATTATAAGCAAATTTTTAAAACCGCTTAACGGATATTAGTGGTCTTAATTCCTTTAGACTTCATAGTACATTTTAATATATATTTTAATATTTATTTAATTGGTCGGTTGTAACTCTTTACAGCTTAAAAGTAACGAAAAGGAAAAGTATAAAGGGACAATATATAAATATAAACAGAGAATTTTGCAGTATAAAATTTCACAACATTCTTAAGTAACAATCTAGTATCCTTTTTATTTATTTATATTTATAGAGAAGCCAAAATAAATCTGTCTGAACTCACGAATAGATCCTGCAAAATGCATTTCATACTACTGTTAACACACAGGCCGCGAAGAGATGGACTACTTACAAAAATCATTTAAAATGTTGTAAACAAGTATCACATCAGTACCTATGTTACAACTCGATAGTGTTAAGAGAAACAGTTGCTAGAATATTTCAGAATATCTATAGAAATTTCAAACAACTCGAAAAATCTAATATCAAATTTTCTATATACGGCGGAGGATCAAATGACTGGTTTAGAAGTTATACGGCTAATGTAACAAGTGATGAAGATAATGGAGCCCTCATCATACTCATCCCAAATCAATAGCATTTCGAATAAAAGTCCCAAAAACTTTAATTAAAGGATAAAATTTTCAACAACATAATTTAAGATTTTAAATATAACTTATCTCAGAAATTACTGAGCTAAAATTACTTACCATATTGGAAGATAGTTGTTCCAATGATGAAAAGAAAATGAGATGCGTTGCTTGAGACATTTTGATGTTATTTGCGGTAAACTGACTGTTTGTTATACCCCACATGAACTTGGCTTATATACTGTTACCTCTGGTAAATATTTGTCACTTTCAGGCTTAGTGAGAATCACATAATTCGGGCAATAATAATTTAGCGGAAAATTTATGTTTGCATTGCAAATATTGTGAGCTATTGTAGACCCACATTCATAGAAACTTGCGTACATAATCCTCATAAAATTTATAAGAAGATTTAGAAAATTTACATTTACTTATTAATTCTAATAACAAGTTAATAATTTTCGTTGCTGATACGTAATTCACAAAAATAGAAAAGACTAATTGTTATAATTTTTTGAAATAATTTGTATTTAAGCAGTTTAACGTTTCCATGATGATATGAAGATATTTATGTATCGAAAATCAATTCCGGTGACACCTAATTTCAGACATTATCTTATGGTGTACCTGTACCCACATGCAGTATTTAAAATTGATATGAGATTAGATGAACTGATAAACTCAAGAACATAAGAATTTCATAATTACAGAAGAACAAGGACTTGAAGTTCTGAGAGCAGAATGGAAGGATTTTATTTAATAAATGTGGAGACGCTATGGGCATAAAATAGTAACTAAAAAAAAACTTAAAACTAAAGAACTAAAAGGAACAGGAACTACATATTTTTAGGTTATGTTATACGAGAAGATTGGCCTAGTGCATTAAGAACTGGCCTTACAGAAAAAAAAGGTAAAGAGATAAACTAAAGAACAATACAGCTCACGTGAAGAACTTAAGGCCAACAGTACAAGTGGTTAAGGAGTTTTTGAGAGAAGACTTGGGTTCAAAACCCACCGCGAGGTCAGCGAGATGGTGATCTATTACTACTTACTAACCTACAGTGAGAGGTAAGGTAAGCTGGTAAGCTCCAAATGGCCAGTTAATAATGACAATAGGGTTGTCGATAATAACAATATTTAGCAGCACGAGCTACAAGATTAAGACAGCATGCAATAGTGCAAACATTATTGACCCGAGAGGACTAAATCTAAGAACCGCAACACGAAAACTAACAACAAAAACTAAGCTGGGAAACGAAGCCCTTGCTACTGAAAGGAACAACTGACCTGCAGAAAGAATTATAAATAGTAATCGCATTAGAAGAAAAAATTGAATGACGGAAAGGAACAAAATAATAAAGAAATTGATCATATTGTACGATTACCTATAAATATAACAAAACAAATATCTGGTAATGACAGGTTATTGTCTTATTTACTAAAATGTGATGGTAGAAGAACACGGAAACGACTAACAAAAAATACATACATACTGTATAATAACCAGGTATATACCTGACCAATGAAATACCTATGCCTCTACCAGAAAGGTAGTAAAGATATATCTCCTGTCAGTAGCATACAATATATTCAATTAGATTATTTAAAATAGAATATCAATTAAACTGCATTCCTCTCAACTACGAGAGCGAGCTGGATTACACAGTAACTTCATCACAATTGATCACATACAAACTCAAAGACATGTTATCAAGCCAATAAATAGTACTTGAATTTGGAATAATATACTTCCGAGAAACCCTTCTATACCATTTCTCACAAAGTAGTAATCAATCCCTGGAGAAAACAAAGTGTAAATAACTCATATAGAGGTCAATATATAAAGAAAGTCAAAGCAATATCTTAAAATCTATTCACAGCTGCATTAAAAAGTCTCTTTCGGAAGACTGAAACGACAAAGCATTTAATATAAGTATTTAAGAAGAACATAACAAATACCCCGAAATGGACACCATTCCCGCAGAATTCTTAAAAGCACTGTGAATATCGATTCAAAATATTACATGGCCATATAACCAAATATTGCAACTGTATACTGGCTTAAAAATTGCTATTCACGAAAATGAATTGATAAAAATGAAATATAACTTACCATCACATGCAACTAAATTCTTACTCAAAATTGCATATATATAATATATATATAATATATATATATATATATATAGGATACAAAACTTCTTATACAAGCGGTAGGTTTGTTAGGAAGGAGAACGAGGAACCAAATACTTAACATTCGTTAATTAATAGAGAAGGCTTGTGAATCATTACTAGTTATGAGAAAGCTTTCTACTCTGTAAGATAGAATAACCTCTATACTCCCAGCAAGAGATAAGTAGCCATTATTATCGTGTTACCTTCATAAGAATCCTTTACAAAAACAACCAAGCCCAGAATTAGGTTTGACAATAAAACATCCGACACTTTCAAGTACAACAAAGATGCATTCTGTTATCAGATTATTTAACATCTACGGCAAATACACAATGCCCTTGGTGAATTTTGAGGGGGCTTCTGTCAACTGCAAACAAAATCTCAGGTACGTCGCCGACACAACCTTTAAAATAGGAGACAAGAAAAAAAATAGAGATAGCCATACTCTGGAGCTCGAAATGAACCTAAACAAGACAATTCTGATAGTTATCAACAAGAGCAATACCATACAATTACGAGATCTCTTGAACACAGTTCAACTAGTAAATGAATATGTAAATTTGGTGTCACTGTTAACCAAAAATAGAAACTGTGAACCGAAAATGAAGAAAGGGATAGCCTTAGCTAGAAGAGCAATTTACAAACTTAACGTAGATTATATCTGACAAATTCATAACAAAAAACAGCAATATTTTTGCATAGCTCTGAGTCCAGGTCGATAAATTCAACTGATCGAAGGCGAATAACGCATTTTAAGTGTGCTGTTTCCACCATATGTCTACAGCATATCTTCGGTTACTTTGGCTACATCAAAAAACATGACAACCCTGAACTACTTATGAACTAGAGAAAAGTTCGAGGAAAGAAGCCGAATGGACGTTCATCATCAAGATGTGCTGATCAAATTAAAGCATTTTCCAGACCATCACTACAAATAACAGAAAACTTCAAGTTTTGCAGACGTTCTACGAGTCAATGCACCCACATATTAATGTTATTTGTTCTTATGATGTTGGCATTAGAGTTTTGTTTTTTATTTACATTTCTAAGTATTCCTCTATATCTGGAACTAAGATATCTTAATTTCCTTGAAAAGGGAGTTCATGTAATGTAAGTATTACGTAACATCGAAAGTCTGTAGCACTCCTGTTACAAAGTCTTGCAATTACAGCATGAGAATTTTAGTAAAATTAATATGATTTACGACAATAATTCAAGTAAACTAATCTCCTTACACTCCTTGTTAAATTACTTTCCGGGAATTCAACGTTGGTTCACAAACTCCCTCCGATATCAAGTTGAATTTGAATAAAACCAAATTATACAAGAGAAATAGTGTTTATTCAAAAGAGAACAAGACAATAATTATTTCTGTTCCCAATTTATAGAAGCTGCCGTATCCCATCTTTAATTATTGATCCTGAATATCATATTAATCCTTCATCCAAACAAAGGTTTAAAACAAATTAAATTTTCAACAACAACAAAAGGTTTGATTTGAAAATCATTGAATATTCCATTGTGGCATTTTTTTGCATAGCTTACAGTTCGTTTATTGATAATATTTTTATTTTTGGCAAAAATCGTTATGTTTTCATACTGGCAATAGATTCTGTGGGTTCAAAAATTGACATATATCCACTTTCACTTTCAACGTCTGTATTTTTATCAAAATAAATTCACTTTGTGTTGTATGACACTGATCTCAACTTTTACCTGACTTTAATTTCAAGAGCATACACATTATGTCTTAGGACATTTATGTAATCATTTATCTCTTTTATGTCTGATTCCATAATTACTATTTTCTGATTAAATGCTTCGTTACTTTGCATTACTAACTGCATTAGTTGTTCTAATTGTTCCTTTGGCATTTTAGAATCATCGTGCCTCTGCAAGTCAGTTTGTTCTTGTTTTTTTTTCAAATTTCACAAATAACCTTCATTTCAGTTTTCTTGTTCACTTTTCATTGTAGAGTCAAGATTTTCCAATTAAATTTTAAGTTTTTCATCAACTGATTTCACTAACCTTGGTCGGATTTCTTCTTGATTTTTGTTTCTCCTTTTTGTCACGTTTTCCAGTAACATAGTTATCAACGTCAAGTCTAGTTTATTTTTTGCTAGTGTCGTCCATTTCTGTCATAAATCAATTTAAGATGTTAACTTCATTTAAAACCACACTTCTAACACCAATCTCTAATAGAACTTGTACAACCGTCGCCGTAAATAGTCAATGTAGAAAATACCCAAAAGCAATGGTAATATCTGATTTGTCAGAGTATTTTCAGGAAACTTATCGAAGCCGCTTTTTACGTCCATCGAAACTTCGGGATAGCCATTGTTGCTCTTTTTTTATTTCAGCCGGTTTTATGTTTACGTTATTTTTTATCGGAACGATTAATTTAGAATGTTTCTTAATTTTTTTTTCTTTGGCGGCGTTAAATGTATTGTGTAACAATACAATAACTCTTGCAATGAAGCGGAGCAAAGCACTTGCAGATGATTGAAATAAAGAGTTCCTTTTAACAGCCGGCAAGATTTAATACTTATAGCATCGGTGAAGTCCAAAGCAGTTAAAGCAAAGTTAAATGGTGTTTAGTTATAAACATATAGATTGCTAATTTAATAATGTATTGTAATGTGGAGAACAAAAGGCATGGGGTGTCTCTAATGGTTAGGAAACCACGAAATTCTAGTTACTAGAGAACAAAATATGTAATTTCTCGCAACAATTGATAGTTTCTGAGGTACAGTAACAATTGTTTTCTAGAGTTCTAAGTTTTAGTCTCCAGTTAGGTCTTTGGGTTTTTTAAGAGTTATATGAAACGGTTCATTTTTTTTTTTGTTCACACCAATAGGTCTGGATGGCAGCCAGTGTAGCACCATATTAAAAAAACATATTTTTAAAATGAAAAAGTATTACTTGCCAGAGTTCTGTAAAATTAATAGTTTTGGAGATATTCTGATGAATAATCATTTCTAATACAAGTGAACGAAAATATCAACAAAAATTGTTGTTTTATTTTTTGGCTGTGATATACAATTATTCTTTCTCGTAATTTATATTTAGGGTATTATAAACACATTGTTTTAATACCTACACCCAAAGTTAACATGACTCTATTCTTGCAATATAGAGATCCTGACTGACCTATCCACTGGTTTAGATAGATAATTAAGAGATCTCTAATTGTTAAGCTGAAATGAAGGGAGTAGCACCTTAGTGTACAAATTACATACTTTAAAAGACGATTTCCTAATAGGTTGGGCAATTTTTTTCAAAAACTGTATTTATATCTAGATGGTAACTTAATAAAACGCATTAAATTCTTCCTACTTATTCCCTAAGAAATATAAGGTTATCCGAATATAACATTAAGCATCAAACTACTTATTTTGATGAACCTTTTCCTAAAAGAATAAACAATATTCTATTATTGCGGCGTAGGCTTTCGCACTTATTTGATGTTCTTTTGCAGATGGTGGGAATTCCTCCTTGAGAGATGTAAAGACTTCTCGTCCTAATTTCGTACTACAAACTGTGGCAGTACCTGCATACACACACACAAATTGCACAACATTTTGTGTTTTGTTTTCAGTCTTAGAACTGTAAACAATTACTATAACTTAAAAATCAGAAATATGTAAGTGTAACAACAAAAACAGCTCTCTCAATTCTAATGTTTAGTTACAAAAAACTTAGTGTCAAATCAAGATATTGCATGTATTAAGAAACGAATAAACTTAGAAATTTTAGAGAAACTAGCACACAGAGATTCCGAATCTGGAGTCGTTCCGAGTAATTGTTGTTCTCCTGTAACTCCTAGGAGAACAGCAATTACAGGAAAGGCTCCAGATGCGGAACCTCTGTGTGCTAGTTTCGCCGAAAATCCTAGATGTCGGTCTTACATCTCGCGTCTACAAATTTATCAAGTTTCACGAAATACTATAACCATTATTCTAACTACACCATTTTATATATGCATTGTATTTTACTTAACTAGTTACACAAAGTCATTAAACATTAAGGTCTGACTGATTATTTAATAGTCTACCTGATTATTTATATCTGTTAATTTCCAGGGATTCTAATAAATTGATTTTACTGAGATTATTTTCTAAATGTAATATTTTTACATTATCGTTAAAGTAATGATTATCCTCGACTAAATGACGTGCCTAATTAGATCTATTGTCCTGTGTGGAATAACTTCTTTTGTGCTCTCTAATACGGTTACTAAAATTTCTAAATTTCTTACGGATATACAGTTTACGGCAATTCCTGCAATTAATTTTGTATACCCCGGATTTACAATTACTATCTACTCTTGATTTGCTATTCTTAATGTATCTGGATCAATTATTTGAAGTTTTATAACTAATGTATATGTGTTGTTTTTATAAAAATGATTAAATTTTATTCTTTTCGCGCCCGAGTAAGTTAAAGTTTTGAAGAAAGCCGAAGCTTTTTTTATCAGTTGGATAATTGAATTTAGAGACTTTTGTAACATTTTCTTTTTTACTAGGTTATCGATGAGCTGGTGATCAAAACCGTTGTTTATTGATATTTGTTTAATAATGTTTAATTCTTTTTCAAAATTTAAGGAGGTCAAAGGTAAATTGATTAATATGTGGATCATACTGTAAAATGTAAATATTTTTTGCTGATATGGAAGATAAGAACTATTATAAATAACTATGTCAGAATATGTAGTCTTCTGATAAATTGAAAATGTATTTGTTTTGTTTATTCTAGTAATTGTCATGTCTAAATAATTAATTTCGTTATTTGTTTCGATTTCCGTCATAAATTCAATATTTGGATGTATGTTATTAATGTGATCTAAAAATCTGCTCAATTGCCTATTAGTTCCTGTAAAACATACAAGAATGTCATGTACGTATCTATACCAGTAAGTGAATTGTTTTAATAATGGTTGTTCAAACATTTTATCCTCTACCTATATCACTCCTGAATATTTCAGCTAATAGGGGACTTAATGGCTTTCCCATAGTTAAACCTTCAATACATTTATATAAAATACTATTAAATTCACGATAATTGTGGTCTAAGCAAATTTTCAAAACACTCAATATATATTGTTTTATGATTGTATATCTATGAGTTATTTTCTAATAATTCTTATATTATTTTAACTGTATCTCTAGGAGGTATACTCGGAAACAATTTTTTTAAGTCAAAAGAAATGAGTTCAGCATTCCATGGAACAAAGATACCCTTAATATTATCTATTAGTTAATATGACTTTTTAATGGCATGTTTAGCTTGAAATTTATTATATATTTTTTATAACTTCCATAAGTAAATTAGAAACTTTAACAGCTGGGGCAGTAATATACGAAACAACTAGTCTAATAGGATGGTTTTGTTAGTGGAATTTAATTAATGAATACAACTCTGGAGGATGGGGATTCGTTAATATTAGTTTAAATCTGCCTTCCTGGCCTTTAACTTACTTGGGCGACACAAGTAATAAAATTAAATCATTAGAAAAACAAGACATATACATTAGTTATAAATAAAACTTCAATTGTAATTGTAAATTCGGGGTATACAAATTAACTGCGGCAATTGCGATAAAATGTATATCAGTTGGACATTTAGAAATTTTAGTACCCTTATTATAGAGCACAAAAAAAGGTATTCCGCCCAAGATAATAAATCTAATTATCCACGTCAGTTAGTAGAGGATAATCATTACTTTAACGATAATGTAAAAATCTTACATTTAGAACATAGTCAATTTATTATAATCCCTAAAAATGAACATATATAAATACTCAGGTAGACTATTAAATAATCAGTTGGACTCGGTGTAATTAGTTAGGTAAAGTACAATGTATGTATATATATATATATATATATATATATATATATATATATATATATATAAAATGGTGTAGTTAGAATAATAGTTTTAGTATTTTGTGAAACTTGATAAAGGCATTGTATGCCGTAACACTATCGTTTTGCCACAACAAAGTGTAAGTGTATGTATCTTTTTTGTGTTTTCTAATCATAGATTTACATCAAGAATCAGCCACAACAATTCAGTATTATGATTTATTATATTCGCAAGCTACTGTTTAGTTTACAAAGAAAAATAATTCAGTTTGAAATAATCCAATAAATCAATTTATTACTTTTTAATAAAATCCAGGTTTATTTAAAATAAATTTATGACTATTACTTTTTATATCGTTTTAACTGTGGAATTATAATAGCAATTTTTAGAAATCTGCTACATTATCACTTTTAAATTAATTTTAAACCAAGAAGAAGCTTGTTTACTTCATACTTTTTTATTATTAGTAGTGGTTTCATTGTAGACTGACCATCAAATTTCGACAATGGTTTATTCTTTACAAGAAAGAATTGAAATACTATTTATTTATGGTGAAGAACAGCGCTGTGCACGCAGAACTGCGCATGTTTTTTATCAGAGACATCCCTATAAAAATATTAGGCATCAGTATGTATTGTATTTAGTTCACACATTTCAAGAACCTGGAAGTGTGTGCAATAAAATTGTCAAGAATCGTGGGGTTTTAACAGAAGTTATACAGGTTGATATTTTAGGCCATTTTCCCATGGATCCTCAAACATCAATACCAAAAGTCTCCAGGTTAATTTATATTTCCGTCAGCTCTATGCATAGAACGTTACGCCTAAATAAATTATTATTATGACAAAAGGCAAGAACTCTGTACATATTTGTAGATACTAGGACAATACCAATCCACAAGTTTTTCGGGAAGAGCGCAACCAAAATCCTCAGAAAATCAACGTAAATGCCAGAATAACGCAAATAAAATTATTGATCTTTTATTCGTGGAAGAAAATTTAACTGGGGTACTTATTACAAAATGTGATACATCTCCTTATAACAGAATCTTTATAAAACCAAATCCATCAAGATGGAACTTTGTTGCTAGACGACGAAAACCTATTTTTTCAACAGGACGGGGCACCTCAACATTATGCCTTGCCTGTACGAAATTGGTACGGGCGCTATAGAATGGCCAGCAAGATCACCCGACCTAACGCCCCTTGACATTTTTATGAGGACATCTGAAAACTGTGGCGTATAAAGCTCAACCTCGTGATATTCCTGAACTTAGACGTAGAATGGTGGAGGATTGTGAGCAGATTACACCAGAGACGCTTCAAAAATTGCGGGAGGAATTCGAGCTACGTCTTTACCATTGTCTTACCTACAATGGCGGATATTTTGAACATCGGATTTTAGTAGAAGGTAATTCTAACGCTAATACAATATTAATAACGTAAATAATTATTATTTAATTCGAAAGTTTAAAATGGCATTACTCTGTAAAAAATTATCTGATTTTAAAAAATGATGTGTCAAAAGATTGCCAAAAAAGAGACCTTTAAAAAGAGGTATCACATGAACTTTTGGAAGTGACATTTACCCCCGCTTAGGGGTTGAAACTGCACAGTGACCCATACGTGTAAAATGTGTCTCCCCGTAAATATAAATTAACGTGTTTTTTGTCTTTTTCTTTCAAATATATTTTAAAATTTATTTTGGGTGGCTAGTTTTGAAATGAAAGCCCTGTATATTATATATATTGTCTTGCATACAAAAGAATGACACCTTAAAGAGAGTATTTACCTACATTGTCTTTTAATCTCTAAAAGTATCTCAACTATCTTGCTAGCTCGTTAAGTGCGTTTTCTTTCCTGAGTAGCTGTACGCAGTAGTTCTCACAATCTCTTTTTCCTTTTGTAGGATAATAATTACATCTATTTTTTGGGGGGTTTCCAGTTACAGTCGAATCAATAGAATTTAACATGACTAGTTCTTGGATAAAATTAATATACCACATATCTCAAATTACTTTCACAATTTTGTTTGCCCCTTAGACTTCTTCAATACGTCCAAAGAAGTGAACACTTACTATTAAAAAATGTATGAGGTTATATGATTTCCTTATTATTTTATCTTCTGCTTATAACTCACAGATCTTTAAGTGTCCTTTGTCCAAATTCTTAGGGTTCAATCTACTACTGAAAAGATCAAGTTTAATAGCATTTTAATATACAACTTTTTACGATTGATAGGTGTTGTATCATCACATGAAAACATCCATTGTCCAAACTATCAAGTATGCTTTTTATTTTATACATTTTTATTGTTGTTGTCATTTTGGTCTGGCAGGGAACGACACGAAACCATCAATCCGCTGCATCGACTTGGGCTTTTGAAGTTAACGACTTTTGGTGGATAGCGGTTAAATGGCACGTTCATAGTTGGTAGGTACCTGAGTGTGTCTTAATAGGTTCGTTCCTTCAACCTATTGTCGACCGATCGACAATTGGTTAATGCATGGATATATAAACCGTTTATTGCGCAACTCGATCCATGTACCAGTCGACAACGAAACCGCCGATTCTACCCTGAAGCTGGTGATGGAAATTAACGTTTATTAACTGGTTGCGAATCAATCACCGTGTCATTTGGAACACGAAACTGAACCATTCACTAAACGGTTATTGTTTTGAAGGAGTGCTATATTCCTTCTGCGCAGGTACGCGACCGTTGTATATTGGTTATCTAGGCTGAAGGAACGAACCTAATGTTTGCCAAGCAACTATCAAGTCAAAAACCCATCTTGACACCTGTAAAGTTTAGTCCACTATTTTCAGCTTCTGTCATTTTTTTAGTTTTGTAATGTCCAAAATAAATTTATAGTAAAATATATTTTTACAAATAAATTGTTATTAAAAAATGTAAAATAAAAATTAAATATAAATTTAAGTTATATTTGGCATGTATATATACAGTAGATATACTCAGACTTCAGAATAACCCAACTCGTTGCAAATCATAAATATAGAAATAAAATGTGTATATAAATTTGAAAAGCTTGGATCATACAGGTTAATATATTTCAGTGAGTTAAGCTTTTAAAATGAATATACCTATTATATTTTAAGAAGATCTATATTTATATTTGTCCCTACAACTTCCCCATAAACTCAAGCGAATATTGTCAGGATGAGATACCAAGAGAAGGGTTATTTCAAATCTAGCATATATGTATTTTCGCGAACATTGTTTATCAAATGCTTGTTTTTCAAAATATTTTTTACTAGCAATTTATTCTATTTTGTAGTTTTAAATCCTGGGAACTTATTTATTGGTTTATCGTAGTACTTTATATACCTGTATTGCTTGTTCTCAACACCTAACCATGTATTTCATGCCTTGGTAAAAGGTATATTATTAAGATTTTGCATTTTCAAAACCTAGTGCATTATTTATACCAGTAATATTTCGCATTAATTTCAACGAGTGCCCTAATATTACACACCTTATTTCTTGATCGTTTATTGCAGTCTTATTCATTAAACAAAAGACCGTCTAAGAAAGGCACTATTCTAAGTCTAAAGTCTTGTCAACTATTAATGTCCATGAAACAGTGAAGGGTAAAAATTGTTTTTCAAAAGTGACAGTACTATTTAGCTGGAAATTTTAAAGAGATTAGTTTCATTTAAAAAAGTTGATATACTCGTATTATATGTAAGAGAGACAAATTTATATGAGTATTTTTTAATCTTAGCAATAGTTAAAAGTAGTTATAACTTATAATTTTCATAAATAAAATAACATTTCGTAGGTTTTCTTATCCATAACGTGGAATACTGTTATTTACTAAACTTTAATCTTTTAACGGTTTCGTTAACAATCATCTTTATTTTTATAATCAGGAGTGGAAATTTTCTGCTTTGTTTTATCCCTGCCAAAATAACGTCAGATAATAAAAAATAGCAGTTAAAGGCTTTCTGTTTATTGTTTGTGTTAGTTATTTAGTTATTTTCTCATATTGTGAGCAAGAAATCCCATTGTTATTCTTACTCAGTTTTTCTGTATAATGAATCAGTTTTGGTTTATGGCCTTCTTTGAAATAACACCACACTTGAAGACATTTCATACGACAATACAAGAAATTTAAGAAAAGATAGGATATAGTATATACAATGTTAAATTAAAATGTTTCACAGCATTGCAGAAAATCAATGATATTTGCTATATGCAGATTAGAATAAGTTTCTTCTTTTCAAATTATAAAATTTATCTTCAGAATTTTATTGAGCCTTTTCAAGTGTGAATTTGCTATAAGAAGAAAATATATTGTGATGTTTCAGTGATCCCATTAAAGTCATATGAATGACAAAATAGGAATATTCCAAATAAACAAAACAATATGTTGATTAACAATTTAAAAATATTATGCAAAAAAGTTATAAATAGTATTTGGATAGAGCAATAATTCTTGTGATAATATCTAATGAAATCATTTTACACGTAGACCATATTTCAAAAAGTAGTATCAACTGACATCAGGTTTTATTTCTTCAACATAGATGACATTAACTGACATACCTTTGTTCAGTTAATGAAGAAAAATTCAATGGTTTAAGTTATCTATTGTGGTTGTATACCTTGATAGATTAATATGAATTGAAATCTGGTTAATGTATGGATGTTGGGTAGGTCATGCACTGGTGTGTAGTGTAGTTTATAAGGTTTTCTCTCCACATTTCTCAATATTGTGCTTTGTATTTAGTACATCTTATAGGTATAATTCTCCTCCGTGTTACTAACCTTTATTTTTTTTGTTTATATGTATGTTTCGCTGTAATTTCTCATTGACCCTCAAATGTTACTTAGAACTGAATAAAGGATCATCCACTCCTAAGAGTGAAAACAGTGTCACTCAATATGTGAATCGTTAGTTACAAATTAATCATATATTAATGGGTTTGAGTTTCCCAGTGTTTTGTTATTTCACAGGGTTTTTGTTAGACTTAAACTGTTTCCCTAGTGCTGGGCCATAGCTCCACCATCGTGCATGTAATAGGTATTAAATATTAAGTTAAACAAATAATTATTTTCAAAATGTTATATAATTACATATTACGTATATAACAAGGATGTGTCTCTTCCAATATTCGCAAATACGAATACGAATATCAGATTTTAAAATATGCTACCAAAAGTAAGCAATCACAAAGAGACCTTTTAATCGCCCATTCACGACCCTTTATTTTAGAACAGAAATAATGAAATTTGATTCATTGAATGATTTGATCTTGGTTTAATCAAAAATTATACCCTAAATTGTTCTTCGTAATTATTATATAACGCATAGTTCTTCTATTTTTAATACATAAACTGAAATAGCTGTGGATACTTTGTTGTGTCACAGATGTATAAACACAAAATTTTGTAACGCCAAACCCTTACACTCAACGCTGTTTCAACAGTTAAGCTGTCATCATATTGGAGTGAACCAAAAAAGTTTGATGAGTATATATTATTTTGGTTTATGAGACAAGATATAAAAAGTTTGTATGTATTTATTTTTAATTAAACAGAAAAATTGTATAATTAAGTTTACGAGTCAAATAAAAACTAAAATTATAAAGGGTTGTCAAAAAAGGAATTTTATTGTTATGATGTAACCGATTTTATTTATGTACCCGTTTAAAATAAAGTTTGTTTGTTTAGGAGACAATTGATGGTGTTAGTGTACTGATTAAATGTTAAAAACAAAGTGACGAACGAGTCTAAATTTTGTATAGCTTTAAAAGTAAGATTCTGCAAGCTTGTGTATATCTGAGTAAAATGAGATTGAACGAATGAGAATCGGTCAAAAAAATAACTGTCCTAGGACATAAAGGTAGGTAGCTTTTTACATCCTGATAACTAATTTCTCTTCTTTTGCAAAATTAATTAGGCGTAATGGGAAATTTCGCTTGGTTGAGTATCGCTGCTATAATTAGAACTGACAGTTGGGCAAATGGTACTAGCTAATGACGATAAATTCCTTATCAATACTTTAAATTTGAGAGGGATACATGGCGAATTCTGCTAGAATTTGTTGCTACGCTATATATTCAAAAATGTATAACTTACAATTTTGTCAAGAAATTTCACCTAATACAGTTCCCAAGGGCAAAGGGGGGAGGTGCCCAAGGAGTATAAAATCGCAAGTACAATAGTTATGGTGCTATCATCAAACTAATGGGGTTTTGTAGGATGTAACCCATGTAAACATATACAAAGCATTTATTGTGTCCTTCCTGGAAATTAAATTACTGTGTTTATAACGATTTTATATTATCTGATCGCTCAGTTTGTTTATTTTCTTCCCCAGTTTCAGTGATATGCACAAATCACTTTGACGCAACGCACGCGCAAAGCTCGTTTACGTGGGACCAACCATAGGAAAATATTTCCATATAAATATTTCGAATTTAGCAGTTAGCTCTGAGAAAAGGCCTGTAGCTAGTTTGAGCGTTCCACAAATTGTCAAATTTAAACTGGATCCTGAAGTTAAAACTAGGAGAATATTAAGGTGCCGAAAACTATTAAAAATGTTTAAGAGAGATATATATCCAAAAGAAACGGTTTACTAACGAAAAATGTTTTATTATAAATTCCTTAACAATAGCAGACAACGGTAGGTTAGGTTAGGTTAGCTTAGGTGTATATCCTTCAACAAAAAAAAAGTGAAACGCCATAAACCGTTTCTTTAGAGAAAGGGACAAGTTTAGTAACTAGGTATGTATCTTATCGTCATTGGCTTGCACCAATGTCGCAGCTGTCAATAATTCGAAATAGCAGCGGTACCCAACGAAGCAAAATTTGTCATCAGGGGCTTAAAAAATACGTACCTTAATAGTGTAATAGGACTCTGCTATTTTTTGACAGATTCTTAAGCGCGACCTCCCGTTGTATTTAGAAAATTTCAAGCTTTCAGAATCTAATTTAAAGCTAGACAGAGTGACCCAAGAAAGTACTAGCATGTTTTAAAGTTTGACAAAGTACAGATACGTGTTTTTTTAAAACTGATTAAAAATTGAAGTCAACACCCTGACACCATCAATTAATGCTCTTTTAAACAAGCCATATTTATTTAAAATCGGTCCACAAATAAAACATATAAAACGAAATTAAAATTTCTTGGACAGCCTTATATTATACTACCTTTTCAAGATTTTTCAATCCATTGAACGGAATAAAATCTCTAAAAGATTGTATCATAATTTCTTTGACAGGTTTTAGTTAACCTACGAATTCTTTGTCCTAGAAATCACAAGAAATTGCCTTATCCGCCGTATGACTCCCGATTTCGAGTCTCTGAGATAGTTTCCCGTGAAAGTCCTAGATCTCGAAATTCCTTTTTGGCGTAAAACCCTGTTAACATAACATTCATAACATGTTATGAAACTAACATAACCTTCCTTAATTTTATTTAGCAATTAAATTGTTGCTTAATTACATCTACATGTGCGGATTCCAAAAAAAATGTGAATATGTAGTTGACACACAACTATTTTTCATTAAAGTTATGAAGAAATTTATGTCATCATACAACTGTTATTTCACACTGGAAGTACAAGTAAATACTTTTGAATTGACAGGTAAGTTACGCAGTGTGCAATGTATCTGAGTAACATCATAATAAACCTGAAACAATCAATTGTCTCTTTGATATTTTTAAACTACTTTCGCTTTTCGTTGTCAATCACATTCGCAAAAATTTCGCATATATAACCGCAAATCCGAATGCGAATGCGAGAATTAAAAAAGACGCGAATATTCACTAAAGCGAATACGAATATGCGTTACATCCCTGGTATATAATTATGTATTTGGAGACTCGTACTTCTTTGATATAACAATGCGGAATCCGTATCTTTTTGTTCGCCTGTATAAGGTATTCTTTAAATTCGAGTTTCTAATTCGAATATGACCCGAAAATAATAAAACCTTATTTTTGTGTTGGCGCCTTCACCATATCTGAATTATATCTAAATAATTAAAATTTATTATTCATTGTGTTTCCTCCCGATTACACTTTGATAGTACTCAACCTGTTCCAAAGTTTTGGACAGTAATGAAAAGCCAAATTTTTGTGAAAAAAATATTTTATTTCGGAATCTTGTCAATGCGGCTTACGTTTACGTTTTTTTGGGCAATAACACCACAATCGAAATAAAACGACGCATATTGAAAGAAAACCAAACGTTTCAAAGTCTATTCTGACTTCGTTGTCAATGGCTTTATGTTTATTGATGTAAATTGCAATTTACATTTAAATTTAAAACATCATTTAGATTATCTTCTAAGTAGAGATAATTGTAGATAAGTTTTTCACACATTTCGAGTAAAGCGAGTTTAGATTCGACTTAGGCGGCCTTATCATTAATTTTTCCGATAGTGTTTTCCAGCTTTTTCATGTCATCGTTAAATAGTTTTTCGTTAATTCTAAGATTTTGGATAGTTTCGTTGAAGTTTTTTATTATAGATGTGATGACACTTATTTGGTTTTTTTTGTAAGTTCTCAATTTGAAGTTGGCCTTGATTTAATTAAGTTTATAATTTCGGCAAAATATTTTCCCTCAGCGACGTCTGAATTGCCAGTGATTGCTTTAAAAAGGGTACCTGCCCCATCAAATATACCTCGTTTGTGTCCTTTGGTGTCCATGTGAATGTCAATAAATTTCTGTTTGATTGAGTTAGAAATTTGGTTGAGAATGTTAATGAGAGTTTGTATGTCTGCACGAAAATAGTTCATTGCAAAAGAATTGAAGTTTAGAGTTTTTACAAGAATTTGTAATATTCTATTATTTGTTGAAAATATTTGTTCTAGTGCAGAAATGTTTCTGTGCACTAGAAGTGTCCATTTATCGTTGGGTACAGTTATTTCTGCCTCGTTATGAAAGTAGATACCTAAAGTATTGTTTATTGGTTGTATTTGAAATTGGGCTACTGCTGCTCCGAACAGCAGGCAAAACCTGAAACGGAAATTAACTTTCTGAGAACGGTGTCACTCGGTCGAAATTTACTTTTCATTTTTGGTTGGTTTTAGGACTTATTACTGTAGTAGTAGTTTTTCTGAACCTCCAGGATTTCAAAAGGACCATTGAATTTATATTGGAGTTTGTCCTTGATCTGGGATTCTTTAATATAGACTTTATCGCCTATTTGATAGTTAGGGAGATTTTCAAAAACATGTTGATCAAATCTGACTTTCGCTTTATGTTTTTGAATGTTTACTCGAAGTATATCAGTAAACAAAAGGGTGTTTGTCAGGATTTTCTAGTTTATGAATTCTAATCATCTCTAATAAGGTCGAGTGCAATCGTTCTAATGAACCATTTAACTGGGGATGTCCCACACTAGAATAGGATAGTTCAATATCAAATAGTGCACACAAGTCTCTCATGCGTTGTCGAATTCGCTGCCATAATCACAGTGTATCCGTAACCGAAGTGTTGGAAATATAGCAATAAAGTACTAACAACGGTTTTTGTGGATTTGTCGGTTATGGGGTAGGCCTGAGAGAATTTTGTTAGTTCGTCCCGGATAGTTAATGCGTAGTTTTTTGTCGGGACTTCTAGAATATCGATGTTGACGCGTTCAAAGGGTGTCCGTGGGGTTTCAGTAATGACAAGTGGGCTGTCGAGATTTTTTCGGTAAACTATCGCCTTCTGGCAAGTTTGACAGTTTTTGACAAAATTGTCAACGTCCTTAGTTAGTTCTTGCCAATTGTATTTTTCCTTTATTCTAGGGATAGTTTCATTGATTCCTCGATATATATTATTTTTGCCGTTATGGAATTGGTCGAGAATTATAGTATTTGATCTTTGTCAACCTTTAGGACAATATTTTGGCAAACTTTCCATTTTATATCGATTTCGGAAAAGCATTTCCAAAATGGGCAAATCAATTTATTTTTAACACAGTATACTTCGTTTTCCGTAAACTTTATACAAAGTTGCGAAAACAATCTCGTTAACTACTTCTGGGTCAGAAGGGAGAGGGACGATGATGATTGCAAAGACGTTTATTCTTGGGGTGTGAAAACCTTGGCGGAATACAAGAATGTTTTTGTTTTCTCTGTCTAGTAGTTGGCAATTAGAAAATTGTTGAATTTTGTCGTAGTCTATTAGTGAAACAGTTTGGTATCGCTCTTTAAAAGTTCTGAACTCCTCAGGAATTTGATGGAAATTATTGGGACTTTTTGTGTCTGCTTCTCGTCAGTCTCGTTTGTTGGGAGTATTGCAAACGGTGTTAGATGATTGTCGGTCTGAAAGGATACGTATTCATTAAAGTTGTTAACCTTAATGCGATAGAGAGCGTCGGCATTTTTATTTACCTTGCCAGGCTTGTAAATTATTTGGTAATCATACCCCTCGAGTTTGAGGTGCCATCTGGCAAGTCAACTTCAAGGGTCTTTGATTGAAGATAGCCATGTTAACGGGCGATGGTCGGTCAAAAGCAGAAAGTTACGGCCAAAAATCAGCGGCCCATAGAGCTTAACAGCCCACACTATAGCAAGAATTTCTCTTTCGATGGTAGAGTACTTAGTGTCAGCCTTGCAAAGGGTTCTCGAGGCATAGGCTATGGGCAAATCCTTACCTATAGAACCTTGGGAAAGAACTGCGCCGATAGCAAAAGAACTGGCGTCAGTTGTGAGAATAAATGGTTCTTCGAAATTAGGATATATGAGAATTGGGGTAGATTTAAGGGCAATTTTATAATTGTTCAAAAAATATAACACATTCGGAGTCGAATTGAAAGGGGACATATTTTTGAAGTAAATTTGAATGAACCGCCTATAATAGCCAGGTAAACCTAGAACTGATTTAATGACTTTTTGGTTTTTTGGCTGGGGAAAGTTGAGAATGCAATCGACTTTTGAGGGATTTGGCTTTACGCCTTCAGGAGTTATAAGATGACCTAGATACTCGACTTCTTTGCGAAGGAACTCGCACTTGTCAGGTTGTATTTTCAGATTGGCTTTTCGCAGTCTCTTGAAAACATCGGTGACGGGCTATATGCCCATGAATTGTCGAGAAATATACGATGATGTTGTCCATGTAGACAACTTCGTTTTGGATTCCGAGAAGAATGTTATCCATAACCCGTTGAAACGTTGATGGAGCATTCTTCAGACCAAAAGGCATCCTAATAAATTCATAGTGACCATTGTCGACTCTGAAAGCAGTTTTGGGAATGTCTTTGGTCTCGATTTCAATTTGATGAAATCCAAAAGCTAAGTCGAGAGTAGTGAAATACTGGCACTTGCCGAGTTGGTCGAGTAAGTCAGATATATTCGGAAGAGGGTACTTGTCGTCTACAGTCAGTTCGTTTAGTTTCTGGTAATCAACGACGACACCCCATTTTTGTGTTCCGGAAGCGTCCAATTTTTTAGGTCAGTTGGCCGCCTTAATAAATAGAATATGTCGGAATATTCAATAAAAAGTTCTGAAATGAATTTAGATTCTTCTTCGTTGAATTGTTCTAAACGAAGTTGGTTCATTATCATCCTTTGACTCTCATTCTCGGCTAGATTGCGTGTTTCGTTTTCAGAGAATGTGTTTATTGTGAAATTCTGTATTGGTTCTAAATCGAGTTTGTCAAAAGTGATGGTTTTGGGAATGGCATTAGCGTTTAAAACGGAAGTTATGAATTCACCATTTTCATTGATTTTGACTATGACATTTGGGAGACGAACATTCTCAATTTCGGTTGAAGAGAGAATAGCTCTGTATTCTTGAGGTTATATTTCAATTTACAGATTTGCTCAGTTCGGGAGTCCAAGGTAATTGTGTTGACTGTAACATATTTAGTTGAAAGTGTAGAGTTACTATTACGCATGAGCATATCATCCGTAACTGTGAATAGTGGCAGAGTTTTAAAATTTGTAACGAGTTGTTTCTTATTGAAATCTATGATGCAGTTATAGTGTTCCAGGAAGTCTGAACCTATTAACCCTTCAAATTCGATGTCAATATTACAGATTACACCTTATTTGGGTCGGAGATGTTAAAAGGTACTAGGGTTCAGGAAACCGTTGTTTGAAGTGTTGGCAGCCAGGTTTAAAAATTGAAAGTCCTGCACCTGTATCGATAGGAAGTTTATTGGTGTTTAAAGAATCAGTAATATAATAAAGATTTTTGGAGTTGACGAAAAGAAGGGGTCTTACAGAAAGTTCTGTTCTGGGAAGTTGACATTCGGGCTGAAATCGCTCAAATTCATTGTCTGAATTTGAGTTTGAATTTCTCAAATTTCATGGTCTGGGGGTTTTGACTGAGAGGGGGTCAAATGAAAATTTAGTTAAGAAGAATCAGATTCGTCAGAATAACATTCATTAAACAGTTCAGTGTTGAAATATTCTGGTTCGCCATTTTGTTCAAAAGGCTAAAGGGTTGTAATGATTTTCGTTGTGGGAGTAGTTATAGTCATTGAGATAAGAACCGAATTGCATATTGTTCAAGTGATGAGTTTTTGGTTGTTGGGGTTTAAAGAAACTCGCGTTTGGTCTGTAATTGCCAGATATTTGGAGTTGTCCACTGGTGGATGAACGAAATTGTTGCTGTGAAAATTGTTGACTTGGACTAACAGTCGTAGATTGGTTAGTAGGTTGATTGGAAAAATGAGGGCGATAATTGGAATAATTCTGATTGGAATTCGGGTTGTGTTGAAAATGTTTCATTCTCATTCGTTGCTTAAATGGCCCATGCGTTTACAAAATGAGCCTTGTTTTGGAGGTGGACCATTATTTGGCTTACGAGGGGGTTGTTGGAGATTTCTAGTACCTGAAAATGTCTGGGTTTCTTAGTTGACCAATTTTGGGCTCTAAAACCGTGAGGAGGCTATTAAGAGCCATTGACTCTATTAAGTCAATCTGCGCTTGTTTTTATTTTATGGTTAAATTTTGCTTGTTTATAGCTGGTAGCATTTTCGCTTGATGCGTCTGGAGTCTAGAGGAAAACGTAAGAAGGGATTCATTTTGAGTTTGCCGCATTCTTTGCAGATCTTGAATAAGAGGATCCCCAAAATGATTTTCTATGAGGGTTTGAATTTCAGCTAGTTGACTAAGGTTTCGCGAATTAATTAACTCAGCCTCTCTACCGCGTAACTTATTGTAATGTTTTTATTTTCACACTCGGGTTCAGTTCTTGGATTTATTTAAAAACACAATCCAACTCACTCTAATTTATTTCCACTACTTTAACACAATTTATATTCACAGAAACTTATTTACATTTTATCTTAACTATACAATACTACCGTCGAAAACTGAATACCTCCTATCGCCAGCTATTCATATTTATATATTTCTCTCCGAACTGTCTGGTAAGTCCACGAACCATCGGGAAATTCTTTCATGTTCTGGGAGCTTTAAGTGAATTCCTAGTGATGGCAGCGGTCGGCCTGTTGAGAGAGAAAACATTTAGGATTCCCAGAAGTCTCGGAATACTGTCCCTTCCACGAATTGGTTGATGGCCCATTGCACCAGCTGTCAGATGAATTCTCGTAACATTGCCCCTTCAATAAGACAATTTCGTCCCGAGTGTCCCAGAATCCTTCCTGGTGTGACTTGCAGGACTCTCCATTTCCACAACGGGAAGTTTGCTGGAAGTAACATTCAACGGTCTGCGAATCTGGCCTTCGAATATTGAGACAGCATACCAAAATGTCAATGCCACTAAATCGAAAGATTGTTTTCATCATACTTCTCACCACTCTCCAATTCAGTCCATCTAACCCGCAGGCTATCTTTGGGACCGCCAATTTCATCAGATTCTTCTTCATCATCATATTCCTCAATACTACCAGAGTATTCCAAAGATCGCTCTATGTTGGCTTGTCCTGCGGGAATGTTTTCGTTACCGAATTAAAGATGTCTCTGGTATCCACTGGTTGTTTATCTTCGAGATGAAGGACCTTCCATACGACTGGATCTTGCTCCCGTTGCTTCTGGAACTGGCCGTAGTTTTTGGCAAACACCTTGGCTATTCCTCTGAACATCCGAAGATCTCGAGTCACACAGTGAGCCAGGGCATATTCTATGGGCACCTCAAACAGGTCTCGGGATTCCTCTGTGGTCACATCGTGCTGCACTTTCTGCCCATTAGAGTACAGTGCCATAAACTGTTCGAAGGTCATCCCAGCATCGGGTGGTTGGATGCTGTTTTCCCCGAGGTAGCTTCTTTATTCTGTAGACAACATCGTTGATTTTCTTCGCAGATTCTACAGATCTCTGTAGCTTGGGCGAATATCCACGACGACGTTGCGGTTTATACAACCAAACAAGATCATCAACTTGGAATTCTCCGCCCTCGGCTTTGATGTTGTAGGCTTCCTTCATTCGGGCACTGGCATTCTCGATGTTTAATCGGACTCGTTCATGGATTTTGTTCAACTTTTGACGTAGCTGGCTGACATAGTCTTCACCTGTGTTCTCTTCTCCTGGGAGACATCCAGACTTCAAATCGCATGGTAGTCTGAATTCTCGTCCCATGATAATACTGGCCGGGGTCTGACCCGTGGACTCGTACACAGACAAACGATATGCCATTAAAAACAAGTGCAGATACTGGTCCCAGTCTCTTTGGTGGTCAGAGACTACCTTTGACAAATGGCGGCTAATGGTTCTATCCGTTCTACCATTCCATCGGATTGCGGGTGTCATGCTGTCGTTCGGGTTTTATTGATCAAGAGCTTGCAGACGTCTTGGAAAAGAGTAGACTTGAAATTTCTTCCTTGGTCTGAGTGCAACTCCAAGGGAACACCAAAACAACTGATCCATTCCTTGACAAAGACATCAGCAGCGGTCAAGGCTTCTTGATTCGGCAAGGCATACGCTTCGGCCCATTTACTAAAATAGTCCATCACCACCACAATGTATTTATTTCCACAGTCGGATTCAAAAAATGGACCTGCAAACTCAATGGCTACTCTTTCGAATAGACTGCCCACGTTATATTGCTTCATGGGAGCTTTTGGTAGCTTCTGAGGCCCATTACATGCTGAACAAACCGTACATTTTCGGCACCACTCCTTAACGTCCACTTGGCAGTTTACCCAATAGAAGCGTTCTCTCAACTTCCCCAGGGTTTTCGTTACTCCCAGATGTCCTCCAGTTGTACCATCATGTAGTTCTCGTAAAACCTCTAGTCTCCTATTTCTGGGAACTACAATCTGTTTTATGTCGTTTCCCTCCTCTGGAGTTTCCAGGACGCAATTGAGAAATCCATTTTCCAGGATGAGGGAGTTCCACTGAGCCCAGTACGACTTCATGGTTGGTGAGTATCGGCAAATCTCTTGTCACGTAGGTTTGCGATCTTCTTCCTTCCACCGGATAATTTCTTTTAGTTCTGGATCTAATTTTTGGTCTTTCTAGATCTCCTCAGGCTGCCAATGATCATCGACGGCGGGACTTCTACAGATAACAGCCCCTTTTTCTTCAGCTCGCTGACAATGTTTGCAGTCGTCAGGGCATGGTCTCCTCGATAGGGCCTCAGCATTCTTATGGCTTGTTCCAGCTCGATGTTCAGTCTGGAAGTCAAACTCTTGCAACCACTCAATCCACCTGGCTACTTGTCCTTCTGGGCTTTTAAACTGCAAGAGCCACTTCAGTGCTGCATGATCAGTCCTCAGGAGGAATCTTATACTATTGAGGTACTTAGGTACTTATAGAAATGTTCTACCCCCTTTACCACAGCCAAGAGTTCCCTGCTAGTAACGCAGTAATTCCGTTCAGGCTTGCTCAAGGTCTTGCTAAAATAACCGATGACTTTCTCCTGACTGTCTTGGATCTGTGAAAGCACCGCACCAATTCCGACATTGCTTGCGTCGGTATCCAAAACGAAGTTCTCATCAGGCAAAGGATAACTTAAAATGGGGGCACTGGTCAATGCTCTTTTCAGTGTCTCGAATGATCTCTGACATTCCTCGTTCCACTGGTACCGCACATTCCCCTCTGTGAGTCTATTAAGAGGCTTGGCGATGTTGGCGAATCCGGCTACGTACCGACGATAGTACGTGCATAACCCCAGGAAACTTCTTAACTGGTGAATATCTTTAGGTATCGGCCATTCCTGGACGGCTTTGATTTTCTGTTTGTCCACAGCTACTCCCTGTGCGGAAACTACATGTCCAAGATATTGCACCTCTTCTTGCAACAGCTGACACTTCTTCGGGCTTAACTTTAGTCCGGAACTTCGAAGTCGCCGAAATACCTCCTTCAGGTTCCTCACGTGGTCTTCAAAAGATTTTCCAACCACGATAATGTCGTCAAGATACACCAGGCACGTTTTCCAAGAAAACCCTTTTAACACTGTTTCCATCAATCTTTCAAACGTTGCTGGAGCATTACACAGTCCAAACGGCATCACTGTGAATTGAGCCGATGGTAAAAGCAGTCTTTTCTCGGTCTTCTTTAGCAAATTCCACCTGCCAATAACCGCTCTTCAAGTCCAGGGTGGAAAACATCTTCGATTCGGCTAACGTATATAGAGTATCGTCTATTCTTGGAAGGGGATAGCTGTCTTTCTTTGTAGCGTGGTTTAATTGCCGATAGTCCACACAAAATCGGGTCGATCCATCTTTCTTTTTAACCAAGGCAACTGGAGAAGTCCTAGGGCTATTGGATGGTTCAATAACACCTTCTTCCTCCATCTCGCGGACTATCCTGTCGGCTTCTTCTCTTTTAGCTAGGGGTAGTCTTATTGCCGACTATCGAATAGGTTGAGCGTCCCCAGTATTAATTTTATGTTTTAACAGATCAGTTCTTCCTCGTTTGCCATTCCCTACATTGAAGATATCCTGGTAGTTTCTAAAGATGTTCCTCAATTTTGCTTTCTGGATTGGTTTTAAGTTCTTGGTCCGACACCTCAAACGGCCGTCGTCTATCCCCCGCTCTACAAGGGCATGCACATGAATGAGACTCGGAGTTCACACATGTCCCCCCAGGGGTCCAATCTATCGCCACCTTTGCCCCTGCGAGGCCAACACCAGACGGAGAGGCACCGCTAGCACAGCACGGTTGGCTTCCTCTCCCCCGCAGTACCCATATGGTCCTTACGGACATTGCAGAAGTCAAAGACTGGAGTGACGACCCCTCCGATCGTACTTCTCCTGACCGCGTCCGTTTAAGGTTAACCTAGCGTAGATGGGTTGCCGCCCGAGAAGGCTATACCTTCTCTCCCATGCTTGTTTTACTTTTCTTTTTTTTTGCCGAGGTGAAATCCTATTACGGATTGGCCATGCGCTTGGTTCAATCACGACATGCTGTATGTGAGGCTCCCGGTTACCCGTATACTCACTAAAACACCTCCAATTGCCCTCTAGGTACCTGGAACTATCAACGAAGATATTACGTCAGGTACCCCGGCCCCTGGTCCCTAACCTACCAGTTCCCTAATTTCAATCACCTCCCTCTCCTCTCTCTCTTTGTCCCTTACCACCCTGGCCAGGAACTCTACAATCACTCCCCACTTCCTCTCGCTCTCCATCAACCGTTCTACGACATTCCTCGCCTCTAGAGCGCACCCCAACTCATTCTCTGCTCGCATTCTATACCCCTGCCATCTTTCACACTCAAAGAAAGTATGCTCAGGGGTATCCACTTGTCCACGCTTTCAGGTCTCTGACGAGCCTCCTCGTCCAGGACGCCGTTCCCGCATCCTCACTTCTCCATTCCCTCTCCCATATATCTAAGGATCTCTCCCTCTCTTCCTTTCTCACTCTCACTCGATCCTCCCCCCTCTCGACCCTTTCAAAGATCCTACTCCTTTCATCGACCTCGATTCCTATAGGAAGCTGCCCCGTGATGACGCACAGCCCCTCGTACGATACCGTCCGGTAAGCACACGCCACCCGCAGAAGCATCTGTCTATAGGTGCCCTGAATCATCCGCGCATACGTTCCCACTCTCATAACCTTTTTCCATACCGGTGCGCCATAGAGCAGGACAGACCTAACGACACTACACAACACCATCCTTTTCTGCCCCCGCGGACCCCCGATGTTGGGGAGTATCCTCGACAGTGCCGCCACCACCCCCTTGGCTTTCTGGGTAGCCCTTCGAATATGCTCATTCCAGATGAGCCTATCATCGAGGGTGATCCCCAGACATTTAATAAATTTCCTAGGGACCACCCTCACCCCGGCCCAAGAGAAGGCAACGCCTCCCCTCTTCCCAAGGGGGCCCCTCAGAATGACGCATTCCGTCTTCTGAGGAGCTACCCTTAGATGGTTCCTATCGAACCACTCCCTGATGATAGCCAAAGACTCGTTGCCCTTAGCTACCATCTCATCCAGACCCCTGGCCCTCACGACGATTGACAAGTCGTCTGCAAAGGCCAGGCTGACGCAACCCTCTGGCAGAGCCAACCTTAAGATCGGGTCATACAGCAGGTTCCACAAAGTTGGCCCAAGGACCGAACCCTGAGGGTCCCCCTGCGTAAGTCCAATCTCGGTGTCTCCCACCACAATCACTCTGCCTGTCAGGTATTCCTTCAGGACATTTACAACCCCCGCATCCATTCCCAATTCCTCCGCTCTTTCCACGATTCCCTCCCATCTGGCCGTATTAAAGGCATTCTCAACATCCACGCCAATAACAGCCGCCCAAACGTACCCAGGATCCATAGCCAGTTGCAAGATTTTGCTCACAGCCTGTATTGTGGACCTTCCCTTTCGAAAGCCGTACTGGTTGTCCGAAAGACCTCCAGCCGCCTCAATCGCTTCCTCCACACGTCCCCTGATAAGATGCTCGTATACTTTGCCGATTACGTCTAACAGGGTAATCGATCTGTATTTCGTAACGCCCCCTTCCCCTTGACCTTTCGGGATCAGGACAGTTTTCCCTCTCCTCCAGGTTTCAGGAAATCGTTCCCCCCTTATGCGGAAACCCTCTTTTCCAACACACCCCTCCAGTCTCTCGGAGAGCTTTGCTGCCTGCCCCTTTTCGGTGACAAGCAACAATTCCCCCCGCTTTGTCTCCCTAACTGCTTTTATGTTAACGCCCAAGGAGGAGACGTCCACGGACTGCCTGACGAGACGGACGGTGTCCGCGAACGTCTTCCCCTCGGGCTTTTTAATGAAGACGGCGTCTTCATTAAGCCGCCTTCTAGCTACAGGTGGGGCAGCTTTCCCTTGCTGACCCACCTTAGCCCTCTCCAACTGTACCTTTCCCACCGCTTTCGGTGCCGCCACAGTGGCATATGTGCCACCCTGTCCATCCCCTCCCGCCTTTGGTGGGGGTTGGTATATTGTGACCTTGATGGGCGCACCCCAGAAGATCACCTGCACTGCCTTCCGGAACGCGTCCATCGAGATCCCCTCCCCCAAGGCGACCGCCAGCTCACCGGCATTCCTCCTCAAGAGGTCGTCTCTGAGCCTCTTGAGGAGGTCCAGGTGCTCCTCTGTAACGTCATCCGTCCCCTCCAGCTTCCTCATCACCAGCCCGAACGTTGTAATTGTCCTCCGTGACACCGTAGACGCTACATACACTTTATTTACAACGTAGTTGTAAAAGGTGTTCTCCGACCCTCCCGGTTCGGGGGCTCCCTCGAGTAGGTCGGGATATCTTTCCCTCGCCACCCGAGTGAGGCCCCTTCTCCTGCTCCAGATCAAGACAAACGGCCACGTCCGTCAGGGACCGGTCTCTGAAGGGGTTTCCAGCAACTTTACCCACGCTGCTGAAAACCTCCTCAGGCCAAGTCTTCGCCATCACCGTCCGTATCTCCCCGAGCGTTTTGGCCCCCGCTGCCTCTCGTGAAACTTCTCTCACCTCGCTCTCTTTCATTTCCTCTGCCACCGTTGTTTCCTTTGCGCCCGCTCCGCCCCCCTTGGCGAACATCACGGCCCTGATCTCCGCAGTCATGAGTATAGAACTCAGACTGCGGAGCCTTATTACCCCATCCTTGATCTCACGCTTGGTGTTAGTGCTCTCATACACCAAGCGCGAGAGTTCGCGCGTAACCCCATCCAGGTCCTTCAATGCCTGAAGGGCCTTCCTCCGGAGAAGATCCTCCGCCGAATCATCCGTGAGGAAAAAGAGATCGTCTACGTCGATCCCCTCCTCCTCGCCGAGCTCCCTTTTCCGCTTTGTTGACCGTAGCGAGTCCTCATCATACGTGAGGTCCAACACCGTTCTGTTGGACCTCCTATTCCGTTTGGCCTCACCGCTGCCCACCGGTTCAGCCCCGAGAACGGTCCCCACGGACCCACGCCTAGGGCTCCTCCGCAGCCCCGCGATAGCACCTTTCCCGACCTTCGGTCCGTAATCATTACCGACTTCATTGCCCTTACTGTCGCCGTTCCTGTTAGCCTTTCCGTCTCTATCATTTCCACAATCATTTCCGTTTCGCGCCGATCCATTCTCATCAGGGTTCCTAGACAACACAACATTCAGGTTTTTTACATTTAAGTCCAATTCCATCACAAATCCCACGAGTTGGGTCGAAAATTCGGTCCGGCGAGGCAGTGCGCCCTTACCCCGCTAAGGCTAACTACTCTGGGAGGTCGCCCGGTATCCCAGAGGCTCCGTTCGAGACCAACTAACGTATGGCCATCCAGCCCTCGGCACGGATCGCGTAACACCTTGGCTTACGGATTTTTTAACCAGGTTTACTCCTGCTTGCCTGGTTTCGTTATCCCGCAGTCCATCCAAAAACGCTTGCACTGCTAAGCTTTCTATTACATTTTCCGGCGTGGCTGGATAGGTAAGGCGAACCAGACGGGCAATATCAGTTTCAAACTCTTGTAGGGATTCATTTGATTTCTGGTGGCGATTTTTCAGTTGGGAGTGATATACGTGCTCCAAATGTTTGAGCAGGTGCTCGTAGTCTTCTTGCTCGGAGATATTCAACGTTTGCAAAATGTCTGTAGCGTCCCCACTTAAGGCAAGAGTTAAAGCTATTGCCTCAAATTGGCGTCGATAATTTATCCATGACGACTTTCCATCAAATTGGGTTGGTTTCATTTTGTGTCTAATTTTCGAATCCACTACTTCTGGACTGTTTCTGCTTTCGGTTTTTGATTGTGTTTCTCCCTTTCGTATTGTGACTACCTGTTCTTTTATTTTGCCGATCTCATTCTCCATTATCTGTCTTATCTCTTCTATCCGCGTTTCATTTTTGACTGACTCTTCGACTATTGTCTGCTTTAGCTCCTCCATCTAAGCCTCATTCTCTAATATTTTCTCTTCCAGCATTTCTGAATTTTCAAATTTTTTTCTAGGGATTTAGAATTTTTTGCTAATTTATCTTCTAACGCCTCTTTCAAGTTTTTAGAATTTTCTAGCAATTTCTCTTCTAGAGTTTTAGAATTTTCTCGCAATTTGTCTTCTATGGTTTTAGAGTTTTCTTGTAACATTTGTAGCTGATCTTCTAAGGATTTAGAATTTTCTAGTAATTTGTCTTCTAACGCCTCTTTCATGATTTTAGAATTATCTTGTAATGTTTGCAGTTTATCCTCTAAAGTCTTTGAATTTTCTTCCATTTTTAATAGCATACTCATGTCACCATTAACAGAAACTTCAAACAAATATGTATCGGGATCGTTACCTTCATTTATTAGGGCATCTCGTAGCCGTTGTATTAATTTACTTTTCTTCCCACTAATTTCAAAATCCCTTTCCTCAAGTTCTTTTTTTAAGTCCGCCACTTTCAATTAGTCCAAAGTCACTGTTTTATACATTGCTAGTTTATTTATTTTCCACTTCTAAAAAAAATTCACTTCACACCTGACATCACTGTAATGTTTTTATTTTCACACTCGGGTTCAGTTCTTGGATTTATTTAAAAACATAGTCCAACTCACTTTAATTTATTTCCACTACTTTAACACAGTTTATATTCACAGAAACTTATTTACATTTTATCTTAACTATACAATACGACCGTTGAAAACTGAATGCCTCCTATCGCCAGCTGTTCATATTTATATATTTCTCTCCGAACTGTCTGGTAAGTCCACGAACCATCCGGAAACTCTTTCATGTTCTGGAAGCTTTAAGGGAATTCCCAGTAACGGCAGCGGTCGGCCTGTTGAGAGAGAAAACATTTAGGATTCCCAGAAGTCTCGGAATATGTCCCTTCCACGAATTGATTGATGGCCGATTGCACCAGCTGTCGGATGAATTCTCGTAACATTATTTTTGATATAGAGAATTAGCTCTTATTATCCGTTGCCATGCTGTAAGCAGTAATTCAGGAGCATATGAAAGTATTCAAAAATATCGGATTACCATCATACTCAGGAATTATGGCAAATATTTCCAATAGCTTATAGGGTTCTACGGTTGGTGTAGCTGCTTGTCTAATGGTTGCCATTTTTATAAATTCGCACAAAAAAATTGAACGTTGAATAGAGGTTTTAAATGTAAATGGTAAATATCTAGTTTATCAAAATCCAATATCCAGCAATATTTAATGGAGTAATAACCAATTTAAAATAGGAATGTATAAATGGTAAATTAATTATAAACTTGAAATAATGTTTCAAATACTTCGAAATATGTAAGTCAAAGTAAGGGAAATACAATAATATCATTAAATAAAATATATAGTTTCAAAATTAAAAATTATTTAGGAAAGGTAAGGTATTGAGTTAAGTTGTTTGCACATAATTCAAGATGAAATGGATATCTCTGGGAAGTCACGTACGCTTTACATTTCGTTGATTTCTTGACTGTGAGATCTAAGTGCTAATATATTTTGCACATAATATATATATATATATATATATATATATATATATATATATATATATATATATATTGGATATACTTATCTGCTATGGAGACGTATCAACTCAAAAACCCTGAAGTCGCTGTCATTCTCTGTATGTTTGAGATTTGCGTTATTTCTTACAAATTCGTTGAGTTTTTATCGTGAGTAGTAATGCTGGCCAAATGTGTCTACATCTTTATGTTGAACTACAAGATTTAGGTGATAGTTCTACTAATGTGTAAGATACAAGGCTTTAGTCTTTTACTCTAATTCACATTATTGACAAAAATCGATTGTAAATTAATTTATTTTATAGATATTAGTGGCACAATTAGAAGTAATTTAAATAGAGTGAGGATTTTCCTCACCCAAAACGTGAAATTTTAAACGTACTGGAAAGTCTCTACATTCTAATGTTTGAACGTTGGTGAATTGGTAAGAATGCAACATCGCAACTTTTGTTCTTTAAAAATTTACTGCAACTTCGTCTTTCAGTCAATATTATTATTTGTACACTCTTGCACACATACGGCCCTTGCTATTCGTGATCTTCCAGAATTAGTTCATTATCTCATAAATAAGTTTCCATTTCTTTTAGTCGCATTTCAGTACTTACAGGCATAAAATGATGAAGAATTTGACTTTGTGGAATGCGATATAACCGAAAAGCCTTGTTGCCGTTCTTCCCAGCCTACCGGTTATACGTTTTTTTGTTACTAAATCAATTTGAAACTTATATAATTGTATGTTTTATGTATTTATTGTATATTATAGTTTAGAAACTGAGTGGCAACAAATGTAAGTACTTGAAGAAGCTAATTTCTTCACAATTGTTCACTTTCCACGAAGTTTAAAAAATTTCTCCCTAAACCCCGATAGCGCGCTACTAGCTAAAATTTAAAAATTTGCATAAATTTGGAAAATATTAATTAATTAAAATTACCAAGCTTGAATTATGGCAAATTTTCAATTCCAAATTTGAACACTGTATTTCAAGGAACACTTTCAGGTTTCATGCTACTATAATACTGATTAACGAGGACTTTCCGTGGTAATGCGTTCTTTCGTTTAATGTTCTCCCTAAGAATTGGTGGATGCGCAAGTTATAATTAGAATTTTTTTTATTGAAACATCAATTAAACTAATAAATTCATTTTAAAAAACAAAAACCGATTTTAAACAAGAAACTTTACTAAAAATCAAAAAAAAAATTTTTTCTGGAACTTTTTGAAGTTGGTGACAGTTTAATAGCAACATTGCAAAGTACAGCTCATTAAAGTGCTTCTCAAATTATTTTCACTTTAACTTGGAGCCGACTTCTTTTTTGATGCATTTATTATACAATTTTAAATGATATAATGGCTTAGTTACATGCAGTTTTCAAATCTAAATAACTTTTTGCAAACTTCATTATTTTGACAAATCTCGTTTACTGTTGAACAAAATTGAACAGAATCGAGTAACTTCTAATATGCGTTTCAATATAAGTAAGATTATTTATTCTTTTCTAAATATTTATATGCATTAGGTTTTGCATATCAACTTACGAGAATCCTCAAGTTTTTTAGGTCCGCTGATTAACAGACATTTTGATTTAATTCCTATAACATTCATTTAATATTGTCCCCTCCGCGAAATTTTAAAACAAAGCGGTTTCGTTTTCTTAAAAAAATTACTATATACAATTTTTAGTGATATATTGACAATTTTATTTTAAACAAAACCTTAATAACAATTTAAATATTATGAAAAAAGAAAGTACTTCTCATTTAAGCAAATTTGCCGTTTTTTTTTTGTCGAACGTACTTTACAACTGAAAAAGTGACATAAATATTTAGTAAAAAGTTTTTTGTGATATAGGATACCTAGATGGAGTTTTTAATTATATTTACTTCTGTTTGGTTACAATTTTAGGTATTAGCGAAAAAAAATTACCTACTTTACTTTTAAGCAAAAACTTCGTATACAACTGAAAGTGACAGTTAATAATTACAGTACGTTTCAAACCATGCAAATCTTTTTAGGAAAAATATTTTTTTCTCTGCATATTATCCATTAAATAGTTCCCCATTGTATTCTAACTTATGAATAAACACTGTATATAGAGACCCATTGATGGCCTCTAGTTTGAAGTTGATAAACTGACATTTATTTTGATTTGAGTCCAAGCTATTTTCAATTTATTATACCCTAGGTCCAGAACACATTTTGTAATATAAGAACGTCGCTTAAAAAATTTTTGTGAATTTCTAAAAAGCGTTATTAGCTGTATTTTTGAAACACATAAAACATATGGGTTTCTGTTAACAGAATCCACTTTAAACGATCCAAACTCCTTGAGCCAGTTTCGAGCAATCACAGAAGTCCACGAAAAAACATAAATACAGGCGAATTATGTACCTCTTTGTTAGGGTTCTGTATATACAATATACGGATACCCTTATAAGATCACTCCGGATTTCTGCCTCTGTAACATCACAGCAATTTTCTCCTAAACTACTGGACGGAAGAGCTTGAAACTTGGTATCAACATCTAGTTTGGTGACCCGATCAGGAGTACATATCGTAAAAGAAAAAAAATTAGATTTTAGGGGTACTTCTGGGGGGAAAACTAAAAAAATCGACCGTTCCCCCCCCTGATCTCCGAAACTAATGAGCCTAAAATTTTGAAATAAATAGAAAATATAAAACTTTGGCCGAACTTTACAGGAAAAATAAGGAGAAACCATTCATATTAATTTTGGGAGGCGAATTATAGAATTAAATATTTTTTTAAAAATAAAAATTTTTCAAACGCATCATGTTATATATCAAATGAAAGGTCTCATTACGACGAAAACAAATATATTTTTTTCATATTTTTAAAATAAATTAATTAAAATATATTAACAAAAATATAAAAAATTACCCATTCCCCCCTTATCTCCGAAACCATGAGCCGAAAAATTTTGAAAAAAATATAAGTATATAGGAGAAACCCCTAATATTCATTTTGGGGGGCAAATTATAGAATTAAATGGAAAATAAAAAATTATAATTGCTTCTAACGGGTCATATAATATATAAAAACACAGGGCTCATTATGACGAATAGAAATATATTTTTTTAATTTTAAAATAAATATTTTAAAATATATTAAAAAATATTTTAAAAAAATTACCCATTCACCCGTTATTTCCCAAACTATAAGACCTCAATTTTTTTGTTTATAGGAAAAATATGAAAAAATCCCTTATTCTATTATTTGGCCTCTAAATAATAGAATTAAACGGAAAATAAATTATTAGAAAACCCCGATAGTAATTTTAGGGACAAATTATACAATTAAATGGAAACTAAAGATTCAATTTTCTAATGGATCATGTAATATATCAGATAAAAGGCTCATTATATGAATTACAAAATTATCATATTTTTAAATCATTTGTTTAAAAGATATTAACAAAAATATCAAACATCGACTTAATTCCCACTTTAGAAACTACACTATTTAAATTTTGAAAAATATATTTTATTTATATTTTTAAATAATTTGAGTAACAGATTTATTAATTTATAATTTAAACTTTGACCTATTTTGCCCTTTTCTTTCAATCTACAGAGCCTCAAAACTCAGACAGTAGATTACGAAACGCATCTCTGAAAGTTTATTATTAAAATAAAACTCTAATGTTACTTTTTGGGGGCCAAATTAGAAAATTAAATACATATGTATTCTGATAAAAATCAACCGAATCCTAAAGCAAATAAAATAAAAAGTCTATGTGTGGAAAACCAAAGTGTACATTTTTTATAAATTTTAAACGATTCCTTTAAAAGATATAAGGGTAAATATAAGAAAATGCGCTCATTCCCTGCTTGTCTGAAACGGGAATATTAGAATCTTGAAGGTGGTACGGAACCCTAAGTATGCTAGTCCAACTCGCACTTGACCAAATTATTTTTGAATTAGGTTCAAATTTTATAAATTTCGTATACATACATTCGTATACATTCTTAATTTTATTATTGATGTATTGTCAGTGTGTACACCGAATTTGTTATTACAAACCTATTTTATATTTCCTCACATGTGATCTAATCTAATTGTAAAACCGGACAAACTGAATCCATACGGTTTGCCTGTGAGAAGAGACACTAAAAATAAACTAATTCAAACTAATTAAAATCAGGCATTAGCATACGTTAAAACGAGGTAACAGAATAAACACAACAATTGGAAAGTCGCTTCGCTGAATTCAATCATTTACTCTTCGATTGATTTCAGGACAGCGTACGAATTTCATTGAATTGACGCTGTACTTTGTGTTTACTCTGAAAACAGACAATATCGTAGTAGTTCATAGATTTATTCGAGCTGATTTTAGTTTTACTTTTGATGAAACAGATGAGAGGGTCGAAATGTCTAAATAAAATAGAAGAGTTTCATATTCAGTTCCGTTTATTTGCTTAGAACTCTCGGTTTTATTTATTGTATGAAATTTCAATAAAAAACAAATGTAATGAAAATGGTTGAGTTGTAATTATTGGTGTGCGTATTTAAGTATTTTTAGGGTCCGTATATACACTATATGGATTTTATATTCACTTTTATTCAATTCACTTTTTAAAAAAAATTATTTATTTAGACACATACAATATTAAAAGTGAACAATTAAAATAATTAAAGTACTTGAATAACTTAATGCTATAAATGATATTATTTGAATGACAACACGAGAACGTTTCCAGTTGCTTTTATAACATTAACAAAAGTGCTGATGCAAGTCAGCGTTTTTACTGGGTAAACGGACTCGTGTAGGTTTCCGGGAAGTTGTTTGCATATAATTCAAAATGAAATTTGATATCCCTGAGAAGTCACGTACGCTTTAAATTCCGTTGACTTCTCGACTGTGTGAACTAAGTGCTGATATATTTTGCATATAACAACTCCCCTTACATATCAAAAGTTGATGCTATAACATCAACTTTTAGGAACAGAAACATAAAATAATATAAAATGATGTTTGAATGGTATGAAGAATAATAAGTAATAAGTGTATAAAATATGAATAAAATAAAGTAATTGGTAAAATCAAATTGATATTTGTAAAATAAAATCAAAATATGTTAAAATAAATGAGCAATAAAATAATACGAGTAATAATTAAATGCTTAACCTAAACATATCAAAAAATAAAATATAAAATAAAAGGAAATGTGAATAAAAATAATGTGTAGAAAAATAAAAGGTTAATGATATAAATCAATATTAAAAATGGTGTTTTTAGAGAACATAAATGGTATACCTAAACTTGCGTCTCTAAGCTTTGTTCTGTTTTCAAAACAGGCCTAAGCTTGGGGAAGAATTTGAGTCTTGGCTGAGGCACTGAAGTCTGGTCAGGATTGCAGTCCTTTGGAGGTTTTACCATCCTCTTTTTGACAGCTTGGAAGGTGATGAGTGCTGCTATGATCATGAGAGCACCTATGGTTGTATAGGTAAACCAAGAGATATTTTTGGTTACAAACGGCTGGTTTATGAGACCATCGAGGTCTCTGGAATATGGTTCCAATTTGTGATTAGCTATGTCTAATTCTTCTACGTTAAGCGTGTTCAGCTTCAGGGGCTGAAGTTCAGGAATTATAATTTTTTGTGGCACTGCGTCGCAACAGTTGAACGGCACTGTTACTGGTTGGAAGGTTTCTAGAACATCGGTTTGTTTACCAGATTCGGCTTGAACTTTTGTAATTCCTATAAACGCACTACACTCTGATTGAAGAGTCAATATGGAGTTGAGGGAGATCGTAAGAGTTTTTGGGTTTGTTTGAGCGCAATTCACTGTAACACTTATGGGTTCAGAAGTAATTATGAGCCATGTATTGGGTTCTAGTTTTTGAACGTTGTATCCTTGAGTGAATATTAGTGAGCTTTTACAGTTGTCGGCTACCTTCTGGACATTCTTTAGAAGTTGAGCTTCACATAACGCGTTTGTGTCAATAGGATACGCGTAAAGTTCAGAACACAGTTTCTTACGAGTGGATAACGGTTTACACGCACTTAAGTCTTTGATCGGAATAAACATTAAAGAATCATCATTCTTTGCAAGATATTTTTGAGTGAAGGATAGCATATGATGTAAACCTGTTCTTTCATCGTATATAGGGATAGGATATAAATGAAAGACTGTGTAAGGATGTTGTTCGACTAAAGGGATTCTTAACACAAATATAAGATCGGTATATGTTTGAAATGCCTCTAGTTCAATAATTTCCAGATATTGTGCGATGCTCGAGTACTTTACAGCCAATGGAAGGTTACTTTTGACTAAATTTTGCGATATTTCCTGTAATGAGGTAATAAGATGTTCTGGTGTTAAAATTGAAGAGTGAATTATTTTCAGACGCGCGAATGTGATAGAATTTAAAACATCATTTAAATTATCTTCTAAGTAGAGATAATTCTCCATAAGTTTTTCACACATTTCAAGTAGTGCGAGTTTTGATTCGACGTAGGCGACCTTATCATTAATTTTTCCGATAGTGTTTTCCAGCTTTATCATGTTATCGTTAAAAAGTTTCTCGTCAATTCTAAGATTTTGGATAGTTTCGTTGAAGTTTTTAATTACGGATGTGGTGACACTTATTTGGTTTTTTTGTAAGTTCTCAATTTGAAGTTGGCCTTGATTTAAGCGGTTTATGCTTTCGGTAAAGTATTTTCCGTCGGCGGCGTCTAAATTGCCGGTGATTGCCTTAAAAAGGGTACCTGCCCCATCAAGTATACCTCGTTTGTGTCTTTTAGTGTCCATGTGAATGTCAGTAAATTTCTGTTTGATTGAGTTAGAAATTTGATTGAGAAGGTTAATGTGGGTTTGTACGTCTGCGCGAAAGTAGTTCATAGCAAAAGAATTGAAGTTAACAGTTTTTACAAGAGTTTGTAATATTCTGTTATTTGTTGTAAATACTTGTTCTAGTGTAGAAATGTTTCTGTTTACTAAAAGTGTCCATTTATCATTGGATACAGTTATTTCTGCTTCGTTATGGAAGTAGATACCTAAAGTATTGTTTATTGGTTGTATTTGAAATTGGGGTACTGCTGACCCGAACAGCAGGCAAAACCTAAAACAGAAATTAACTTTCTGAGAACGGTTTCATTCGGTCGAAATTAACTTTTGATTTTTGGTTAGTTTTAGGGTTTAGTACTGTTGCGGAGTTTCTGTGAATCTCCAGGATTTCGAAAGGACCATTGAATTTATTTTGGAGTTTGTCCTTGATCTGGGATTCTTTAATATAGACTTTATCGCCTATTTGATAGTTAGGGAGATTTTCAGAAACGTGTTCATCAAATCTGACTTTCGCTTTATGTTTTTGGATTTCCGTTCTTTCGCGAGCAATTTTATAATAGTGAGAGATACGATTATTGAGATTTCTGATGTACTTAGTTATCAGGACTTGTTGGTTGTAGAGAGTTTCTGGAGTCCTACTCGAAGTATGTCCATAAACAAGTTCGTAAGGGGTGAATCCATGAGTTTTGTTTACAGAATTGTTATATGCAATGATTGCATAAGGGAGGATGTTAAAAGGGTGTTCGTCAGGATTTTCTAGTTTATGGATTCTAATCATCTCTAATAAGGTCGAGTGGAATCGTTCTAATGAACCATTTGACTGGGGATGTCCCACGCTAGAATAAGATAGTTTGATGTCAAATAGTTTACACAAATCTCTCATTAGTGTGTTGTCGAATTCCCTGCCATAATCACAATGTATCCGTAATGGAGTACCGAAGTGTTGGAAATAGAGTAGTAAGGTACTAACCACGGTTTTTGCGGATTTGTCGGTTATGGGGTAGGCCTGAGAGAATTTTGTTAGTTCGTCCCGGATAGTTAATGCGTAGTTTTTTGTCGGGACTTCTAGAATATCGATGTTGACGCGTTCAAAGGGTGTCCGTGGGGTTTCAGTAATGACAAGTGGGCTGTCGAGATTTTTCCGGTAAACTTTTGCTCTCTGGCAAGATTGACAGTTTTTGATAAAATTGTCAACGTCCTTAGTCAGTCCTTGCCAATTGTATTTTTCTTTTATTCTGCGGATAGTTTCATTGATACCACGGTGTATATTATTTTTGCCGTTATGGAATTGGTCGAGGATGATGGGTATTTGGTCTTTCTCAACCGTTTGGACGATATTTTGGCAAACTTTCCATTTGATATCGATTTCGGAAAAGATAAACGAAAGCATTTCCAAAATGGGCAGTTCAATGTTATTCTCAACACAGAATACTTCATTTTCAGTAAACACATCTCTACTATTATACAGAGATGCGAAAAGAATCTCGTTGACTATTTCTGGGTCAGAAGGGAGAGGGACGATGTAATAGCGTCTTTTTCTGACACTTTTGCTTGCAAAGACATTTACTCTAGGGGTACGGAAATCAGCATTTTCCTCAAAAATGTCTTCGATGATGTCATGGTGAAAATTTTTCATGAGAGAGCCTTGGGGAAATACTAGGATGTTTTTGTTTCCTCGGTCTAAGAGTTGGCAATTAGAAAATTGAATTTTGTCGTAATCTATGAGAGAGACGGTTTGATATCGCTCGACAAAAGTTTTAAATTCTTCGGAGATTTGTTGGAGATTAATGGGACTTCTCGTCTGGGGTTCTTGTGAGTCATCGTCAGTTTCGTTTGTTGGGAGTACTGTAAATGGTGTTAGATGATTGTTTGCTTGAAATGATATGTATTCATTAAAGTTGTTAACTTTAATGCGAGAGAGCGCGTCGGCGTTTTTATTTACTTTGCCGGGTTTGTAAATTATTTGATAGTCGTACTCCTCGAGCTTAAGGCGCCATCTTGCAAGTCTACTTCCAGGATCCTTTATAGAAAACAGCCAAGTTAACGGGCGGTGATCGGTCAGAAGTAAAAACTTACGGCCAAAAATTATCGGACGAAAGTGTTTAACCGCCCACACTATTGCAAGGAGTTCTCGTTCTATGGTTGAATACTTAGTTTCAGCATTGCAGAGAGTTCTGGAGGCATAGGCTACGGGTAAATCTTTACCTACGGGGCCTTGAGAGAGCACTGCGCCGATAGCAAATGAACTGGCGTCGGTTGTAAGAATAAATGGCTCTTCAAAATTAGGGTATATGAGTATGGGAGTAGAAGTAAGGGCTCTTTTTAATTCGTCAAAAGATTTGACACATTCTGAATCAAACTGGAAAGGTGTGTCTTTTTGAAGTAATCTTGTCAAAGGTTTTGAAATCTTGGCGAAATTGGGGATGAATCGCCTGTAATAACCAGCTAACCCTAAGAAGGACTTGATATCTTTTGGGTTTTTTGGTTGGGGAAAATTTAAGATACAATCTACCTTTGAGGGGTTAGGCTTCACGCCTTCGGGAGTTATAAGGTGGCCAAGATACGCGACCTCTTTGCGAAGAAACTCGCATTTGTCGGGTTGGATTTTTAGATTGGCTTTTCGCAATCGTTTGAAAACTTCAGAAAGTCGGGCTATGTGCTCATGTATAGTCGGAGAATAAACGATAATGTCGTCCATATAGACTAAACATCTCTCGTTTTGAACACCTAAAAGAATATTATCCATTACCCTTTGGAAGGTGGATGGAGCGTTTTTAAGACCGAAGGGCATTCTAACAAATTCGAAATGGCCATTATCAACTGTGAATGCTGTTTTTTGGATGTCTTTAGTATCGATTCCGATTTGGTGAAACCCGGAAGCTAAGTCGAGGGTGGTGAAGTATTGGCATTTGCCAAGTTGGTCAAGTAAATCCGAAATGTTCGGTAGGGGATATTTGTCGTCAACGGTAAGTTCATTTAATTTACGATAATCGACGACGACACGCCATTTTTGGGTACCAGATGCGTCTAGTTTTTTGGGAACTACCCAAACCGGGGATGACCATGGCGAATTAGACGGACGTATAATGCCTTGGTCAAGCATCTTTGATATCTGACTTTTTACCTCTTGTTTGTGTATTTGGGGGTACCGATATGACTTTGTGAAAGAGGGTTTTGCGTTATTAGTGTCTATCGAATGTTTGATTTTGTTTGTAAAGGTCAGTTGGTCACCTTCTAAATAGAATATGTCGGAATATTCGAGGCAAAGTTGAGAAATAAGTTCGGCTTCCTCCTCGTTCAGATGTTCTAACCGAAGTTGTTCCATAATTGTAGTTTGTCTATCAGACTGGCTCAAGTTTTGAGAGTAATTTTCAGAAAGAATGTTTACGGAAAAATTGTTTATTGGTTCGAGTTCCAAATTGTCGAAATTAACAGTCTTGGGGATAGCATTTGCATTTAAAACTGAAGTAAGGAATTCGCCTTTTTCATTAATTTTAACAAGGGCACTGGGAAGATAAACTTTTTCTATTTCGGCAGATGATAGGAAAGCATCAGTATTAGTGAGGTTACATTTTAATTTACATATTTGTTCTGTTCGGGGTTCTAAACAGATTGTATTAACCGGGATGCAGTTATTGAAAGTTGAAGGGTTCTGAGTACGCATGACAGTATCATCCGTAACTTTGTAGAGAGGTAAAGTTTTAAAATTAGTGACAAGTTGTTTGCTGTTAAAGTCTATAACGCAGTTATAGTGTTCAAGGAAATCTGAACCCAGTAATCCGTCGAATTCAATGTCGATGTTGCAAATATATACCTTGTGTGGGTCGGCGACATTGAAAGGTACAAGGGTGGATTCGTTGATTAAGATTTTCTGATCGGTGATTTCTTGGATGACTACGTTTTCGGGAAATCGTTGTTTGAAGCGTTGGCAGGTTTCAGGTTTAAAAATTGAAAGTCCTGCACCCGTATCGATAAGAAGTTTATAGGTGTTTGAAGAGTCAGTAATATAATAAAGATTCTTTGAGTTGACGGAAAGAAGGGGTCTTACAGAAAGTTCTGTTCTGGGAAGTTGACATTGGGGCTGAAGTCGTCCAGATTCATTGTCTGAATTTGGGTTTGAATTTCTGAAATTTCTTGGTCTGGGGGTTCTGACTGAGTGGGGGTCAAATGAAAATTTACTTGAGAAGAATCAGGTTCGTCAGAATAAAATTCGTATAATTGTTCAGTATTGAAATATTCTGGTTCATTGTTTTGTTCGAAATCATTAGGGTGATAATCTTGTACGTTTCCGTACTCATCGGGTAAAGAGGTGTAATGATTTTCGTTTTGAGAGTAGTTATAGTCATTGTGATATGGTCCGAATTGCAGATTGTTCAAGTGATGAGTCTTTGGTTGTTGGCGTTGTTGATGTTTAAAGAAACTCGGGTTCGGTCTGTAATTGCCAGACATTTGGGGTTGTCTACTGGTAGATGGACGAAATTGTTGCTGTGAAAATTGTTGACTGGGATTAACATTTGTAGATTGATTAGCAGGTTGATTGGAAAAATGAGGGCGGTAATTCGAATAGTTCTGATTAGAATTCGGGTTGTGTTGAAATTGTCTCATTCTCAATAAGCATTCGTTGCTTAAATGGCCCATGCGTTTACAAAAAGAGCATTGTTTTGGAGGTGGACCGTTATTTGGTTTACGAGGGGGTTGTTGGAAACTTCTATTACCTGAAAATTTCTGGGTTTCTAAATGTGATAGTTGTAGTTCTCGTTTAATTCTGGAAATGGCAGTGAGAATACTGCACGGGTCGCTAGCGCGAACGAGTTGACCAATTTTGGGCTCTAAACCCGTAAGAAGGCTATTAAGAGCCATTGACTCTATTAAGTCAATCTGTGCTTGTTTTTCTTTGATAGTTAAATTTTGCTTGTTTATAGCTGCTAGCATTTTCGCTTGATGCGTCTGGAGTCTAGCATAGAAAATGAGGGGGGATTCATTAGGAGTTTGCCGCATTCGTTGCAAGTCCTGTATGAGAGCCGAGAGATCTCTAGGATCTCCAAAATGATTTTCTAGGAGGGTTTGAATTTCAGCTAATTGACTAGGGTTTCGCGAATTAATTAATTCAGCCGCTCTACCGCGTAACTTATTTTTGATGTGGAGAATTAGCAATACTTGCTGATTATCCGTTGCCATGCTGTAAGCAGTATTACAGGAGCATATGAAAGTATTCAAAAATATCGGATTACCATCATACTCAGGAACTATGGCAAATATTTCAGATAACTTATATGGTTCTACGGTTGGTGTAGCTGCTTGTCTAGTAGTGGCCATTTTTATAATTGTATAGATTCGCACAGTAAATAAAAATTAAATGTTGAGGTTTTAAATGTAAATGGTAAATATCTAGTTTATCAAAATCCAATATCGAGCAATGTTTAATAGGGTAATAACAAATTTGAAATAGGAATGTATAAATGGTAGATTAATAATAAACTTGAAATAATGTTTCAAATACTTCGAAATATGTAAGTCAAAGTAATAAAATAATATGATTATGTAAAATATATAGTTTCAAAATTATTTAGGAATGTAAGGTTATGAGGAATAAAATATTATATAAATGAAAGAACTGGTGGTCATTCAAAAAAAATAAAAATAGTTACTTTATGTGATTCTTACGTTATTATTCCTCGCATCGGACTGTTCTCCGCGTCACTTAGCACTGGTTAGCCTGGTTGCGTGTTCCCTTGCTAGTACTTGGTAGTTGTTGTCCTTTTCAAGTAGGTTTTGTCCACAATGATTTAGAAATCTCCACAGTTAGTTAGTATTCACGTGTTCTAACTGTGTTGGACAATCCTACTGACTGCGCCAATTTTATATTCACTTTTATTCAATTCACTTTTTAAAAAAAATTATTTATTTAGACACATACAATATTAAAAGTGAACAATTAAAATAATTAAAGTACTTGAATAACTTAATGCTATAAATGATATTATTTGAATGACAACACGAGAACGTTTCCAGTTGCTTTTATAACATTAACAAAAGTGCTGATGCAAGTCAGCGTTTTTACTGGGTAAACGGACTCGTGTAGGTTTCCGGGAAGTTGTTTGCATATAATTCAAAATGAAATTTGATATCCCTGAGAAGTCACGTACGCTTTAAATTCCGTTGACTTCTCGACTGTGTGAACTAAGTGCTGATATATTTTGCATATAACATGGATATACCTATAATATCACTCCGGATTTCTGCCTCTGTCACATCACAGCAATTTTATCCTATAGTTTGATGACCCGATCAGGAGTACATATCGTAAAAGAAGAAATTTTGACTTTAGGCGTACTTCTGGGGGGAAAACAAAAAAATCGACCGTTCCCCCCCTGATCTCCGAAACTACTTAGCCTAAAATTTTGAAAAAAATAGGAAATATAGAAGGTTGTCCGAACGTTACAGGAAAAATAAGGAGAAACCATTAATATTAATTTTGTGGGGCAAATTACGGAAGTAAATGAAAATTTACAAATATGTTTTTTCAAACGCATCATGTAATACATCAAATAAAAGGTCCCATTCTGAGGAACACATATATATTTTTTTCATATTTAAAAAATCTAATTAAAAAGATATTAATAAAAATATACCAAAATTTACCCATTCCTCCACCCTTATCTCGAAAATGATAAAACGTAAAGTTTTGGAAAAAAAATAAAGGTATAAGGTCTGACCTGAAGTTTACTGGAAAAATAAGGAGAAACCTTTACTTTTTATTTTGGGGGGGCAAATTACAGAATTAAATGGAAAATATAAAATTAAAAATGTTTCTAACGCATCATGTCATATATCCAATGAAAATATTTTTTTAAGGCATCATGCAAATGAAATAGATCATTATTAGGAATACAAATATATATTTTTCATATTTTTAAAATTAATTGTTTACAAGATATTGACATAAAGATATAAAAAATTCTCATTTCTCGCTTTGTTTCCGAAACCATACTACCTAAAACTTTGAAAATAATTAGTGGTACTGGGGCTGACTTGAAATTTATAAGAAAAATTATTAGAAAACCCCCATAGTAAGTTTAGGGACAAATTATACAATTAAATGGATAATAAATATTCTATTTTCAAACGCATATATCAGATAAAAGGCGCATTATGTGAATTACAAATATATCATATTTTTAAAAGATATTAACAAAAATATTAAACATCTACTTAATTCCCACTTTAGAAACTACACTATTTAAATTTTGAAAAATATATTTTATTTGTATTTTTAAATAATTTCAATAACAAATTTAACAATTTATAATTTAAAACTTGACCTATTTTGCCCTTTATATTCCAGTCTACGGAGTCCCAAAATTCAGACAGTAGATCATAAAAGGCTTCCCTGAAAGTATATTAGTAAACTAAAGCTCTAATGTTAATTTTTGGGGGCCAAATTAGAAAATTAAATGCATATTTATTCTTATAAAAATCAAGCGAATCCTGAAGCAGATAAAATAAAAAGTCTATCTGTGGAAAATGAAAGTGTATATTTTTTATAAATTTAAAACACTTCCTTTAAAATATATTAGGGTAAATATAAAAAATTGCACTCATTCCCTGCTTGTCTGAAACTGGAATATTAGAATCTTGAAGGTGGTACGGAACCCCAGTATGCGAGTCCAACTTGCACTTAAATTAAATTATTTCTTATAACAATTGTGATTTGTTCACTGCCAGTGTGGTCGTAAAAAATTATATTTTTTTATTGATATTAATGTTATTTCAAAACCCTGAAATTTACACGATAAATTACCAAATTTATGTCCATACGTTATTAATAGTATGTAATTTACTTAGTATTTTTTACTGAAACTATACCGGTATAGCCATTTCTATCAAATATAATTTTTTTGTTTATGTGTTCTTATCTAGGGCTTGTACTTATGGCTTGCAGTGCTCAAATATCGTGCCAAGGCTATAAAGAGAGGGTAATAGAGAGCGCAAGAGGCTATTTCACTCGATCGGAAGCCGCATCCAATGAGCTTTATGCAGTAAGTATGTCGTTCATTCGCTGTGAGTATATAGTGCATTGGTGCATTAAGTATGAAGTTCATCGAGTGCCGTCTCTTTCTATCCTTGGCACGATATTTATGCACTGCAGGCTACCTCCAGAAGTGAATACTTCAAGTGTCCTTGTTTAAACATAAAATTAGGTCAGTAAAGTTAGCACCGCCATTTTACAGAAACTCAACATATGGGAATTACGAGCTATTTAGGAGCTCTTGATTTTTACCTAAATTGATTTTTGAGCTCAATATTTACTATGGAAAAAGTGCAAAAAACTATTGGCGGTGCTAACTTTACGTAAAGTTAGCACCGCCATCTCAGAAAAACAAACAAAAAAATTTTGTGAGGCTTCTCAAATTAGGAGCTATTTACGAGCTTTCAATAGACGTATTGAACGTCAACCCCTAAATTTGTCTAAGGGGTAAAAACCACCCCCGAAAAAATATTGAATTTTAATTTTAAATTTAAAATATATTAAAACTATCTACGATTTACGAGCTCTTTCCTGGTGTAATGCACATAAACATCTAAAAATGTCTAAGGGGTGAAAACAACCCCCCAATTATGCAGTTTTTTCGAATTTTATGATTATTAAATTTTGAAAAATACCAGCATGATCTACGATTTACGAGCTTTTCAACGGTATATTACAAGACTGCATTCAAATTACTGGAAGGGGTGCAAACCACCCTCCAATTATGCAGTTTTTTTAAATTTTATGATTTATAAATTTTAAAAAATACCAGCATGATCTACGATTTACGAGCTTTCCAACGATATATTACACGACAACATTCAAGTTACTGGAAGGGATGCAAACCACCCTCCAATTATGCAGTTTTTCAAATTTTATGATTTATAAATTTTCAAAAATACCAGCATGATCTACGATTTACGAGCTTTCCAACGGTATGTTACACGACAACATTCAAATTACTGGAAGGGATGCAAACCACCCCCCAATTATGTAGTTTTTTTCAAATTTTATGATTATTAAATTTTGAAAAATACCAGCATGATCTACGATTTATGAGCTTTCCAACGGTATATTACACAACAACATTCAAATTAATGGAAGGGGTGCAAACCACCCCCCAATTATGTAGTTTTTTCAAATTTTATGATTTATAAATTTTGAAAAATACCAGCATGATCTACGATTTACGAGCTTTCCAACGGTATATTACACGACAACATTCAAGTTACTGGAAGGGATGCAAACCACCCCCCAATTATGTAGTTTTTTCAAATTTTATGATTTATAAATTTTGAAAAATACCAGCATGATCTACGATTTACGAGCTTTCCAACGATATATTACACAACAACATTCAAATTACTGGAAGGGGTGCAAACCTCCCCCCAATTATGCAGTTTTTTTGAAATTTTATGATTTATAAATTTTAAAAAATACCAGTATGATCTACGATTTACGAGCTTTCCAACGGTATGTTACCCGACAACATTCAAATTACTGGAAGGGATGCAAACCACCCCCCAATTATGCAGTTTTTTCAAATTTTATGATTTATAAATTTTGAAAAATACCAGCATGATCTATGATTTACGAACTTTCCAACGGTATATTACACGACTACATTCAAATTACTGGAACGGGTGCAAACCACCCCCCAATTGTGCGGTTTTTTTTCAAATTATAATAAGATTGTAAGTTCCTATACTTAAGAAAAAAACAAGAACTTGAGGAAACTAAATTTTTCAGTGCTGGATTAACTATATTTTTTCTCAATTAATTCATTCATTATGCGGTTTGTACACTAGTAATGTAGTTTTGCCAGGATACTCAGTAATGAAAACGATATTACCATCTTATTAGTCCATCCACAATATTTTTGCATAATTATTTTAGTCCATTTTCAAATATCTAAATTTAGAACGTTATTTTTGGGCTATTAAAGAATTTTCATTTTAGATTTTGATGAAACATTCGAAAAAGCCTTCTTGCCGCTGTTTGTAATGGCCTCTTCTGTAGAATGAAAAAATAAATTTGAATACACTGATTATGTGAATATATTGAAAACAGTTCTCTGATAATTGTTATCTAATATTTGATTGGTGTCACTGGTTCTAGTCGAGGCAATATATTTTATTAAAGCAGTAAAAAATTTGTAATGTGGTATTTTCTGATTGTCTTCTAAACGTTGTTTGTGGCATATTCTTGATTACTTTTTCATTTTGCAATCACATCAATAAATATAAAGCCATTGACAACGAAGTCAGAATAGACTTTGATACGTTTGGTATTCCTGCAATATACGTAGTTTTATTTCTATTGTGGTGTTATTCCCCAAAAAAACATAAAAGTAATCAAGTGGTATTTTCTATTGCAGGGGTTACTTAAATTCTTGAATCACATAAGTAATATACGCCACTTTGTACTCATCCTTTACGTTCAAACTCATATATAATATACTTCATTATACAATTAATCGCTATCATTTGATTTAAGAACATTTCTTTTTGAAATTCAAGTACGTTGAATTTCTCTCAATAAGTAGGTATATTGAAGTAGTTATTTATATATTTATTATCAATAAACATTTTAACAAAAAAATCTAATATATTTTATGGCATAACCAGTAATTTCAAATGTGAAATCGTCCATCTATGGAAATTTTGAAATTTTAAAAGTTATTAGTTACAGGTAGGAATATTGGCACCTAGATGGCGAGACAACACATTTGTTTAATTAATTCAAGTACCTTTGATCTTTTATGTCTTCCTATTTGTATTTTTGGTTTGCTATGAATAATCTGATTATTGTGTGTACAAAAATAATAGTTGAAAGAATAAGAACGAAATACATTGCCCTCTCAGATACCAAACTCCTGTTTTATATTTCTTGTATAGATTATAGATTCAGCCCATTTTCAAATGGTAAAGGTTAGACAAAAATAAGAATATTATTTGACTTATATTTTCTGAAGGTTAGTTGAAAAATGCCGACTGGAATTAATCTGTGCATTTCGTAATACATAAATATTGCTATTTCTATTTGAAACAACTGTTTTAATATGTTAATTAGAAACAAAAAACTTTGAGGTAAATATTAAAACTTTAAGCAACAGATTTTGAAGAAGAAGCGAGTTGAAACAAAATCAGAAGAAACGGTAACACGTGGTCCATAAAGATGGTTACAATTTTTCGTTAGATTCAATACTTAATTAAAAGATCATAATTCATAATACAATTATTTATCCGAACAATGACTACCAACAGTAGTCGTTTTTTAACATATTGTTGAAAAGCTTGTACATGGTAGATAATTACACCTTACACCATTTTCAAAATTTGTAAAATCTAGATTTCTAAACCTTTGGCGTAGTAAGGATAATATTTAATATTTTCATCCATTTCAAAACTCTGACGGTTTGAAATAATTAGTCATTTAGGTAGTTACTTGCACCTTTTAGGTGATTTTGAAGTGGTCCTGCAATGTATCATTAAAGAGGTACTAAATTATAATTTATGTTGCTAGTTTTCTAAATTTAAGAACTACAAATTTGGAAAAAATTGCATAATTTGGGGGTTGTTTGCATTCGTTACAATAATTTGAAAGTAAGTGTTATATATCCTTGAAGAGCTTCTAAATCGTAGATTAGGCTGTCAGTTTTGAAAATGAACAAAATCACATAATATAGACAAACTGGGAATTTAAGGGGGTTGTTTGCACCCTTTCCAAAAATTTAAATGTAGCATTTTAAAGCTCGTAAATCATGCTGATATTTTTCAAAATTTATAAATCATAAAATTTGAAAAAACTGCATAATTGGGGGGAGGGGCGGCTTGCATCCTTTCCAAAATCTTGAATGCAAACGTATAATATCCCATTGAAAAGCTCGTAAATCGTAGCTGAGGCCGGCAGTTTTTGAAATGAAAAAAATACATAATTTGGAATAACTGGTAAATTTAGTGCGTTGTTTGAACCTCTCCCAGTAATTTGAATATGGTCGTGTAACATACCGCTGGAAAGCTCGTAAATCGTAGATTATGCTGGTATTTTTTTAAATTTATAAATCATAAAATTTGAAAAAACTGCATAATTGGGGGGTGGTTTGCACCCCTTCCAGTAATTTGAATGTAGTCGTGTAATATACCGTTGGAAAGCTCGTAAATCGTAGATCATGCTGGTATTTTTCAAAATTTATAAATCACAAAATTTGAAAAAACTGCATAATTGGGGGGTGGTTTGCATCCCTTCCAGTAACTTGAATGTTGTCGTGTAATATACCGTTGGAAAGCTCGTAAATCGTAGATCATGCTGGTATTTTTCAAAATTTAATAATCATAAAATTCGAAAAAACTGCATACTTGGGGGGTTGTTTTCACCCCTTAGACATTTTTAGATGTTTATGTGCATTACACCAGGAAAGAGCTCGTAAATCGTAGATAATTTTGATATATTTTAAATTTAAAATTAAAATTCAATATTTTTTCGGGGGTGGTTTTTACCCCTTAGACAAATTTAGGGGTTGACGTTCAATGCGTCAATTAAAAGCTCGTAAATAGCTCCTAATTTGAGACGCCTCACAAAATTTTTTTGTTTGTTTTTCTAAGATGGTGGTGCTAACTTTACGTAAAGTTAGCACCGCCAATAGTTTTTTGCACTTTTTCCATAGTAAATATTGAGCTCAAAAATCAATTTAGGTAAAAATCAAGAGCTCCTAAATAGCTCGTAATTCCCATATGTTTTAATTTGAGTTTCTGTGAAATGGCGGTGCTAACTTTACTGACCTCATAAAATTGGCAGTTAAACGAGTGCCTTGAATGTCACTCCTTCATCTTGTCCTGCACTGAATGGAACAATCAAATTATACCATTTATTTATCTCATTTTATGAAAATATAATTTCCATTTAGTTAATTAAATTATGAACGCCGTACCTTATATTAAATACCCCTTTTATTATCTATAGAAAACGAAATCATTTCAAAATTCCTTTTTTAATCCCAAACTCAAAAAGAGGGGTTTGTGTATCTGTGTATTTATGCATCAGGGCCCCGATTCTTGAAACCATGTGAACGCTCTACCACTCGACAAATGCCGTCATTCTAATGAAAACTAACAGAAATCGTTTTTTTCGAAGATCATTTACCACGAAGCTATTTATTTTTCATTGGAATAAACTTCGTGTACGATGGCAGGGTTGCATACGAGCGTTTTTGTCGTATAATACGATCTCAAGAATCGGGATTTTGGGCCCCGATTCTTGACACCATTCCACAACGGAAGTATGTCGTATGAAAACTGACATAATTGAACTTTAATATATGGATTAAACTTCATTTATGTAATTTTTTTATGCGACTTACATCGCAAGTCGAATGGTAAAACAGTCGAATAGTTAAAAAATCGGGCCCAAGTGTGTCTGTCTGTGACATCGTCACTCCTAAACGGATGAACTGATTTTGTTACGGTTGTTTGTGTTTGAAAGCTGACATGATCGAGATGATTCTTAGTTATTATTTATGATGATTTGTTCAGCCGTTTGAATCCCATCAGCTCATTTTCTACATGACAGAAGGGTTTTAGCTGCTCCAAAACGACTGGACCGATATGACGGAATTTTTTGTGTGTGTTTGAGTGAATCACTGGATAATTTAGATTGACGACTGCCCCAAGTAGCAATCGGGTTATACAAAAAAAGAATAGCTAACTAGCTGTACCAGTTTCGATGATTTTTTTATAGGTATGTTTGACTAGGTCTCTGGATGGTTTTTTAACATCTAAACGGTTGGGGCGATTTTGATGAGATTTTTTGTACTTGTTTGAGTGGGTCTATGGCAGAGGTGACACCTAAATGTCGGACCTGATTCAGTGGAGCTAGTGTGCAACTATGTTCCAAACGTAACAGAATATAAGAATGGACCAGTATAGAAGTCTGAATCAGGTACGATAAGAAGTAAGGAAATCCAACAGTAAATTAGGTATGAAAATGAGTATGTTCTAGTATGGAATTTTTAACGTAATAGATGCGGAAATGCGTATGAAATATGAATACTTTTAACTAGTACATAGTGCCTAAAGGTAACAGATGCGAAATACGAGTACACTATATTAGTATGCAACTCCTGACGTACCATGTAAATACCCATGACGATCTTTCTTTATGTGATCGCCATACAAGTATTTAAACGTATTTTATTATTTAAGTATGTAATTACTTATTTTAAATACAGGTGATACATGTTTATATGATTGTACTTTTGTAATTTGCAGTGATAAGAATGGATCGATTGATTCCTTTCTTTAACCAATAAAGTCGTGAATCGAAATTTCTGACCTCCGACGAGTAGGTCTGTAGATTGTTTTTTTTTACAATTGAGTAGATGACACTTCGATAGGATTCTAGTAATATATATATATATATATATATATATATATATATATATATATATATATATTACTAGAACCTCCAAATCCGACAGCTGGTGCAACCCGCCATCAACCAATTCGAAGAAGGGACATTATCCGATAATTCTGGGAATTCGAAAAGTTTGTTTGTCTCTCAACAGGCCGACCGCTGCCGCTACTGGGAATTCCCTTAAAGCTTCCAGAACATGAAAGAGTTTCCCGATGGTTCGTGGACTTAGCAGAAAATTCGCAGAGAAATATATAAATATGAACAGCTGGCGATAGGAGGCATTCAGTTTTCGTCGGTAGTATTCTGTAGTAAAGATAAATTGTAAATAGTAGATTCTGTGAATATAAATTGTGTTAAAGTACTGGAAATAAATTAGAGTGAGTTGGACTGTGTTTTTAAATAAATCCAAGAACTGAACTAAACCCGAGTGTGAAAATAAAAACATTACAGTGGTGAAAGGTGTGCGGTTTATTTGTGAAACTTTAGACGTGGAAAATAACACGATGTTTAAAGCAGTGAATTTAGACCAATTGAAAGTGATTCATTTAAAAAAGAACTTGAAGAAAGGGATTTAGAAATTAGTGGGAAGAAAAGTGAATTAATACAACAGCTACGAGATGCCCTAATAAATGAAGGTAACGATCCTGATACTTATTTGTTTGCAGTTTCTGGTAATGGTGACATGACTATGCTATTTAAACAAATGGACGATAAATTGCTAGAAAATTCTAAAAACTTGAAAGAGGCGTTAGAAGGCAAGCTAGCAGAAAATTCTAAAACAATAGAAGATACATTGCTAGAAAATGTTAAAACTTTAGAAGACAAACTAGTGAAATTAGAAGAAAATTCTAAAGTCCTAGAAGACAAAACTGCTAGAAAATTCTAAAACCCTAGAAGACAAATTACTAGAAAATTCGAAGTGTTTGGAAGATAAGCAACAGAAATTACAGCAAAATGCTCAATCCTTAGAAGAAAATTTGAAAAGCATGGTTCAGGAAAATTCAGAAATGCTGGAAGAGAAAATAGTCGAGAATGAGGCTCGGATAGAGGAGCTAAAGCATATAATGGAGGGTGAGATCACCAAAATTAAAAGAAAAGGTAGTCGCAATGCAAAGAGGAGAAACACAATCAAAAACCGAAATCAGAAGCAATACAGAGGTAGTGGATTCAGAAATTGGCCTCGAGTGGACCAGACACAAAATGAAATCTCCCCAATTTGATGGGCTAATAGCCTTAAGACGGGACAAACATTGAATACCTCGTAGCAAGAAGACTACGAACAACTGGTCAAACATTTAGAACTGAGGTATGGTCAGACACATTTGGAGCACGTCTACCACTCCCAATTCAAAAATCGCCACCAGAGATCAACTGAATCCCTACAACAGTATGAAGCTCACATTGCCCGTCTGGTTCGCCTTGCCTATCCAGCCACACGGGAAAATATAATAGAAAGGTTACCAGTGCAAGCATTTTTGGATGGACTTCGGGACCACGAAGCCAGACAAGCATTGACCCTAGCTCGACCGACTCAATTAGTGGATGCACTTATTCGAGCGCTAGAATTCAAGGCTGCGAAAAATACCTGCAGAGGTCAAGCCAGAGTCCGAATCGTTGACAGAGAATCCGAAAATGTCGGAAACGATGAAGAATCTGTAAGAAAGATAATAGAAGAAGTCCTTGCCGAAAAAAGAATAGTTAGATGTCGGAAGTGTCGTAAGGTAGGACATGTCCAGAGTCGTTGCAAGGAGAGCAACGGAGTACAGACTTCCTCGTCGGTGAAACTAAAGAAGGTCAATATAAAGGGACCATTGTCGACCTGTAACCAACAAGTCCCAATTACCAACGCATATGTCGCTTCGCTACGCAACCACGTTAACAGTGTCTTCAATAGGAAGCAATTTACAATGCTGCTGGATACTGGTGCGACGAAAACAGTAATAAGGCCCAACATTGTTTTAGAGACAATGATAAAACCAACAAAATGGCAACTGCGAACAGCGACAGGAGAAGCAGCGAAAGTCCATGGTGAAATAGAGGTTGCAATGACCTTGGGAAACACAACATTCCCACATCGGGCATTAGTGGCAGACATCGAAGACATAGTAATCATTGAAATGGATGTCATGAGCTCCAAGGGAATCCAGTTAAACTTCAAAGATGAAATCCAGCAAGTGAATGACGAAGAAATGGTGCTTCATGGAAAAGATGACATAATGCTGCGAGCCATCTTAGCAGAGGATGTCAATGTTCCGGAAAGAGCTGAAATCATAGATGCTTGCTTAAATGGGAAAGCTAAAGCTGGAACAGTAATGATGTTTGATCCCGAACTTAACGACGGAAATGTAGGGAGAGGAGTCGCACTGGGGAAGACTCCTTTTCGGACCAAGGAGATTGTGCCAGTAAGAGTAATAAACCTGAATCATTACTCGGTTGTGCTAAAGAAAGGAACAACTTTGGGCCATTGTTCAACAATTTCCTCTATAGTCAGAAGCACACAGCATGCAGAAATACCACCAGGTAAACTATCTGAGTAACTGGAAAGACTCATCACCGATTCATCTAAGAATTTGAAACTAATCCAGAAAGTAAAATTGAGGGACATCGTGAGAAACTACCAGGACATCTTCGATGTAGGGAATGGCAAAAGAGGACGAACCGATCTGGTGAAACATAATTAATACTGGGACGCTCAACCTATTCGACAGTCGGCGAGAAGACTACTCCTAGCTAAAAGAGAAGAAGCCGACAGGATAGTCCGCGAGATGGAGGAAGAAGGTGTTATTGAACCATCCAATAGCCCTTGGGCTTCTCCAGTTGTCTTGGTTAAAAAGAAAGATGGTTCGACCTGATTTTGCGAGGACTATAGGCGATTAAACCACGTTACAAAGAAAGACAGCTATCCCCTTCCAAGAATAGACGATACCCTAGATACGTTGGCTGGATCGAAGATGTTTTCCACCCTGGACTTGAAGAGCGGTTATTGGCAAGTGGAACTTGCTAAAGAAGACCCAGAAAAGACTGCTTTTACCATCGGCACAGGACTTTACCAATTCAAGGTGATGCGGTTTGGGTTGTGTAATGCTCCAGAGACGGTTGACAGATTGATGGAAACAGTGTTAAAAGGGCTTTCATTGAAAACATGCCTGGTGTATCTTGACGACATTATCGTGATTGGAAGATCATTTGAAGGCCACGTGAAGAACCTGGAGGAGGTGTTTCAGCGACTTCGAAGTTCCGGACGAAAGTCAAGCCCGAAGAAGTGTCAGCTGTTCCAAGAAGAGGTGCAATATCTTGGACATGTGGTTTCCGCAGAAGGAGTAGCTGTTGATAAACAGAAAATTAAAGCTGTCCAGGATTGGCCGATACCTAAAGATATCCACCAATTAAGAAATTTCTTGGGGTTATGCACGTACTATCGTCGGTACGTAGCCGGATTTGCCAACATCGCCAAGCCACTTACTAGACTCATAGAGGGGAAAGTACAATACCAGTGGGACGAGGAGTGCCAGCAATCATTCGAGACATTGAAAAGAACATTGACGAGTGCCCCCGTCTTAAGTTATCCTTTGCCAGACGGGAACTTCGTTTTGGATACCGACGCAAGCAATGTCGGAGTTGGTACGGTGCTTTCGCAGATCCAAGCCGGTCAGGAGAAACTCATCGGCTATTACAGCAAGACCTTGAGCAAGCCTGCGTTACTCGCGGGGAACTCTTGGCTGTGGAAAAGGGGGTAGAACATTTCTATAAGTACCTCTATGGTAAAAGATTCCTCCTGAGGACTGATCATGCAGCACTGAAGTGGCTCTTGCAGTTTAAAAACCCCGAAGGACAAATGGCCAGGTGGATAGAGCGGTTGCAAGAATTCGACTTCGAGACTGAACATCGAGCTGGAACAAGCCATAAGAATGCTGATGCCCTATCGAGGAGACCATGCCCTGATGATTGCAAACATTGTCAGCGAGCTGAAGAAAAAGGGGCTGTTCTCTGTAGAACTACCGCCGTCGATGACCATTGGCAACCTGATGAAATCCAGAAAGACCAAAAATTAGATCCTGAACTAAAAGAAGTTATCCGGTGGAAGGAAGAAGACCGCAAACCTACGTGGCAAGAGATTTCCCGATACTTACCAACTATAAAGTCGTACTGGGCTCAGTGGAAGTCCCTCATCCTGGAAAATGGAATTCTCAAGCGCGTCCTGAAAACTCCAGAGGAGGCAAACTACAGGAAACAGATTGTAGTTCCCAGAAATAGGAGACCAGAGGTTTTACGAGAACTACATGATAGTACAACTGGGAGACATCTGGGAGTAACGAAAACCCTGGGGAAATTGAGAGAACGCTTCTATTGGGTAAACTGACAAGTAGAAGTTAAGGAGTGGTGCAGCAAGTAATGGGCCTCAGAAGCGACTAAAAGCTCCCATGAAGCAAAATAACGTTGGCAGTCCATTCGAACGAGTAGGCATTGATATTGCAGATCCATTTCTTGAATCCGACTCTGGAAATAAATACATTGTGGTGGTGATGGAGTATTTTAGTAAATGGGTCGAAGCGTATGCCTTGCCGAATAAAGAAGCCTTGACCGCTACTGATGTCCTTGTCAAGGAATGGATCAGTCGTTTTGGTGTTCCCTTGGAGTTGCATTCAGACCAAGGTAGAAATTTCGAGTCTACTCTTTTCCAAGACGTCTGCAAGCTCTTGAAGATCAATAAAACACGGACGACAGCATTACACATTACAAATTGTGAAGAAAAACAACGATGTTGTCTGCAGAATAAAGAAGCTACCTCGGGGAAAACCAAAGGTCATAATTTCAACAGGTTAGCCCCTTATGCCGGAAGTCATGACAGCGAAGATGACCAAGCCCAAGTCCGCAGCATCCAACCACCCGATGACGAGATGACCTTCGAGCAGTTTATGGCACTATACTCTAATGGGCAGAAAGGGCAGCATGACATAACGAGAGAAGAACCCTGAGACCTGTTTGAGGTGCCCATACAATATGCCCTCGCTCATTGTATGGCTCGAGATCTCTGGATGCCCAGAGGAATAGCCAAGATGTTTGCCAAAAAGTACGGCCAGTTCCAGAAGCTACGGGAGCAAGATCCAGTGCTAGGGAAAGTCCTTCATCTCGAAGATAAACAACCAGTGGGTACCAGAGCCATCTTTTATTTGGTAACGAAAACATTCTCGCAGGACAAGCCAACATATAGCGATCTTTGGAAGACTCTGGTAGAATTGAGAAATGGGATGATGGAGAAGAATCTGATGAAATTGGCGGTCCCAAAGATAGCCTGCGGGTTGGATGGACTGGATTGGAGGGTGGTGAGAAGTATGATGGAAACAATCTTTCGATTCAGTGGCATCAACATCCTGGTAGGCTGTCTCAATATTCGCAGCTCAGATTCAAAGGCCGTTGACTGTTTCTTCCACCAAACTTCCCGTTGTCGAAATGGAGAGTCATGCAAATATCGTCACACCAGGAAGGATTCTAGGACATTCCGGGACGAAATGGTCTTAAGGAGGGGGCAATTTTACGAGAATTCATCCGACAGCTGGTGCAACCGGCCATCAACCAATTCATGGAAGGGAGATTATTCCGATAATTCTGGGAATCCGAAATGTTTGTTTGTCTCTCAACAGGTCGACCGCTGCCGTTACTGGGAATTCCCTTAAAGCTTCCAGAACATGAAAGAGTTTCCCGATGGTTCGTGGACTTACCAGACAATTCGCAGAGAAGTATATAAATATGAACAGCTGGCAGTAGGAGGCATTCAGTTTTGTATTTTGCGTATTGTGTAGTTAAAATAAATTGTCAATAGTAGTTTCTGTTTATATAAATTGTGTCAAAGTAGTGGAAATAAATTAGAGTGACTTGGACTGTGTTTTTAAATAAATTCAAGAACTGAACTGAACCCGAGTGTGAAAATAAAAACATTACAATATTTTTGTGTGGACCTGCTCAAGTGGAGCAGGTAGGCAAATATGAAATTCCAAACGTAATACACATTTTTTTGATGAATCCCGTTAAAATCCGATCTTTAATATTTAGAACAACTATTCTCGCATTTTTTGTAATCTTTATGTTTTATGAATTTGTATTTTTTTTTTGTTTATGAATGTAACATAATCTTACATTTTTCCGGTAATTGAAACAAAAATTTTAATAAATAGCCCAAAATTGTACATAATAATTTGTAAAAAATCGGATTCGAGTTTTTTTTGGTTTCTTTGCATTTTCTGAGAACATTTTTCATAGTAATGTATTTTCTTTTGCACCAACCGAAAGTAGAGATTTCAACGAACAAAAACCCTATGGATTTTTTTTAATAAATCATATATTTTGACGTGAGAATTTTCGATTGAAAATTAGGATGCTTTTTGGATATTATCTGAAAATGTGGTGAAAAAATTAAATATTTGAAATCACAAAATGCAGTGTATTTGGGACATGAAAGGTAAGTTTTCACCAAATTTCGTGTTTTTTTTTTGTAAAAGATAAAAATAAAACCAAAAACTAATTTTTTTAAATTTTTCACATAAATTTTGAGGCCATGTGAAAAAAGTGTAAATACAATACTTGTAGATCTTTTTATTTCCTACAACTTTTCCATTTAACTTTTTTCCATAGGACACGAAATCGAGATAAACCGTACCCTAAGAAACCGTAAATTATTTTTTTATTGTTGTTGTATTCTCTTCCTTCTCCAACGGGTTTCATGCTACTATTTTTTTTTGTTTCAAAATTATCTTCTCTTGTCTATAAAATATTTAACCTATTTCGATATTGTGTATATTCTTACTTTAATGTTTCAGATAAATATTTATTTAAACGTTTCTTCAATTTGTTCTTATGGATCATAGAAGCTATCCATAGCTTTAATTTTTTATTTTTATATTACTTCTTTTTTGTTAGAACAAGATCTATTTATGTATGATGGCAATGTTACTATAAAAATATTACATGATTCCTGAACACCAAAACTAATATTTTTTACCAATTTTCACTTGAACAGGGGTTTTGAATTTGTGGTGATTAATTAGACGAATGTTGAGCGTTTTGTGTGCTTAACGATTTGTTATCATCTTTTTTATATATTCACGCACTTATTTGATATATAAAAACATAGTATAGTGGTCAATAAGATGTGTTTCTATTACAGCAAATTTAAATATTACATTATTTATATTTTTAGTTTGCAGTAGAGTCGAGTTATTTGATTGAATTGGTATGGACTATCTTGTGGTTTAGATTGTGATTTATAATAATAAACAAAAAGCTAGTAGTCCACTTGAATATATGTTTAATCTTTGTCACTTTTTTTTATTTTACAGTAAAGTTTTCGGAGCACCAGTTGTTTGCCTACTCCGCGCCATCAGGTCTCATGAAATAATCAAGCTTGAATGAGACCTTTATTTTACACAGTGTTGACCATATCTTCATAATTTAATATTTCACCTCTTTATTAAGAATAAATAATACGTTACGAAGAATCAAGAAATGTTTAAGGTTTCCTAAATTAATGCAAATTTTTTATCCAAATATTATATTAACTAAATGCTATTTATATTGTTCATAACAAAAGATATTTATAACAACATTTTAAAAATATACACCGTTAGAGGAATTCCTAGTACAGAAAAAACTATTGGCTTGACACTCCCTGCTGAATTACATAAGTCTACATCACAATATTTACAAGATTGAAGTGCATGGTATTCAGTTGAATTGGCGGCCATTGACTCGCAGTATCCATCTTGTATGCAGCCTCTAGTAAGTATTGATTCTCTGCTGGTTCCTAAAAAAGAAGAATTGTAAATGTAAAAGTTAATAATAGACAAAATAATTAATATAATAAATAAAGGTTTAACTTGTATTGATTTTATTAACACCTGAAATAAAGTATATATTTTCCTAATTAAATACATAAAATAGTACTTCACTAACATTTCAGCTAGCTCTCATATTTTTAAATTAAATTTGCAAATGTCTTAATTTGATTTCTAACCACACTAACTCTGTTTCACCAGGATATATTGCACATTGAAGGACGCTACAATGGGAAATGGTCTGAAGCAATGTTTGGCGATTTCTGTTGGTCAATTCATCGACAAACTTAGACTGGAAACAATGAAAAGGAAAAAAACTACAAAATAATTTAAATTACATAATTATAATGTGACAGATTTACTAATACTTTTATGACTTGTGTTTCTGTGACTGAAGAAATAGCATTTTTACTGTACGCCTCAAACCTTATTACTTTTTATCTTTTTGGTAAATATTGTTACTCTAATAATATCGTTTTTAATTAAATGAACATTAAATTTAAACATGTTAAATTCCGCGTCTAGAGCATCTAATATAATGTTATAATGCATGAAAACAATGAGGAGTGCATTTTTGCAGACCAGTGTTATACGTTACGATTTTTATACTGAACCTTTTTAGAACTTGTTCCTTTTATGTAAAATAGAAATTCTCGGGTTATACTATTGAATGTCCCAGAATCCTTCATGGTGGATATTTTCAGGACTCTCTATTTCCCCAACTGTGAAAGTAACAGTTGACGGTCTTCGAATCTGGGCTGCAAATATTCAGACAGCACACAAGGATATCGATGCCACTAAATCGAGAGATAGTTTCCATCGTACTTCTCACTACCTCCTAATTCAGACCATCCAACCCACAGGCTATCCTTGGAACCGCCAATTTCATCAGGTTGGTCTCCATCATCACAGTCATCAATTCTGCCAGAATCTTCCAAAGATCGCTATGTTGGCTTGTCCTGCGAGAATGTTTTCGATACCAAATAGATGATGTCTCTAGTACCCACTGGTTGTTTATCTTTCAGATGAAGGACCTTTCCATCACTGGACCTTGAAGCCTTAGCTTCTAGTGCCGCGCCTTCCCCTCTGTGAGTCTATTGAGTGGCCTGCTGATATTGGCAAATTCTGCCGAATATCTACGATAGTACGTGCATAACCCCGGGAAACTTCTTATCTGGTGGACATCTTTAGGTATCGGCAATTCACGGACGGCTTTGATTTTCTGTTTATCACAGCTACTTCCTCCTTGGAAACCACATGTCCAATGTATTGCACATTTTCTTGGAACAGTTAACACTTCTTCGAGATTAACTTTAGTCCAGAACTTCGAAGTCACCGAAGTACCTGCCCCAGGTTCTTCACGTGTTCCTCAAAGGATTTTCCAACCACGATAACGTGGTCGAGATACACCAGGCTTGTTTACCATGTAAGCCCTTTTTAACACTATTTCTATCAATCTTTCAAACGTCGCTGGAGCCTTAGACAACCCAAACGGCATCACCGTGAATTGGTAAGGTCCAGAGCCCATGGTAAAAGCAGTTTTTCTCGGTCTTCCTTGGCTAGTTCCACCTGCCAGTAATCGATCTTGAAGTCCAGGGTGGAAAACATCTTCGAACCAGCCATCGTATTTAGGCTATCGTCTAGGAACGGGTAGCAGGCTTTATTTGTAGCCTTGTTGCCAATAGTTCACTCAAATTCGTCTTTTTAACCAAGACAATTGAGAAAGCCCAAGGGCTATTGTAGCGAGGTGTAATTTTCTCGCCGACTGTCAACTAGGCTAAGCATCTGGATTGGTTTTAAATTACTGAAAGAACCTGTTATAAGTATCTCCAGTTCTTCGGATAATTTATCTGATGATATTGCTGTATGTTGTGTGCTCCTGACTACGTAGGAAACTGTTGAACAGTGCCGAAAAATTGTTCCTTTCTTTAGTGCAACCGAGTAAGAATTCAGGTTCATTACTTTTACTGGCACAATATTCTAGACACGAAACAAAGTCTTTCCAAGTACGATTCCTCTGTCTACATTTCCATCGTGAAGTTCGGGATCATTTCTGTTCCAGCTTTAGCTTTCTCATCTAGGCGAGCACCTAAAAGCTCTTTCCGAAACATTAACTTCCTCTGCTAAGATTTCTTCAAGCATGATGTCACCTTTCCCGTGAAACACCAGTCTTCGCAGTTGGCATTTTGTTCATTTTTTGTTTATCACTGTCTGTTCTGAAGCGATGTTAGGCATTATAACTATTTAGGTGAGACCTGTATCCAGCAACATTGCACATTGCTGTTATTAAAAGGTCATTTACAAAGACTCTGTTAACGCGATTGCGTAGCGAAGCGACATATGCTCTGATAGTTGGGGATGGTTGGCTACAGGTCGACGGTGGCCCCTATACATCGACCTTCTTTAATTTTCCGACGATGAAGTCGGTACTCCGTTGCTCTCCTTGCAACGACTTCGTATGTGTCCTATCTTACCACACTTCCAACATCTCAGTTGTCTTTTTTAGGTAAGGACTTCCTCTACTATATTCTTTACATTTCCGCTATCTTCCGATTCTCCTTGAATGATTCGGACTCTGACTTGACCTTTACAGGTATTTTTCCCAGCCTCGAATTCCAGAGCTGATGCATCCATTAATTGAATCGGTCTGCTTGTCTAGCTTCGTGGTCCCGAATTCCATCCAAAAAGGCTTGCAGTGCTAACCCTTATATCACATTTTCCGGTGTGGCTGGATAGGCAAGGCGAACGGCGAACCAGATGAACAATATCAGCTTCAAACTCTTGTAGAGACTTATTTGATTCCTGATGGCGATTTTTTAATTGGGGGTGGTGAACGTGCTCTAAATGTGTCTGTCCATAACTCATTCTAAATATTTGTCCAGTTGTTCATAGTCTTCTTGCTCGGAGGTGTTCAACGCCTGCAACATATCTGTATCATCCCCTCTTAAGGCGAGGGTTAATGCTATTGCCTTCTCTTCTGCCGACCATCCGTTTAGCTTTGCTGCGGCATCGAATTGGCCGTATTAATTAGTCCATGGCGATTTTTTATCAAATTGTGAAGGTTTCATTTTGAGTCTTGTTTCTTCGAGGCCAGTTTTCGAATCCACTACTTCCGGACTGCTTTTGCTTTGATATTCGGTGCAGTGCTCCCATTTGCGTTGTGTCTACATGTTTCTTTTGCTGATCTCACCCTCTATTATCTGTTTCAGCTCTTCGACAATTGTCTGCTTAAGCTCTTCTCTCCGCATTTCATTTTTGATTGTCGTCTGATTCAGCTCTTCGGGCATTGTCTACTTTAGCTCTTCCATCCGAGCTTCGTTCTCGGCTATCTTCTTTTCCAGCATTTCTATTTTTTTCTGTACCATACTCTAAAAATTTTCTGGATTTAGAATTATCCTGTAATTTGTCTTCTAGTGTTTTAGAATTTACTAGTAATTTTTTCTGCTAAAGTTTCAGAATTTTCTTGTGATGTTTCTAGAGGTTTAGAATTTTCTAGCAATTTATCTTCCTTTTTTGATAGTATACTCATGTCCCCATTAACAGAAATTTCAAACAAATAAGTCTTGGGATTGTTGCCTTCATTGATTAGGGCATCTCGTAACTGTTGCGTTAATTCATTTTTCTTCACACTGATTTCGAAATCTCTTTCCTCCAGTTTCTTTTTTTTAATCCAACATTGTTAGTGTATTTATTTTCGACTTCTAAAGTTCCACAAATACACCTACATCTATCAACACTGTAATGTTTTTATTTAATCTTCGGGTACTTTGATTCATTTAAAAACACAGTCAAACTCACTATAATTTTTTTTCACTACTTTTATATTCACACAACTATTTACAATTTATCTTGAACACCTGATGTTTACTATCCGGCAGTCGAATACTGAATGACTCCTTTCGGTAGCTCTTCGCATATTTCTTCTCGGAATTCCCTAGAAGGTTTCTCAATCATTAGATGAAATTCGATGAATTTCCATATCGCCATCCGATGGTTTCGAGTCGCCAGACTAACAACAATTCAGGTTCCACGAAATATCGTATGAATGCCGATTGCACAAAATATCGGATGAATGCCCGTCGCAGTATTTCTATGTGAAATTATGCACTGCCGCGAACACTACATAGGTTCTTCTGTGTTTCATTTTATAATGAATTGACATTCAGCCGAACCGCATTCATTATTTTTTCCATGAACCTATTAGTTTCTCTATTCACCAAAAACAGAGATATTTGTGATATATTTAAACCAGCCATTTAAATTTTGCTTTTTGTGTTTGACTTCTAATCAACTCATTCAACTTTTTACAGTGAGTGAGCCCTTAATATCATATATTGTCTGAACAAATATTTCTAAAATAATCCTTGCAAACATTTTCTATTGTACTTTATTATTTTGTTGTTAGCAGCAAATTATCTACATTAAAATTCTTAATTAATAATGTATATGGCTCAGTAATATACTATCAGTGAAGCTGTAAAATAAAATAATATTTTAATTTAAAGGAATACCTACCTCCCCATATATAAGTAACACATCGAGTTGCCGTTCCACTACAGGCCACTTGATCAACTGTTCCGGGATTGACATCACATGCCAAATTTTTTCCAGTTGGTTGAGTACAATCGTAACAGCTTAAGCCCACACCTGTAAAAAATTCAAATTTCAAATCTTTGTCTCACTAGTAGTTACCATGTTATTCGGTATAATTCTGACTATAGATTTTTAAAAATGTTTATTATTTGGAATTTAAAAATCGCTTTTATTTAATTGAGTAGTGCATAAAGATTTAATATAACTAATTAAATCTTTCATACTTATTTAATCATATATTATATATATATATATATATATATATATATATATATATATATATATTGTCTTGCGTACAAAAGAATGAGACCTCGAAGAGGGTATTCAATATTTCTGACAGTTGAAGTTAACTTGAAAACTGTATTGTGACATTCTAACCTAGTAGTTACGAGATAACAGCAATTACATGGGACGGCTCCATATTGGGAACCTCTGTGTGCTAATTTCCCCGAAAATCCTAGATCTCGGTCTTTACATCTCGCGTCTACATATATATTAACATTTAAATTTAGAGATTTATGAAGAATATTTATGTGACATTACTAAAATTATTTCTAATGTTTCTTTACTTCATACATTAAAAACTAACTGAATTAAAATTTTGAAGTTTGTATTTTTGCTGGAAATACCTTAGAATTTTAATAAACAAGTTACAAAATGTAAGAACTTCGACTGTGAATGGTTCAAAAACTACTATAAGTGCAACTACTTCGGAATTTAGGATATTTGGGAAGACAATTTATGTGTCACTGATGTTCGTGATTAACAGAATTGACGTCATAGAAAACCATATGTCACCAACTATGGATCTACTTTAATAAAATACAAATTAGTAAATCAGTAGAGATTCATTGAATGGCAATCGCAATAACTGTTCTTCCAATTTCCTAGAAATCGGAGTTTAGGAACATTACATACATTAAATTGAATTGAATACCTACTCCTTTTCACAAGTCGGTTATAACTAAGAATAATAATATTTAAAATTTTCTAATCTTAGTCATTGAAATTAAAGACTGGTACCAGGAAATAACTCTAATTTCTATATTAATATTGATACCCGGTATAATAGAATTAAATTATTCTGGAAAATATAAAAATTCATCCAGACACATTTCTAAAGACAAGAACCACCGGTACAAAGACATTTTTTTGAAGAAAACACCAAAAAAATAATTTGTAACAATGTCAGACCCGGAGAGCAATTACCAATTCACCAAATTACTTAGAGCAATTAAGAAAAAAATAGAATGAAAAAGTTGAATAATAGATTGGTTAATTACAGATCACGGGAAATATGAAGAATTCCAGAATTTAAAAATTTCACTCCTGGGTGTGATATAGTTGATAAATATTTGAAAAGTTTAACGTCAAAACACATATAAACAAGGTTTTTTTAAGTTTAAAGTTGAAAAAAGTCCCGTTTTCACTGAGAAATTGAAAATCAAAACAATTCATAGTATTGTATTGGTGCAAAACACAATTAACGTTAACAAAATTGTTGGGTTGACATCATCAGCCAACTGTGATGACTTTCCACAAGAGGTGTAAGAGTGGAAAATAGCACAAAAAAGGTCATCAAATATGAAGGTGATCTGTCTGTACAACCAAACGTGATAGTAAGCAAATCTAAGAGCAGCAATAGAAGTAATAGAGATGCCAGTTTTAATCAAGATTAACATGAATTGGATGTTGGACAACATGGTTTAGCAAGAAACACTGTTAGGCCTCAACCTTCCAAACATTAAATTAGAAAAAGAACACCTGAAGAAGCAAATGAATCAGGAATCGACTGATTCTGCCAGTTAACTTGCGTAATATACAGACATCTATATATAAATAGGCAAAGACAAAACGATTAGGTACCATTTTCTCCTCTGTTTCTCAACCGATTTTCTTCATTTTTGTTTTGTTTAGTAGCTACTGACGACCTTCAGTGCAGAATGCTAATATTAATTTATAATATTGGTTCATTCATTAAATAAAATATAATAAAAATGCAATATTTACGTCATACGGTCAACGCCAAACAACTGACAGTGCCGCCGTAGCCAGACCGTCAAAACTCAAAACATTGAGTAATTATATAAAGAGGGACCGAGCGACCGATCTTTAGATGCTGTAATATACTTAGATCATGTACTTCTGGAAGTGGCATGCAAGCGTTGTTATTGTTTAGTGGTAAAATAGTCAATGTATTAGATCAGTATTGATTTTAATGTGAATTTAATTATTTGATTAATATATGATTATCACAACCTTCCCGAATCTATTGTACAAAAAAATGTCAGACAGCGGACAATAGAGAATGTATTAAATATTTAAGTTCTCCTAGGGTTGTTGGTCCTCTCTTTTCTTTAATATTCGTGAACTTGAACAATCCTCCAATTATTATATCGAATATTTTGCCAGGAGCGGTTCCAGCAAAAAATTTGGGGGATCATTTATTTGTCAAAAATATTTTGAGAACCGATAGTTGATTAAATTTTTATTCTCTTTTTATTTCAATAGATTTGTCAATATAAGTGAAAAATTTTGGTTATTACATCCACTTCTCCGATTTCTCCACAACTCTTTCTTATAGAAATATACATTTACAATTTCATGAAATAGGGTCGAATTTCGACTACTGGGCGACCACTAGTATTGATAAATACGTTTGGACAATTTTTGTTTAGATTCCCCAATATAGTTTTTATGACAGTTAATGCAGTTGAGTTGGTATACTAAATTGGATTGATCCCCGATTGGGGTTTTATCTTTAGTACGTGTGAATAAATTACCAAATGTTTTCATACTATAAGTGACAATTTTTTATTACTATTTTGTAATTCCATGAGACGAATAAGTTTATCACTTAATTAAATTTTTATTCTTTTATTTCAATAGATTTGTCAATATGAGTGAAAAATTGTGGTCATTACATCCACTTCTCCGATTTCTCCACAACTCTTTCTTATAGAAATATACATTTACAATTTCATGAAATAGGGTCGAATTTCGACCACTGGGCGACCACTAGTATTGATAAATACGTTTGGACAATTTTTTTTTAGATTCCCCAATATAGTTTATATGACAGTTAATGCAGTTGAGTTGGTATACTAAATTGGATTGATCCCCGATTGGGGTTTTATCTTTAGTACGTGTGAATAAATTACCAAATGTTTTCATACTATAAGTGACAATTTTTTTATTATTATTTTGTAATTCCATGAGACGAATAAGTTTATCACTTAAACCTGGAATCATAGGAATTTTAAGAAATTCCGTCTGATCTCTAAGAGGAGTTCTATTATTATTAGAAATGCTTTACATTAATAAAAACAAATATGGGCGACACTGTGCGACCACTAGTTATATCAATTACTTAACAGGATTTACAAGATGCTTTCTTTAACAATGAGAGTTATTATGAACTACCGAAATTATTGAAAAAGTTTTTAAACAATAACAAGGAAAATATGCCTTAGCCAAAACCGGTTATCCACTAATGCGCGAAACTGTAAAACACTAAAAGTAACGTCGTAACTTAAAATAATTTCAAAATAAAGATGATAGTGAAAAGCATATCAACCAGAAAAACTGGAGCTCACAAAATAGCTAATGGATTTTCATGGTGCGGTTCTACCTTGTTTGTTATATTCAATTACAAACAGTTTTCCGCCAAAGCTTTTAAGCTATCTGATTTTATAATCGAATTAATACCATTGTATGTTAATTAATTACATAGCCAGCCTATAATTAACCTTATAGTTATGTTTATTCGAACATATTTTCTGAAAGTATATATTAACATCATGCCGATATTAATTGTTGATGGTATATCAAAGACTCATTAATATAGCAATTTGATTAACGACTTTAAGGATTTCTAAAGAAAATGTATAAATTTTGACGAAGCTCACAGTGAAGCATTATTTAAAAGACTGAAAACAGAATTTTAAACATTATATTGATAATAAGATATTTTAAATACTACAAAAACGATTTAATTACTAGTTATAAACATAATATAAAATATTATTCTTATTAATAGCAGTTTAAGACTTCAAGTAAGGGTATGACCTTATGTTAACATAAACTTGCCAGGTTTCTATGTACTTCTGGTGATTTAATTGTGGTTGATTATAAAGTTATTTGTAGTGTCTGCAATTCAAAATGGATTTCCAATTCACATAAGTAATTTTATTATAAACATTGGTAACTAACTTCTAGCAAAACTTAAAAATATTCGAAATGAAACATGCGCTAACAAATGCGTTACCATTTGGTAGACATCAGTACATGTCCATAGGTTTCACAGAACAAGGTTCGTTTTTATAGATTGTCAAAAAACACGTGAAATTGTCTACAACAACGAATGCGAGTCAATTAGGGATATATTTATAACCTCTGAACCAAATGAACGTACCCATGAAGATTCAGCCGAAGAAATGGACTTAATTCCCGGTCATTTTACTGGAAGGCTGAAGCTGAAATCTATATATAAATAGGCAGAGACAAAACGGTTAGATACCATTTTCTCCTCTGTCTATCAACCGATTTTCTTAACTAATGTTTTGAATATTACATTTAATATTAGATTACTATTTAATATAATGTTAATATTTTTAAAGGGATTTATGGTTTATGTAACAAATTATAACTACATGTTTGAATATATTTAAAGACCGAATCTTTCAATTTTTTTAGGTAGGGAATCAGTTAGTTACTGTTTTATATTCATGCATTTTATCTAACAAACAATTTAGTTATTATTACATGGTTCCATTCCTGCAAACTCCTAGTTTTATTACAAGACTTTTACCTAAACTAAACATGTCATTGACATCTGTGTTTAAAATATAAAGAAATTCAATGCATTTACTGATTTGTTATGATAAATCAGGTACATATGTCTATTCTACAAAGAAATATATTTTTATTGAATATATTTTTCCTTCGTAAATGGTCAAACTATTGACTAATTATATATGGAAGAAGCGTTACCTGCTGTTAAAGTATGTGAAGACCATCTTTGATAGTTTAGCATCAAGCGTTGTTTATTGTTCAGTAGTAAAATAGTCAATATAGTAGATCAGTAATGATTTTTCAGACAAGTAGCAGTAACTTTCGCTTTAATTATTCTGTAAAGTTTTGTTGTAAATTTAATTATTTTATTACTACAGTATTTTCACAATCTTCCGAAGGTGTGGTGTAACAAATTGACAATCAGTGGAAAACAGAAAATATATATTAAAGATTGTTGTTTTTATAAGGTTGTTGGACATATATTTTTAGGTTACAAAGTGCAATCCCACCAAAAACTGGGGAGTAACGCATTTTTCAAAATTATTTGGAATACCTATATTTGATTAAATTCTTATATATTTTTTTATTTCAATTGATTTGTTAATATGACATGAAGGATTTGGGGGTGGGGATTTCATGACGTCTTCTTCTCCAATTTCTCCTCCACTTAATTTCTGATAGACATATACTTCTGATAAACGAACCTCAATAATGTTCACAATTTGATGAAATAGGGTCGAATTTCGACCCCTGGGCGACCACTAGTAGTAAGAGTAGTTCCACATGTTGATGGGTCAATTACGGCACCAACTACCCCACGGTGGCAAAAGATAAAGTCACTAAAGAACTTCCTAGGAAATTTTTAATATTAGTTGAATTCGGGGAGATTTGACGAAGAATAAAAAAAATTTACAATTGGTGATTATCGAAACTATGGGAACATGTCGGCACTTGATTTTTTTGATGATTCAGTATTTTCATTGTTGGAAGAAGAAATAAGAAGCTATATATTGGCACTGAATTTGACTGACCCTAAATAAAAATCTCTGAAATCAAATGTTTTATCGCAATTTTAATAGTAAGTCGCGATAGTTTTTTTAACAGATTTCCAAAAAGAAAGGAGGTTATCAGTTCATCGGCATCTTTATATGCGCAGTCTTTATTCAAAAACGGCTTGGGTAATTTTGGTGACTTAAGCGGCATTGTATTAAGGAATATAACAGAAAGGTGTCATAATTTTCTATAACGTCAGATTTACGGTTTTCCAGAAAATCAGAAAAAACAATAATTAAGAAACTATACTTCAGTGAATTTTAAACACTGTTTTATTTAAAACGGCTCAATCAGTTTGAATATTTTAAGTTGTATTCTACAAAGAATGTTCCAGCTTCTTTCCATATATTTTTCAAAAATAAAATCGGAAACATGTGTGCAAAAAAACGGTAACTATCAATCTAAATGTTAAATTTTCTTCATAAATATCTAGCTTAGATATCAATATCAAGGGGCGGTTGTCCCTTAAGCGCACTCGCGCGCTGAACCACCAGGTTTAATAAGCTTTTAATAAGGTTAAAAATCAGCACTAAATGTTTAATAAATATCATTTCAGTACCAACGAATTTATCAAAAAAAAAACAATTTAAGCTCTAATCCAAACTTGTATTAAGACTTATATACGCTTGAAAGAATATTTCACCGCGCGCTAGCATATAGCTTCTATGTGATACGATATAAGACCCTTAAAGCGTGAGATAGAAGATAGCTAATGCAAACTATATGGAGTAATTGGCGGATTCTCGTGCGCCGCACGGAAACACGGAGCTGTGCTGATATTGACCGGGCCTATCAGAATGTTTCAATAATTCAAATTTTTGTTTACATGATTTAATTAGTGGTTGCTTGGTTTTTGTCCTCGTAGTCTATGAAAGAATATTTAATATACAGAGTGTGTGTGTTTACATAACTGAGAAAATGAGTATCAACTTTAACATTGACTATATTAAAAACAATAAATCGTTTCAAAACAAATCAGATAAAAAATTGGCTGGTCCACTTAGACCATATCTTAATTGAAAACAAGAGTACAAAATGGAAAATAAAGTTTTTACACGAAGTTTTAAAAGTGAAATTTAAAATCAAAAGAAATGGTTGTGTGAATTTTATCCCATCAATACATTATTTTGTTTTCCTTGCATTATTTATGACGGGGAATCAATTTGGACGGAAACTGGAGTGAAGTATTAAAACGTTTCTTAGAAATACGATGTCTCAGAACTGGCTACATGCTCTTTCTATGCTTAGTATTGAAAAAAATATATTCAGTCAATTCCAGACTTTAATAAATAGATCATTGAACATTTTGCTTTCGAAAAAAGTCGACGAATATTGTAATTAATAAAAAATAAGTACAGTATTAGCAAAGCTATGATTTATTTTCTTGCATCTTTGAATCCCAATATTTGACCAGTAAGGTGCACCACCAGTTTCATAACCCACCAGCCGCCACTGATCAAGATATGAAAGTATATCGTACGGTGTGTTTGTAACGGTTTTATTCATTTTACGGGGCTTACACTCGAGTGAAATGGCACAAAATATTAATGTATCGAAAAGAAAAATTGTTATATGAGCAATCTTTTCTAAACGGTATAAGCAGCAAGCAATATACGCAGTTCAAATATAGGGCAAAGTAAAATTTCCAAAAGTTGCCCCTTGTAATCAAAACTAGAGTTGTAGAAAGCAGCAAGAGAAACATATAAACGATATCTGGCCGGAGATGTGGAAATTTTGTTTGTCACATGAATAGACAACTACATAGTTACACTGCGTCGACACCATTAGGAATTTAACCTATTGTAAATGTAAGTTACTGTGAGTAAAAGTGTTTCTAGTCCCAAGATCCAATCTTTTAGGACAATACAATAATTTTATAGGAACAACTGATCTAATGGATCATACATAACAGTAGCAGGTACCGGATTTCCGTCTGTCGAATAAAGATGTGGCAGGGTATATTTACCTAGTTGGTAGAGGCGACTCTACTAACAATGGGTGGGTCTTGAAACTAAAAGCAGCAACGTTGGACATTCATCAACTTTCATTTCGAAGATAAGTTGTAACGGGTGAATTGCCGTTCTCCCTGTTACATTGATATTTACTAATATTTGTCGCATTAATAAATTACCTTTTATATTTTTCAAATCACTTTTCTAATTATATCGTTTTCTGAACTGAGTTCTACCGTAATAAAACAATGTCTTTACCTTAATAAATAAACAGGTAAGTAAATACTCCTATTTTATTCGCTTATGCAATCGCTTTTTTCGCTTTTAATTGCTAAATCACAGTTAATTCGTTTGGAAGGTATTCTAAGTCCAACTCTGTCCTTTGATTTGGCGCGGTAATGTGTTGACAGAACGAACATCACGTGCTAGTTTGATGTAATTTCCGTCCAAACTGGAAATATTAAATAAATATAATTTTCTTGGGAAGAAGAAAACTGTCAATAATAAAATTTTATCTACGATTTAATTGGTAAAGTTTTTCTTTATTCTTTTATCGAAATTATCTTGTATAATTTCCTGTATTGACCAACTATTGATTAATATTCCTGCTTTCGCGCTCAATACAATTTGAAATTTAACATGTCATTTCCTTTCCCCACTTTTATCCTTGGACAAGTGGGATTAACGCATGTCGAAGGAAGTAGATTTTTCTCTCTTCTGTTTCGACCGCCGGGAAAGACGGTATGTAGGAGAATTTCGCTCTGATTTTAATTTTTATTGGGAAAATTCTTTATCTTTATCGTGAAAATATCTGCTAGAATTTGCTTAATTTATCGTTTTTCCTTATTACCGTACCTTTGATTCTAATTAAGCGGATTCGGCTTATCGTTATAGTTTGATTTATCGAATGAATTTTTTTTATAGTTTTTTTTATCGGCTATAGTGCATATTTTATCGTATCTATTAATAATTTTGGAAAGAAACTTTGGGTGAATCTGGTTTCATATTCATCTTAATATCAATATACCGCGTTTTCTTGCAACGCTAAATAGTTGGTGGCTTAACTGCGTAGTTCATTATTTTTTTTGTAATTTTTTTACTTTGCATTTGCGACGTAGTTGGCATCGATAAGCAAACGTTAGTTGCTAGAGATTTCACACGTATCGTGATAAAAAAAAATAAAGGAAAAAAGAACAATTATTGCCGGCCTCTTTTGCATTTTTAGGTATCGGTGAATCTGGAGAGTTTGATTGACAATATCTACCAAAATTCAGGAAAGGACAAATTGATCCACTAGACGAAATCTCCTGTGAGGCAAAATATAGTAGCCGACGAAGCTTCCCAACTGGGTTGGACAGTAACTGGGAATGATCATGTAAGTGACTTAAAATTTCAATTTTTTTTTCTTTGCATTTCGTTCAGTATTTCATATATATATTCCTATTTTATTGAATTTGATATACATATAGATATACCAGTAAATATATTAATTTTTTTTCACTCTCTGGTCTTTCAGTATTCATTAGCCCAGATTTGGTTGCTTGTTTGCTTTGTTAAATATGTTGTTAGATAAATCACATTTAAATTTTTAATTTCCTTTCTCTGAGTTTGCAGTAGAGAGAGCCAAGCAGGTTCTGGGCTAAAGCATTTAGCTACGCCTAGTTTTTTTTATTTTAATTGTTTAACTTGAGGAGGTGTATGTGACCAGATTTCACATCTGATTTTTATTATATTTATGAATATAGATGCAAAGTATCGTACATTGATATTAATTAAGAGTACTGAGTTTTCCCATTATCTCGGAGGAAATTAGCTTTCATTCAGTCGTCGAACGGTTTGTCGGATTAGAAGGCACATTAGATCTTGAATATAATTTTTTTTTATATCGTTATCTTTAAACACATTATTAGCTCTCAAACATAATTGTTAATTAATTAATTGATTTGTTATTTAAATCTAAATTAATTTGAAACTATAACGAGCAGTTACAATTTACCTTAAGTCTTATCGTTATCTATTTTTACCTAGAATTTGAAGCATTTCAAATTTACCTTTATTAGTTAAAGTATTTTTCATTTATTTTTGGTAGTATTCAAATAGTAAATTTAGGGTGAAGAAGTTAGGGAAAACTAAGGTAGGGTGCCTCACCTCATACACGTGCCGAACCGATCTTATAGAGCATCTATATGCCTATACTAGTCAAGGAGAAAATTCAGTATCGATACTCTAAGGGCTATAACTAATTGGCCAATAATTTTTTTCATGTATGCCATCAACTGGGGCTAAGAGTGCCCAGAAACGTAACCACTAGCCTCATATCAAGGGAGCAGAACTCTGGCAGTACTACCTGATTCTACTTGTCCTCTGGTAGGACAGTGACAACTCCTGGCCGCCCTGAGTTATTGGAACCCCAGCTGCTGGTTGGCATATAGCTCCAGGATCAGGACCTTGGACAGCAGACCCACCAATGGAAAGGCATTCCTACCGAGGATATTGTAAGGCAAGAATTTATAGATTGTTTTGTTTGTAACTTCACTCTAACAGTTTTTATATACCTCGATTGTTTTAAATTTTGTTCTCTGTTACCAACTTAACTAATAGAAAAATTGGTTAATTTGTAATTAAATAAAATAAATTGTAAATTTTCGCTATCTTGTCGTTTTCTTGTTAACTGTGTCTGTCCATTGGCCTGGCGCCCTTGTATAGTCCTTCTGCCAATTGAACAACCAACTCACGCCACCGGATACTAACTGAGCAGCCTATCGACACAATATCGCCAAGACAGGTGAGAGAGAGGTGTATTGTCTAACCAACAAGATATCTCTCTCGAGAGGTTTTGCGTTTACAAACTAACATACACTTATTCGCAGACATTCGGTGTCAAACATAAGCCTGGAAGTAGACCTTATATTTCAAAACTCACTGTGTTATGTAATCGTATAGAAGACAACTTGCGATATGATTTACAAAACCATCTACTTACAACCTCACCGAATGAAACAAAGAGGAAAGGAAATTGAGAAACTGAATTTTTAACAACAGGTTGGTTCTTCATTAACTAATGTATTTTGACCAATCTTTTTCAAATGACACATACTTTGCTAACCAACATTCAAAGCAAACTAGTGTATAATACATTATCGGAATTATTTTCTTTTGTAGAAAATTTCCAAAACTAACCAAAGCTAGATATTGCTGCAGAAAAATATGTACAGATACTTTTATACATGGTGCCAATAAGTTCCAGTCTCATACTCTAAATTAAAGTAATCCACCGGCCTCTCTGACGAATAGAAGTCTAATATAAAATCGTTCACTTCTTTTATCTTAAATTCTGAAATAAAACAAAATATGGTACAACCATGAATAATGATTCACAACTATATACTCCTCCAAACGTTCGGCTCATATAACTCTACGATTTGACTTTTAGTAAAGGACAAAAGATGAGGTCTGGCTTGACTGTAAGCCACTGGTCTTACTAAAAAATTCACATTAAGATTTTATTCATATTACCCTCGAGTCTTTTCGATAATTTTCATATGTCGGCCATACAAGTAGTAGTCTTTGTAGCGATTACTAGCTTCCCGATACAACGTCGGTACTGCACATGACATAAATGGTTTTGTTCTGCAAATGCGGAAAAAATATGCGTTTTCGTAATTTTTCTAATAATTCTTTCCTGATACGGTAATTGGGTAAATGAAATTACTTAGCACCTAGAATTTCGAATCAGATATGTCAAAAATAAGGCACATTACAAATGTACTAGTATATTACCAACTTCCTTCATACTTTAACTAATAGTTATATTCCGTTGATTCGGATATCTGAAGCGAAAATAAGCAAACCCAAAATTACTTACTGTTCTATGACTGTCAAAATGAAAGACTGTCTTAAGACTCTAATAGGTCCGGTTTGTGTGTAAATAGGGGCCATATCCTTTGGTTTTAAATCAATGATAGTTCAGAAAAAACGCCGAACTCTATAAGAATTCTCAAATTGCTTTTACAATAATAAATCTTAAGGGAAACCAAACCTAACCAAAACCAACAGTTACGATGCAGAGTAGAGAAAAGGAGGAATCCCTCGGTTATGGGTAAGGCGAGGTCTGTCTGTGCAAAGAAAATATCCAAAGGTTGTAAACTGCTGCTGTGTATAGAACTCATTAAAATAAACCAAAAAGTCCCTATTAAGACGTACCCTTACGAAGTTATATGCCCCTAAAAAGGCTCAAACAAAACTGTTTTTTTTTTTATATTGGCAAAACGGTCGAAAATAATTAGTGTTACATAACTGTTTACTTTAAATAACACTCCGTTTTCGACCTTGCAAATCATAAGCGTTCTATTTAGGTTATTAAAGGGGTTTTTCGGCTCTTAAAGAGCAGAGTCATTTTCAATCTTAATTTACTCGAAAACTACTGGAAATATCGATTTGGACAAAAATAATATTTTTTAAATCTGTAGAGAATATGGGACGATAACCCAGTTGTCGGATATGAGGTATGATCACTAAATCACTTATCAAACCGAATTATCGCCCTCAGTAACATGGATAAGAAAACATATAGTGTCATGCTTTGAAGTGGATGTGATGTGAAACAGAATCTGGCCAGGTTAGCAGAATCACTTCAAAAGCTATAATAAAAGATTTTCCAGATATTGCCAATATCAAGTCAAAGTTGTTTTCTGAATAACATTTGTGGTATATTTTTCAATGTTTAAGTACTTCTTGGGAAATAACACGACAGTTACGAAAATTACCTTTTTTATTCATAGTTTCTTAACCATTGACAACGGGGTCTCACATAGACCCCGAAACGTTTGGAATATGCAGAAATTTTCGTAATTGTGGTGTTATTTCCCAAGAAGTACTTAAACATCAAGTCAAAGGTCATATAGTGGTTACGCGAGCGAGCTACTTTAACTCAAAAACATGCTAAAGCGACTGACGTTAACAGGTTAACTGGAATTTTCCTCACCATCAATTCTTAAGGTTGTGGAATTTGCCAAGTTATTAAGGAACTTGAAATCTAGGAAGTTTATTTAATGCACCAGACGGTAGGTTACTCCACCGAAATATTGATGGTAATTACTTGTTCTGTTCGATATGGTTAAGAATCACCTCAACAAGTAATCTAGTGATATTAGCAGATGAGAGTAGTACCGAAAATGTGGTTTGCAAAGAGATTGTTAATTTGATTTCTATTCTTAAATATTAATTTACAGTACTTAACTAAAAATATATGTCAATCTTCTTTTCAAGCAGTCATGGAATACTTTTTGTTAAAAACTTGACGCGTACAAAACAGTCGGCAATTTCTAGTAACTATATAAATAAGTAAAAATACTATTTTGTCTATTCATGGGTTTTCTCTCCTCCAAATTTTTTTTCCTGTAACAGATAAGTATTTAAAAAATTGTATATGTAGAACAAAGTGTAGTAAGGCAATTTCGTAAAATTGCCCGGATTACTGGTTGTCTGTACAGAGATTCTTCCTCACAGTTTTTCTGAGAGAAAGAGATGTCTATAAAATGATCAACCAGTATTCCTGTATATAAGTAATGTATTGTATATTGTGTAATACTTATCTTATCCATACACAGATAAGTATTACACAATATACAATACATTACTTATATACAGGAATACTGGTTGATCATTTTATAGACATCTCTTTCTCTCAGAAAAACTGTGAGGAAGAATCTCTGTACAGACAACCAGTAATCCGGGCAATTTTACGAAATTGCCTTACTACACTTTGTTCTACATATACAATTTTTTAAATACTTATCTGTTACAGGAAAAAAAAATTTGGAGGAGAGAAAACCCATGAATAGACAAAATAATTCAAGACCTCCTCAACAATCTTTTCGAAGTAAAAATACCTCAAACTTTTTTTCTAAACGTATCAACTTTGCATCTCTTCAGTTAGTTTTAGCGTCGTTTTATCAGCCTTAAGGTAATGAATTTAAAGAAAGAAACAACACCAAAAATACAAACGTTACTTAACTAAATCCAAAAATAATATTTGTCTGCAACAACTAAATAGTAGTTTTGGAGCTATAACGAAGTAGAACATAAGAACTATAACTACTTAATTATTGAAAACTTTTTTATTTTATGTTAAATTTGCACCGAAATAAATAGTTAATTGTTTCAGAATATATTGTTGTTTACTTTTTAGCTAAATGATACTACTGTTTCATTAGATCCGTTTTATTACTTTTAAATTATTAATTTAGAACCCAGTTCTACCTGCAATAATTCTCCTAAATCGTTGAAAATGATACTTCAGTTGTACAGAATCTTGTACCTTAATTTCCTTGAACAAAAGAGAACGTTATTAACAAAGGAAGCCTTCTATAAGCAATATTGAGATCAACTTCGGTTTTACGCATTAATAATCCCAACTACGATATTTCTGGAAACTCACGCCACAGTACGGAATATTCCAGGAACAAATTGGTGTTCGGTAATCTCAGAGCAATACAAACACGATGTATAACGAGGCATCTAAGACCTTAACAGCTGTAACCACGCTTAGTCTGACCCCATATCGTGTTCTCGTCCGCAGGCAAAATAAAAGAATCCTGTACCGGTCTAACAAACGTTGAACACGAAAACTTTCCTCTGCATATGTTACAGCGAGCGAGAACGTGTTAGCAGAGTTGTTGAGAGTGTTTTGCAAAGAGTGGTTGTAAAATGTATTTACCGCATTTTAAGATTTCCAGGTAGTTGAGAGACTTCTGTTGGCTGCAAGGATACGTTTGCTTTTAGTTCTGTGTTTCTAATTACTTTTACTGCGTTAAGTTCACGAATGTTTATGAGCGTACGGTTGGTGGAGTTTAATTCAACTTGGGGAAAATGTCAGTTTTTACTTTAGAACTGAAACGAGTCAACTGTCTAAAGGAAATCGAATAATTAAGCTTATTTGCACAAGTCCTAAGTAAACCCAACGCCAACTTGTTTGGTAAAGGAGTAATTGATTTGAAAATGTAGACTCACCAGCACTGAGAGGGAAATATTAAATTCGTGTATCTAGGTTTTGTAATACGGCGTCGTTTATTAACCGAAGGCTCTCTATTTCACCTGTATATTTGAAAGTGTATATTTCGCTACTTGTTCAGACACTACACAACTGGTAATATTCACGAAGGCATTCTATTAATATATGGGAATACTCTATTATGCAAAACAAACTCCACAATTGTAAATATTCAATAAATCATAAACATCAACAAATTCACATAAAAACCTTCTAAAAGCGCGATAAATATAGATCTCCATATAGTGTGGAACAGCCAAATGAAATAAACTCAATAACCAATAAAGGAGGGCTTTCAGGGAAAAACGCTTGTACTCGTCGATTTGTATTTGTAAATGTGATTTTTTTCAACAAAAAAAAATATATATAGGATGTGTCATGTGACAGTGGCCAATACAAACTTTCTTATTCTAAATGCAAGCCCCTGTAAATTATTTAATTTTTGGATTCTCCAGAAAATTCTAGTCATTACTCATGTACAGTGTCCTACACCTATCTTCAACTGTTTCGGAACTATTAAGTGTTTTCAGATATAATATTTTTAGAAGCACCCTGTATAACTAATTGAATTCCAACTTATATTTCATCCATCCTATGTTTACAACGGCTTATGTACCACCTAATACCACCTAATATTACATGCACGCCGACATATCTAACAAATTTTCGTTTCGATAAACTAACGGAATATTTTCTGCAATTTGAGGCGACTATAACTTCGTTTTTAACAGAAACTTACTTTCAAATGCATCAAATTGAAAACCATTAAAAACACCCTGTATGATATACTTTCATGGCATATCATGACATTAAAACTAGATATTTATAATAAAAATTTACCATGATGTTTACAGTTTTTTTGCATATATTTTTCCGATTTTCAGAAAAAAGTTATGTTTTGCATTATAGAAAAATGTACGGAATCCAAGCTGGAACTTATCTTTGTATAATACAATTTATAATATTCAAATTGCAGTTTTAGACAAAACAGTGAAGACTAATTGAAAATCGCTGAAAACTAGTCCCTTAATTACTTTTTTTTCTGATTTTCTAGAAAACCGTAAATCTCATGTTATAGACAAATATATGGGACCTTCCTGTGATGTTCCTAATATAATGCAATTTAAATCATCAAAATTGCCCAAGCGTTTTTCAATAACCGCTGGGCATACATAAAAAAAAGTTGCATACGAATTGATAACCTCCTCCTTTTTGGAACTCGGTTAAAAAAGAAAAATATTTTATTTCACAAAAACCTAATAAGTAATACTGATTATTTGGCAACATGCTAATCAGGTATAGAAAAGTCTTTTAAGGAAACTCAACATCTCAGGCGTGACTGATCTAATCGCAAGCATGAATCGCCATTTTATGTCATCTAAGTTGAGGGGGTTGGTTTTGTATACAGTACTTTTAACATATCCCCACACAAAGTACTCCAATGCCGTCAAATAAGAAGATCGTGCTGGCCATTCAATCGATCCGCGCCTCCCAATCCACTGATTTGAAAAAATTTGGTTCAGGTACTACCGGACATTTATTTCGTAATGTGGCGGTTTTCCACCTTGCCGAAATCATATTGCATTGGCAGGAACTTCTGGCTTTACTGGATCATGACATAAGTTTGTAAAAGTTGGTACGACATTCAAGTTGCCATCAATGAAAAAGGGACCTACGATATTATTTCTAACAATTCCTTCAGAAACAGGATATTGCTTATGTTTATCTGTCATCCAGTGGAGATTATCATTAGACCAATAGCAGCAATTTTGACGATTAAGATGACCGTGCAGTGTAAATGTGCTCTTATCAGAAAACAAAACATCTTCTAATTGAATCACATTGTTATCTAACCTTACCATCATTTGTTAACAGAAATACGTTGTCCTATCGAAACCGTCTTCCATGAGCTCCTGACTCGGCATCCTTTTATAAGGATGCATTTTACTTTCTTTTAATACTCGAAAAATTGATGTGTGGCTAACGTTAAACAGTGGGACTGCTTTTCGACCATTATGTGGATTCTCTTGAAACTCAAGCATAATATCCAATTTCGTGTTATCACTTAGAACATTGGCAGCTACTTTTTTTATCTGTCTTCCATGGCCAAGCTCGCGAAACTGCTTTTCTATTTTGTAAATTATTCCTTGGGATACAGGAGGCAAATCTGGAAAAATTTTGTGATTGTGAAATAAGCGAGAAACTTCCATTTGTGCCCGTGTGTTATCTCCATAACCAATCATTTGTAGAATACTTATTTTGTACATTTCTGTTAAATGAACCATTTTGCTGATATTATTACGTACAGTACAGGCAGACAACAAGATGTGCTATGAGTTTTAACGAAAATTAACATAACTGTTTTTTTTCATATTAGTAAAAATGAACCCAGGAATGGTTTTTGCTTACTATCTCAATATCAAGAGCTAAATGGGAGTTAAGTATTGAGTATAATGTAGCGAATTTGTAAAATAAAATAATTTCCTTTTTTTAATGTTAATTGTTGCAATAAATCTGAAAACACTTAATATTTCCGAAACAGTTGCAGATAGATGCAGGGCATTGAACATGAATTATATCTAGAATTTTCTGGAGAATCCAGAAAATAAATAATTAAATAAGAAAGTTGGTATTGGCCACTGTCACATGACACACCCTATATATTTTTTTTGTTGAAAAATTCCGCATTTCAAAATACAAATCGACGTGTCCAATCGTTTTTCCCTACAAGCCCTTCTTTATTCGTTATCGAATTTATTCCATTTGGCTGTTCCACTCTGTATAATGGTAACCGAACTGAACAACTTACTTGTGAAACTGGTATAAAAATGAATCTGGTGAAAAAAGTCATGTAAAGTAGACTCTTCAACCAGATAATTAAACTTAAAATCCAGGATAAAACTTGGAAGACATTATCAAAAAAACTAAATCTTGTAGAAGAAGAAGAGTATGCTGATCTGCCTTTAGGTAGCTAAGTTATAGAGTATTCGATCAATGCGTCCTACCAGGTCTTACATAAGGAGCTCAAATATGAATGCTTACGAAAAAAATTAAGTAATCGAGGATCCAACTGAGACTCACACAAAGAGCCATACGATGGATAAGAAACATGAGAAAAACAAAAACATTGCCCAAGAAAAAGCGGAACTTAATTTGAACTGCTATAAGTGATAATGAATAAAAATAAACCAACACATTCCCTAGTTTGGTATGACATTCTAGGGGTGCTTCCCTTGCCATAGGTAAGGGATAAAGAAGAAGGATAAAATAAAGAGATCTGTCCGACAGATGTAAATCTGAGAGGATTTTGAAGTTATTCCCAAGAAATTCAAATATATTCCATAGATTCTACTTCGAGTTTGTCAACTCCACATGGAGTGATTATGTGATACCTTTTTCTAAGTGTACTAATGAGACCACTTTTAAAAACCGAGACCATCCTTGCCAATGACCCCCATTTTTTCCTTGGATTTTTTTGGGCTCTTCTACCCACCTGCAAAATTTAACAAAAGATGACAAAGCATTTAAAAAAATGTGTGGACACACCCATACTATTTTGTGTTTACAATATTTCGGAAACCCAAATGCAAATGATAATTTTCAGGCGGCAGCCAAACCGCATATTTTTCACAAAATAGATTATTAAGAAATTATTTAGAAATTTTGAGAATTCTTCTAAAACATCAATTTAATTGCATATATACAAGAGCTTGGATGCTGAAGGTATATACATCATCCAGTTTTACTTTGAATGGTCCAAAGTAAATAAAGAAAAATTGGTACAATATGATATATGAGCTAATTTCCTGTGTTAAACCGATATTTTTAGTGACATTCGCAAACTATCAAACCCACAGAAAGCCTTTATAATATTCTTACGAGAAAATAAATTCTGGCCTTCTGACTTTGTCTCATCCCCCACTTTGTTCGAAATCAAAAATTTATTGTTTACACAGATATTTTTTCAGATATTCAAACACGAAAGGTTATGATTTATATTTATAAATTATAATTTTTAAATTAAATTAAAATTCATTTTTGGAAAAGTAGTCAAAACACATGCAAAATCGGTATTCCTAGGAATCGTGTCTTACGGGTTACTATCTATTCATAAAACCTTACATAGCCAGATTTAATACAGCTAGTTAGTTTCTATAGATGTTGGAAATATTCTAAACCTATTCATGTACCCAACGCATCTTCTACTCTCATTCTGACAGGTGAAAGTCTGTAACTGAAATATAAAACCCAGCTACTTTCTTGAACTTTGGTGCTGGGATAAGGGTGCATTAGATACGTTTTTAAAAGATTGCCTCATTCGCCCATAAATGCGAAAAGAGTCTCCAGATTTGAAGTTAGTAAAAACTGCTATTTTTCTGATAAACAAATATTTCTATAACTTATCGCACAATCGAAGTAGTGTAGTTGTCAATAGAAAAAAGAACATTCTCTCACTGTGTGTCTGACTTTCTGCAGAGCTGCCCACTGGAGATCGTCATAGATACCCCACTTATGTAAGAAATAAGTACACGCGGCGTAACCAGTTGTAATCCTGTTCAGCCTGCTCCATATTTTCCAAAGTAATTCCAAGCTAGCAACAGTGTCAGTTGGGTTAAGCTGATTGGTGGCATTTAATAAAAGATGCTCGTTCTTCACTAATATTGTTTATGGGTGGTAGTTCAGAGTGTTATGGATAGGAGTTTCTCTTGATATGAGCGGGTTATTTAGGTTTTTGCACTGACGAACTGGAGTCATCTGAGGTCTGGAGGTCCAATATTAGCAGTAACGTGGAGCCAGGGCAGCGGTCTTTGTTCGTATGACAGTCGTCTTTCCAAACCGGTGCACAATATTGAGCAACGAAGTACACAAAGGAGTGTCCTGCTGTTCTTAGAATTGTAGCATTAATAACCAAGCTAGTGCTGGCAAGTTTCCAAAGAAAAGTTATTTCTCGTCATGTTTTGGAAGTGTTTTTGTATGTCAGAGTTCGATCTGTTATTCTACCTAGATATGTCGGAAGATGATTACGTTTTTCTTTTTGTCGCAGTATTCACAAAGCGATTATTTATTTGGAATGCGCTTAGTTCAGTTTTACTGGGTTAAAGCTAAGTCTCCCCTTCTTATAATACTGATTCAGCTTGTTCAACTCGGTGGTGAGAGTTTCTTCTCCACTTTCTAAGGCTTTACTGTGGGTGACTATAGCAAGAACATCAGCATAGCCAAGTCAGTTGTGGGCTATATCTTATATATAAGTTACAAGGGATGAAGCCAGTTGAATACTGTGGTAAAACATTTTTAGAAGTTCATGACCTATTAGTTGTTATGCTAGTGTCTCACACGTCCGTCGTCCGCAAAGACGACCACAAACGTTGAAAATTATTAGAATTCAATCTATTAGTGAAAAGACCAATTTATGGGCATTTCAGCATACAAATTTTAAGCGTTGTTAGGTGTTATATATCTTAAAAACCTCCAATGACTAAACTATTGGGTATGCTTTCTTTCTTTGGGCATTTGCAGATTTTTATATTATTACTTTTTATTGCACCATTAATCCTATTGGCCTTGCAGTTAATGAAATTTTCTACTGCAAAAAGACACGAAACTATCGAGTCGCGCTTTTGAAGTTACCGACTTTTGGCAGATAGAACTGACGGATCGAAAAGCACCTAAATGAATAATATTAATACCCAACGAAAGCAACAATGGGTACAGATTGGTCGATAATATCTTTCATCCTTGCAAACTGTATCGGTAGTTTTAGTTACTAGTATTTTCAAAGTTAATAAAATTTCGAAATCATTAAATTCAGATCTATATGTCTGGGGTTTTAAATAGCTGATAATAAAATGTTTATTTGTTACCTATTGAATGACAGGACAATTTGTAGCTCTTAAATTAAAACATCACTGTGTTATTTCGTTTCATCAGAAGGGAATTCAAGTAAACCCTGAACTGCTGTTTAAAAATCTAATCTGTGAAAAAGCGTCTTATAAATTCCGACTTGACTTATCGAGTTTTTTTCTAAAGAAGAGAACAAGGAAACAGCTGCGATAGCCCGGTTTTATTTTGAATAATTAAAGACTTTCGTATTTAATTTGTCAGTGAGATTTAAAAAAGAGCGCTTCTAATAATTTAATAACGTCTCCTTTCTAAACGTAAGGATCGTTGAAACATTTCTCATACAAAGGATTTTTCAATGAAGAAAAAAATAATTTCAGTACCTTTAACAGTTATTAAAAATAAATACTGAAACCCCTAATTTGAGTCGAAAAGTTAGGTCGAGAAAACTTCGTAAATATTCATGAGTTTCATAGGAGCGTGAGTTTGATAATTTCCGTGGCTTGAGATATAACCCTTATTCTAATAGCCCGTGTAATATAATTAATTAATAACATTTTGAACATAATGAGGAACTGAACGAGATCTTATGTACAACACGATTCTCGTCCTTTTGTAAAACATTATAGTTATATATTCATAGAAACTTTACAGGGTGTTAGGTAATTAAATCATAATATTTTATCGCGAAATCGTTTCGACATCTTATAGATTTAGCAAATGTATCTCTAGGATTCGTTGTATGACAATAAGTTTTGCTCCAAAAACTAGTCTTTTTAGGGTACATCCAATGAAATAACGACATTTTTATGGGATTACTTTGGCTTCTGTCCGCCTGGAATGAACAACAAAAGTTAAGATTTGAAGCCAAGTGTATCTTTGTATCAATTGTAATCAAAATTCCCAGAACTCAATAATATCAACAGAATGTTTGTTCCATCTGTACTGTTTAATCAAACTTCCTACCGCACAATACACTGCAGAGTATGCTTACTCGGGAAATACACTGAGCAGATTAGGTCAATTTATGGGTTTTTTGCAAAATCAAGATAAGATTTGTTCTTTGCAGAAATTGATTATTGAAAATAGGTATAAACTGTAACTATATTTCCGCCATTCCAGAAAGTTGTAGAAATTTATTTATAAACAAATAAAAATTGCTCTGTAAGCTATAGAGAAAACATTTTAAAACAAACTTTTTTGTTTATAATACATTATTATTCGAGGATGATGTGTCAAATGATTTTCGAAAAATATCAGGTTCTCTCGGACACCGAGAATTTACCTAGAAAATATGAAAAGTTTAAACTTATTGTTTGATGCATATATTGTTCCTCTAATTAAACTTAGACTCTGAAAAATACTGGTATTTTGGTATTTTCTAAGAGCTAACCATCCCCCAACTATATGAAATAAACCATAGAGATTAGAACCTAACATTCGTGAACAAAGAATACAACTAACTCGTGATACTTTATAAAGAACAAAATAAACAAACAGAAAAATTATGTTACCGAATGTCCCACCAAACGGAAATTGAACATAATACCCATAGAAGGCACCAAAAAATTCTGCCAATCACGTGTAATTAAAATAAATAAATATAATAATAAAAAATAATATTATAAAGTATATAAAATAGCAAGCACTCAGAAAGAAGAGGTCAACACTGGTTGCTATATACACCATCAGGCAAGACTGAAAAAATAATTGAGTTTGTTGCTTTTATTGACGTTATAGTCGTTAAGGCGTTTAATAAAATAATGGAAGACATAATTATCATAGTCATAAAAAATGTTAATAACAAATTATAACATAACATTGATAGAACATTAGCATATTAATCTTAATGATCTACACTGAAATAGTTATTGGACCCATCAATCAGTTGCTGTCAGTTCAGATTGTATTGGAAGAATTGCACATAAATTTCAATTATGGATTCTGATACAAATGTATCTTATGTTCTGCTGATAAAGACAGAAACTGATAAATATATTTCACCAGAAGACAAATGCCCTAAACCCGAATATACCATCCGATAAAACTAAAGCAATCGTCCTTGCAAAAGAAGCAATCAGAAGTAGGAGACAAACCTATCGAAACAGTAAACAAACTCGCTTACCTATAAGAAGAAATTAACGCAAATCAGAGCAGTATAAAATCAATCAAGCCAGGAAAACAGAATAAGCTTAGCACTACAGAATGTTAATGAAACAACAGGGAAAGAACAGACTAAATATATCCAGTGTATTGCCACTCATTAGCTCCACTTGGAAACGAAAGAACGAAAAGTAAAAGCACGATAGAGATGATAATAACGAACATAGCCGAATGCACTGTAAGTTCTAAGAGACAGAAAAAGGAACGAGGAAATTACAAGAAAATGTCCAGCATGTGCTAAAATGAAGATATGAATCAAGAAGAGTATTAAGCGAACACATCTGAAGGATGTTAGATGAAAGAATAGTATAGAAAGACAAGGGCAAAAAACTCACAAGGCGACGATCATTAGATGAGTCGAAGTCTTAAAAATAGATCAATGATAAATTAAATAGCTATGGAGTAAGAGGTAATGCCTCAAACCTTCTCAAAAGTTCCTCAACTAATTAGTTTGTTTTTGTACAAATATTCGGTGCCAATGGTGGTGCGAGATTACCAAACATGTATTCTTCAAGGTTCTATACTTATAACACATAACATTATCTCATATAAAGATTATGCTAAAATTGAGAGACATTGGTCAGTCATTTCTCAAATGCAAATAAATTGAAAAATTGTATCAAATTAGGAAGAAATGAGACACACAGAATATAACAAGTGGAAAGTTAATAATAGTTAATATAATCCCTCAGAAGAGACAAAATAATTCTACGATGTTAACGAAATTATGATGTTCTAAGTAATTCGTCATCTTGATAAACTATTATAAAAATGCCTTCAAAAAGTTCTCCACTAATGTGATTCTGTTCTAAAAAGGTCGCCTAATGTTTAAAACTATACTCGACATATATGCTTGTTGAATCAAGCCAAGCCTTTGATTGACAAATTTTATGACACTGTTGACAAATCATGAATTAGCACAGTTATCAGGCCATCATAAAATACAAATATGAAAAGTTTATCTCAGCTATTAATAGGTTTGTTTCTTGTCATGCGTTTTTTTAATTTTCTGTACCAAGCAGACTATACTGGTTGTCCTCATTTGATTTGATTGGATTTTTGAGTATTATTATCTAAGATAGCGTGGTAAAGTTTATGCGATGAAAGGTACAGATAGGGCCTGTCACTCTCTTATAAGCAAGTAACTCCGAAATGTCCTCCAAACATATGATATTTTTTGGAAATACGCAATACTATATATTTACCATTTGTTAAAAAATAGAATCGTTCTTAGAAGCAACAGAAAAACGGCAGGGTATGAAACTTTAAACAATTTAGAACATAACAGAATGGAACTTTACTCACCTTGCCATTAAAGGATAGGCAATATCTATATAACACATATACCCGGGTATCTAACGGTATAAATGTTTCGGCATTTCGATCAACCCCTGCTAATGATATACACGCTTTTGTTAAAATAGCTAAATGGTTTAGGTGAGGCCTCATTTGAAAGGTTATGATGTACTGATGTCAGTAATATATTGCAATAATATGTTTACTATAATTCTAAAGAAAATGATTAATAGTAGAAATGTATTAGACTTTAAACTGTCACATTATTAAAGAAGAATCATAGTGATTTCAAAATATAATTTAAAAAGTTTTCGAACTGTTCACCATTAACCTTTTGGCAGTACTATAATCTATTTTGTGTTTCTTTTGCAACATTCCGTTACATTATACTCCAATTCCCTGGCTTATTTCACAACTATTTTGTAGGTACGACATTGATTGAAGGTAACTCCACAGCTTATGGATTCTGTAACTCGTTAAGGTTGTAACAGAACGGGACGTAATAGGTTTGTTTGTAGAGACCAGTTGCTAATAATTCTAAAAGTTTGAAAAATTCGTTGCCAATCGAGTGTTTGCACAGCCATCTATCGATATCTCTGATTCGCAGAGAAGTTTACAAACCGTTGGAATTGTTGGCATCTGGTCTTTACCCAAAATAATGTGTCATTATAACTAAAAACGTACACATATTACTTAAATATAAAGCACGGTGGGAAAAAGAGAAAATCAAGTAGATATATTTAACTCTGCCTAAGCTGGCTAGTGCTTGTAAGCGTCAGTCAAGTAACTACTTGCAGCTCTAGACAGTGACAGATACATCCAATCGCATGGGATTAAATATTGCATAGCAGATGTTATTGTAAGTGAGTAACTTATTGAGGCATATATCGCATTTTTAACTTCCATCTATAAATAAAGAGCCTACTTGAGATAGTCACCAATATACCTCTCCATACATTTTTACATTATCTGGAAGTTATGTATGGTCCTATCGATACAATTTGGGATTTTCATCAAACCAAAACTTTCCGGTTTACAAAGATTGTGAGCTAGTATTTTTTTGAAATCAGATTTTCATAAACTTTCAAACGAGATGAGAGATATTGCTATTTAAAAAAAATTGAGGGCGTGGTTGGCACCTGAACGGAATGAAGTCTTACATGGAGTAAATACTTTCAACAAACTTTTGTGCACACTAGCCATCTAATGCTTTACATGAAATTTGCTCACGATGATACGTCTTTAGGTAAAATAAAAGATCATGTCATCTTTTAACTGGGAATCGTTGCTTTATGAACCGGAAAAGAATAAAATCTTTTTAACTATTTTTTCACACCCATAAGTTGTTTACCTCTAAACATACTCACATAACACCTTCCCGCTGCCTTAAGCCAGCGAGATATGTTATATAACATCTGAAAAAAACAGCTATCGATCTAATTACACCGTCATAAATTCCTAAAAGTCCTAAATTATGCTGCGTATTTGGTGTAAATAATTATTAAAATAATTCATTCATAAATGTTATCAAGGGTCTTTAACCATAGCCACTCTGTCATAGAGGAACCTTTGAAGAAAAAGTGACCAATAACCATACAAATCTATTATATCACATCTATGTTCCTTGGTTATCTCTCCAAAGAGAGTTATTAAATCAAAGGTTACTTTTTGGATTCTTCTTTTGAAAAATGTTCAAAAGGTGAATATACCACTTCAAGGTGTATTTAGTAATGACCGAGACATTAAATGCATTTACGAGTAGAAACAAATTCGAGTTATAGAAGGAGAATTTAGAAAAGAATCCTTAAAAATCAATCCAACATTACGTGATGTTGTTTCAAAAAATGAAGTAAATACAAAACATATTAACGGACAAGAAGTGAATCACTTATTTCGGAGCAGAATTTTATAATCGATTTGCAGGCCTTTGTATACTTAAATATATATTAAAAAACACAGTTTTGCACCCTAACACCAAACCTTTATTTAAACACTCAACGCCGTTTCAAGTTGTCATCATCTAGGAGAAAACGAAACCTAAATTACAATTTTCTCTAATTTATACCTACTTTTGCTATAAAAATTTTTGTTGTTCAATGAATTTAATTTTGTTAATTCCGAGTTAGATAACAAAACTACAAAAAATAATTACTTACCATACTTGAAAAAACTAATTCCCAAGATCAGAAGGAAAACGAGATGCTTCACTTGAGACATGATTATTTTGAATAATATCTGTATAGTGTCATGGGTTTATTATGCCATGAACAATTTGGTTTTATACATCATTATCTCGAGTAAATATTTGTCACTTGCAGGTTTACGAGAATCTCATAATTCACCTAATAATCATTTAATGGAAAGTTAGTGTTCGCTTTGTAAATATTTTGCCATTATGTACCTATCACGCATGGATTGATACATGCGTTATAATCCATAAAAAATTTAAAGAAGGATCCTGTAAAATTTACAACGATTTAATTGTGTAGGTGCTGTGGGTCTAATTTACATAATAATTTATTTTCGGAAAAAAAATATTTAAGGAATATTTACAATTATTGTACATGTTCAGTTGGACTTTCATTTCGAAAAGATGTTATTTTACCAGTTCATTAGGCTTTTCGCTCCTCATATGTTTTCTTGCAACTGACAAATATTTAAAAACCGTAAATAGGCAACAATTTGGAAAAATTGTCCGGATTACTGGTTATCTACACAGAAATTCCTCCTTGCCAATATTCTGAGAGGAATAGATGTTTACAGTATGATCAACCAGTATTCCTGTATATAAATAGTGGTTTGTATATAGTGTGATGCAGCAGCAAAAAGCCTTACATCAGTTAAAAGAGCACCTATAGTTGTTTGAAAAGAATTAAAATGTTACGAATTTCCAACAAATTTTTCCAGTCACTAACATACAATTTTACTTGTCAAGCTTCATATTCCGTTTCTAAATAATGTATACGGCATCGCACTTACATTGAGAAACTGTTTAAATTTCAATATAACTCGACCTAAATTTGATCGAGAAGATATTGCAATACCGCATTTATTTTTAATGTTTGGCGATGTTTACTGTTTATATGTAGTGAGAGTTTATGAATGTGCAGTTTAGTGCATCTCTATAGTGAAAACTTTGTAAGTTGTTCATCGTGTAAGTACGTATCCAATATAACTATTAAAATGAATTAATCAATGGGCTTTGAAATATGTAATTTAAAACATATGCTCAACAGATACTTTGAAGTTTTTTCTGTCGAATTATCTCAAATCCTATATAAAAAGCTTTTTATTCGTTAATAATTCATAAAGCTTCTTTCAGAAGCTGTCAAAAAGAGGATGGTAAAACCTCCAAAGGACTGCAATCCTGACCAGACTTCAGTTCCTTAGCCAAGACTCAAATTCTTCCCCAAGCTTAGGCCTGTTTTGAAGACAGAACAAAGCTTAGAGACGCAAGTTTAGGTATATCCTTTATGTTCTCTAAAAACACCTATTTTTAATATTGATTTATATTATTAACCTTTTTTTTACAAAGTATTTTTATTTAACATTTCCTTTTACTTTATATTTTATTTTCATATATTTAGGTTAAGCATTTATTTATTACTCGTATTATTTTATTGCTCATTTATTTTAACATGTTTTGACTTTATTTTACAAATTGATTTTTACCTATTACGTTATTTTAATCATATTTCTTTTATACACTTATTACTTATTATGTATACCATTCAAACATCATTTTATATTATTTTATGTTTCTGTTCCTAAAATTTGATGTTATAGCATCAACTTTTGATATGTAAGGAGAGTTGTTGTATGCAAAATATATCAGCACTTAGTTCACACAGTCGAGAAGTCAATGGAATTTAAAGCGTACGTGACTTCTCAGGGATATCAAATTTCATCCGAATTATATGTAAACAACTTCCCGGAAACCTACACGAATACTTAGTACTTACTTACTTAGTATTCAAGTAACTAGAAGCGAAAGCAGAAGGCTAGGAGAATTATGCGAACCGACCTGAAGAGGGCAGATGTGACTCTGCCGAAACTTCGTCATTTTACCATCGATCCCGGCAGGGATCAGTTATCAACTACGCGGATGAATTCCCGGAAACCACCTAAAACATATATATATATATATATATATATATATATATATATATATATATATATATATACATAAAACAGTTCAACCACCAACCGTGGATACATATCATAATATATCTAATGCTGAAAAAAAGTTATTCTTTGTCAAGAAGATAAAATTTGCAAGGATTACTCAATACATAACGCAACTTTACTCGAGTGACGCTCCTATTTGACGGATTGTCATGTTTTATGGATTAGTTAAAAAAATAAGTTCTTTTACATTGAGAAGCCCTTCGTGTTTGTTGTATTACTTAGTGCCGATCATGTGATTACTTCACCACAAGCATTTCGGATCTTAGCAGAGTATCAACAACCAATGGTATCATACCTCTCAATATACCAACATCAAGATAACGGTCAGCTAAAATTTAACCGACAGGTTTTAGGTCCGAAAGTCACCTTGACTTCAAAATTACAATCAACATCTTATCCTAATGACTCCAAATCTTACCACTATTTTTCGTCACCGAGGGTAGCACCAAGCATAAATGTAAACGTACTCCCTTCAACCCTTATTTATAATTATTATTAAATCCACACTTGACTCATAGTTTTCAATTGGAGCATCTATATATAAATAGGCTAAGACAAAACGATTAGGTACCATTTTCTCCTCTGTTTCTCAACCGATTTTCTTCATTTTTGTTTTGTTTAGTAGCTACTGACGACCTTCAGTGCAGAATGCTAATTTTAATTTATAATATTGGTTCATTCATTAAATAAAATATAATAAAAATTCATTATTTACGTCAATAATAATGCCAAACAAATGAATGTGCCGCGTGCCGCTGCCGCCAGACTCAAACCATTGAGTAATTATATATAGACAGACCAATGCTATTACATACTTAGAGCATGTACTTCTGGAGGTGGCATGCAAGCGTTGTTATTGTTTAGTGGGTAAAGTAATCGTTGAATATCATAAGTATACAGGGCGATTCCAGATATGTTAGAAATAATTTTTTTAATGGGTGGCACATAAGCAGTTGCATATTTAGGGTGTTTAAAATATAGAGTAGAGTGCAATTATAACTAATAAAATAATTATATAGGGAAGCCCATTAGCGGTTGAATTTACAGGGTTCTTGGAATAGAAGGTGCAGTAAAATTACAGTTATACAGGGTGGTGCAAAAAATGTTGTACATAGATGCATATACAGGGTGGCGGAAATGGAAATGCAACATTTCGTAACCCATAAGCAGTTGTATATATAGTTAAGATGAAATATAGGGTAAGAGGAATTATAGATATACAGGATGGTGATAAAAAATGTTAGAATAGGAATTGATTTATAGAGTAGACCACGAAGAGTTCCATATATATAATGATTGAAATATAGGTCGGAGTAGAATTATAGTTACAGAAGATAATTAAAAATTTTATAAACAAAAAGAGTAAATATGGGGGGTCATAGGCAGTGGCATATACAGAATGGTTTGTTTACCCGGTGGTTGAAAAATGTTAAAAATATTATGCGTGGTCTATAAGCAGTTGCATATACAGGGTGGTGGAAATATATAATGAGATGGAATTATTATAATGAGGATTTTAATAAATGTTAGAGAATTGAGTGCAATTATAGCTATACAGGGGTGTTAGAAAAAATAAATATGTAGGGTAGCCCATTAGCAGTTGAATTGTTGTCATATTAAATTAAGAATTCTGAATTTGAACACAAATAAAGTTCTATGAATTATATCTGAAAAAAACTTGAATTTCGTTACTTATTTGTAGAAGCGAGATGTAAGACCGACATCTAGGATTTTCGAGGAAACTATCACGCAGAGGTTCCGAATCTGGATCCGTTCTGTGTATTTGCTGTTCTCCCTAAAGTCCTAGGATAGAATGTCACATAAAATTTTCATGTTACTTAACCTGCCAGAGATATTGACACAATTGGTCGAATTTCGACCACTGGGCGACAGCTAGTTAAAATAAAGCGCTTTCATTACTATAAGTCAATCTGAATTTCATATGAACCCTTTACGTGATATTTATGTGACAAGATTAAAATGGGACATCACTGTGTATCCTTCAATAATTCATATCATAAACACATATTCCAATTAGATTTTAATATTCTATTTATTATGAAATATTGTTAATGAGATCTGCATCTGCTGCGCCGTAGTAGATAATAAAAAAGAGTTCTGATAATCTTATTAAAATAGACTGGTATATTAAACTATCAAGTTCTGGGAGATATATCAACCATCTTGTTCCAAGGGACAAAATTGTGCAGCTTCTATTTAAGGGCTCAAGATTTGTACAAAATAAATTACGACTTGATCATATAAACTCCACTAATAGTCATCCTAATGATCCGCCACTAACTGGGGAAAAAATATCATTATTTGCCGGAATATGATGGAGCATTCCAATCGTCGGTCTTTGAAACATCTACGGTTGTTTAGTTTTTTCTTGTGCTCAATAACGGTTAGTCTCAGTAACAAATAATTCAAAGTGTTCATCGTTTAAAATAATTATAAGGACTTTTTTAATAATAATCATAGACAACATTACAATTCCCCATTCAACAGCAGAATGCAACAAATTATCAGTAAGGTCATCAGAATCCGAGTCTAAAAAAATTATGCTATTTACAATTACATCCTCAATAGTCCGTCCAATATTATCAGACCATATCTCAGATATAACCACTTCTGCATTTTCAGTCATGTTACTCGTTCCAGTTCTACTTGTTTTTTGTCCTTCCTGTTGAATACTGGTTGATCCCTGGTCAAAATTAATCACCTTTTTAACTGGTTTCTTATTTTTATTTCATAAATGACTCGCTGGCGCTTTTTAGGTGTTGCAGGATCATCAGAGGCGGTTGAATCAGAATTATCCGGTTTTTATGTCTCATATTCAGACTCAATTGGAGAAAAATCATCGGCCGATTCGTCAGAAAGAACACTGTTTCACAGTTCTACAAGCCGCGCTTCTTGTGTTTCGTAAGACGTTTCGAATTTTGCAATATAAACTAATTGTAGTAGCCTAATATAACGCCACTAGTCGCCTAACGAACTAGGACCTACCCACAGATCATACAAAGAGCCAACACTAGCCAACACAATGGGAATAACAGGTTCCTCATGACGATCAGATGATGTAACCCGCTCATGCCCACCACGGCCATAATGGAAGATTTAGTCGTTTTAGCACCAAATTTTCTAGTATTTTGTGCAAAAATAAAATTAAAAATAAAAAAGGGATTAGTTTTTCGTTTAGGCTCTATTCATTGCCAACTAATTTTTATTAAAAAAATTACGGCCAATAGAGATCCATTTATTTTCCTTCATGGTGGCACTCTACGTGTTAAGCAATCTGGCTAAACGAGTTGATGAGTGAGCAGTATCCATCTTAATAATAGTATTAAGTCTGCTCTGGAGAAATCTAACTTTGTCATACACAAAATTCGAGTTACCCAAATCACGTCAGCAAGGCCCCATTTGTCTAGTTTTCGAGATAAAACCCCGAACTTTGTACAGTGGCTCAACGTCATAGGTGTACCCCGGATAGGTGAGAATGGAGTTGGAGCTTAGAGGCTAAGAAGCTCTTTCTTCACCAAGAGCCTTATTCTCGCATATACACCAATTATTCATCAACAAAGACTAATTGGTGATGGCTACTTGCAATAATTAACTCATCACTTACCATTAATTAGTGATGCCTCAATTCTTGCAATTGGTAATTTAATACTCTCATTATGAATATACTTCACAGCGGATTTCAATTAGTCAGTTTAAAATTAAATTGAGGAGTAAGTTGTGTGGTTTAAAAGCCTCATTTCGATTTCGCATGTACATATAATTTTATTTGTCATAAGTTACTAATAAATTATAAAAAACCTTCATACACAAAGACTTTCTCCCACTAACTTGATTATTGTTTATTTTTCGTATAAATATTCAACCTATATTTCAAGCATGTACAAAATTGTAAAGGCCCCTTAAGAAACGGTTTGATATGTCTAGAAAAGCTAGTAGCAGACTGCTGACGCTAACAAAGTTCCTTCAGTGACCAACCATCTTATGAAATTGCGCTAGATAAATCCACGTAACAAACTATTACTTGCTACTTAGCATTCTCAAGAAAAACTTTCATAGTGGAAAAGGAGTTTTGCCATAATTTTATGAAATTATTATAGGTCACCGAAGTGCTGAAACACCGGCGTTTGACAGAAGCTATTCAAACTTCCGAACAAGTCAAATCAAGCCAACTTTGTTGAAGGAACTTTTTTAATTATGGCACCATTACGCTTGCTATCAAACTGAATATTAGATTAGCAGCCACTTTTCATTTTCTGAGGATTGTTGTCGGAACAAAACAGATTTGGATAAGAAGGTGAGGAAAATTTAATAATCATTTGACATTGCAGTGCTTTTATTCTAATGAATATTTTACTGCATCATCACGGCTTGGATTGTCAGAGGGAAAAATTTAATAGCAAAATCTTAAAATATTGAGATAAATATTTAGGTACATACCGACTGAGTAATTTTAAAATAAATTCATGGTTGACATATGATGTTGAATTTTTATATATAACATAAGGATAAATACATACAAAGTTTACGTATTTGTAAAGTTTAATATTGTTTGAACAATTAATTTGTCTAACCAAAAAAAAATAATTAGCGATATTTGGTAATTTCATTAAAAGAAGCAAACAAAACAGTAGTACTCCATTGTTGAATACTGTCGCTCTGAGTCCTCTGTGATTCCCAAATAAGAAATAACACCATACAAATTCTTGCTTTAAAAACACCGGCAGCCATTCGAGACTGAACGATGGAAACGAAAGCTTCTCAAGAAATATTGTACTTCACTTCTCTCGTTATCTCCCTGTCTCCATTTCTTTTTCATTGTGTCATTATGAGTAATGAACATAAATTTCAGGAAAATTTAAACAGTTGTTACTATTTTTTTACTATTTAACAATATATCCTAATGAATAATTTAGTTCTAAATTTAACTATTATTGCGTACCAATATATATGAATGTAATTTAATTTGTAATTAAAATATAAAATGTGTTTAATTTTAATAACTCAAAGTTTCAAACCTACTTAACCCACTTAATAATATTTTGCCTTTTACTATATTAATAATTCGTCATTTGTCTAGGCCAAATTGCATATGGATGTCACTAGAGAACTCTTCTACTATTTTAAGCATATCATGCAGCTGTTGTTTCGTAGGTGCCATCAACTTTAAGTCGTGCATGTATAACAACTGGTTTATCTTTAGTGCTTGTACGTTGTTGTGTTTGAGACTGAACCCAAAGTTAATCGCGTTCAATTTGTGTGAGAGTGGGTTCATGGCAAGGCAGAACCACAGCGGGCTAAGAGAGTCTCTCTGGAATATACCCCTTCTGATTCAGAAAGATTTTGGTTTGCCAGGTAGTTATGACATATTCTAAAAAGTTAACAAAACGATTATTTACTTTATAGAGTTTCAGGAGATGAATGAGCCAATCATGTGGAACTGAATCAAAGGAATTTTTATAGTCCACATATGCCATGTAGAGATTTCTTCGTTTGGCGTGGGCTTGACTGCAGACAACGAAATCAATTATTAGTTGTTATTTGCACCCCATCGAGTTTTTCGCGCATCCCTTTTGTTGTTCGGTAATTATGTTGTTCAGCTCACAATGTCTGAAAAGGCGATGATTAATGCACACGACGTTATAAGTTTGTATAAGGTTGGGAGGCAAGTAATTGGTCGGTACTTTGCTGGGTCCTGTGTACATAGGTTATCCTTTGGTAAGAGGTATGTAGCACCATGCGTAAGGAAACTTGGCATCTTATGTGGATGGATAATTACATCATTAATAAGGACTGTTAATTTATCGTGAGTAGCGTAAAGTTTCTTTATCCAGTAATTCAGACTAGATTATTGTTATCATATTATTACGATATTGAATATTAGAGTGACTGCCACTGGGAAGTAATGTCATATAGTACAAACACCTTATTTACAAAACACTGTTTCTATCACTGTTGTTTAATTAAAATCCTTTTCTGTATATTGGAAGCAAACAAACATGTGTATAAATATGCGATATTACCTCTCTACTCTAATTTACCTGACCTAACCTAACCCTGAAAAACGTTGTTTCTGAAATTGGTGATTAGCCAAGGTAACATAACTAATGTAACTACAAGCAAGTTTTCCAAATGTTTCACATGCTGTTAATACAGTTTCAAGGGTACCCGTTACGTCAATGTCGATATATTTTCAAATATACACAGTAGAGTAATAGAAATTCAAGATAATTTCGCTTTGAAGAGTTTAAAAAAGCATAAAAAACTGATTAATAAATTATGCTTTAAATACCACAATTTTGTTAATATCTTTTTGTTATATAAAGTACCTTAAAACAATGTATGATTACTCCAAGAATAGGATTTGATATAAAATTTCACCACAAATTAGAGAAAAAATACAATGAACCATTAATGGTTTTAACATTCTGAGGCAAAAATCACATATGTGAGGCCGATAAAAATGATCACAAGGGAATATGGTGCCACCAAAAATAGTACTTGAAGAAGTTTGTTAGAGGCCACCATGAAAAGTGCAGTGACTGGTGATCCGACACCCCCTGGCATTTAATTATGTCGCTGATAACCAATAGATATCAGTTATTATAAGAAAACTTTTATTGTGTAAATTATTAACTTCAGTATCTTCAATTCAAGCAGTAAAGTTGCAATATCAGATTCAAAGTTAGATCAGAAATGTATATTATCAGAATCGCAGACTACACAAAAAATACTCAGGAAGTAAGTATATAGCTCTTCATTGCTCTTCAAACTATGATGGATTTCAAGTTTAGGATTTGATCACTCATGTTAAAACTAGTAATACTGGTAATATTCGTTTCTCAAAAAATAGGTTATATCTATTTTTTCAGAAACTAAAAAAATAAAAGTAAATAAGAATCATGTCATATTACACCTTGTTGTAGCAGAATATACTTAGAAAAAATATAGATTAGGGAAAAGAAATACCAAACTTCAAAATTTGTAAAAAATGTGATAACGAATATTTCAGTTAATTCAATCAAGAATTACTCATAAATATTTGAAACATATATTCCAAAATGAACAACAATATCACGGTATTGATAATGGATTAACTCTTACTGCCTCTTCTGTTTGCCCTTTTGAATAACTGGATCATTAGTACAGCTTTCTGTTTGGTCTTTCTAACAGAAGTTTTTCTAACATATGATTTCTGTATAACTTCTGATTCCATAATGTCCTTCAGCAAAGGGCTAAGAACATATTTTTCTTTCTTTTTGTAGACTGCACCAAAACCGATTGCTTTCTGTAAAATATTGAAAATTTTCACGATGTCATTGGGACACTTTGGATGTTTTTCTTTGATGAAATAATGTATTTCTCTTAGAGGCACACCTCTTGGATTCTCCAGTTGATTAAGAGCTGATAAAGAAAGTTTTGCCAATCGAATACTGGCTTTATTATTACATAGCATCACTGCGAATTGAATTTACAAACAATTTTGTCGACACTAAAGTAGCACATAAATTTTGACAGAATTGTGTCAGCTGATGTGTCACATTAAGAAGTAGTGCATGAATGCTTTCGGTAACATAGCTATCAAAATTACGTGGAAAAATCAAATATTTATGTATGTTCATGTTTGGTACAAGTGTGCATTTGCTTCAAATATGTTTTGAGAAGGTAAGTAGAGCCAGCCGGTCATTTCATACTTTCAAGCAATTCTTGAGTAAGTTGTAAAGGAATATTTGGCGTCAACAGAACCTGACTGCACAGTTCGCACTTCAAATGTTATCAACAACTCAAGTGTTTGCCTAACATAATGTTCAAGAAAAGACGAGAATGAGTGAAAATCTGCAAAAAGCACAAAATAATAGTCGCGTTGTTTGAGAAAATTGTTCGCAAAAAATTTAACGATATGTACCATACAGAAGTTGAAACATTACGAAGTTCGTCAAACCTACAAGAAAGTTTGTGACAAATTGTGGTGATTGAGTCTAATAGTTTTTTGGGACGAAATCTTTAATGCAAGTGACAAATGGCCAGAATCAGACAAGGCTGAAAAAATAATCACTTAAAATGTAGAAACTGTTAGAACATCACTGATCACTACAGGCAGGTTCTGTATTATTGGAACTCAGATCAAACTAACGAAAGTGCTTCGGATGGGTTTTCAGTTTATTTGAGGGTTCCAGTAGTGGAATAAATAATTAATTAATAATTAAAACACTTTGGAAGTATGGACAAATTAGCAAGTATCCGAATTTGTACGGCATTTATTTAATTTATTTCCTAATTTAACAGAACAGTAAGTTTAAATTTAATTAAATTTAAATAATAAATTAAGTAGAGAGGTAATACAATTCCAGTACAGGAACATTGCGATACATAACATTAATTACATTTATCTAAATATATTTTACGTGTCTCCTATATAATCAAAAGCACAGACAAAATTAATAGTTTGAAATATGCCCAACATATTTATTAAATTAATTATTATTTTTTAAATTACTTTGTTTTATCCAGTATTTTAACATGAACATAATAGTTCTTAAACTATCGGACATTAATTTGAGTTTATTCGGTAGTTTGTTGAATGTTCTTATTGATACTATATGGGTGCATTTATTGGTTACTGGTTTGCTATTTGAGAAATTAGTAGATATTTTAATTTCTAATAATGTCTTTGGGCATAAACTTATTTTTTAACTCGGCACAGTATTGTAGTAGTAAATTATACCGAAACAGCTGTTTACCATTACTTAATTAGTATTTTTGTGTCTCCGATAAATTTATGTTAATATTATTTAGTATTTTATTTTAGAGCAATTTTAAATTATTCCAATATGCACCTCCTCAGCCAATTATAACATTGTTAATACAGCAATGACAAAACGTCTATTAAAAAATTGTTAAAAGCTGCATTTTCTTTTTTTATGCAACGCCAAAATGTGAGGAGATTTTCAATTCTTCCGCATATATGTTTTGTTATATGTATTAAGCAATTACTCAACAACGGTTAACTAATTTGGATAGTTTAAACTGATTTTTGTTAAGGAGGGTACCAAATTATTCCCATATTTTTTTCAGTGTTATCACTGCATCAATAAAACTAGTCATAGGAGAAAGTATTCAGTTAAAAAAATTATCGTAATTCTAAATCTGTAACTGAGTTATTTAAAAATAGATTGGAATTAAATCGAAATAAATGTTAATTTAACAACTTCAAGTTAGAGGTCCTCAATTCCTCTGAACATATACAAGGTGTCTACATACATTCAAAAACTTACTTAATAGTATTTAGAAAAAAGTTACTCTTCCTAAATCGATCTGCATGTATTGAAACCTGAGCTGTATTCAAACATGTCTACTTTTACTTTTAATTGTAAATTGTAAATTATTTTTTTTATTTTAAAATTGGACAAAACTGATTTTGCGAAAAAAGTCTGCGAAGAATTGTATTAAATAAATTTAACTGTAATTAAATCAAAATGAACGATATACATAACATGCTACAGAAAATGTGGAGGCTCGTAGTTCCTCTACATATATTCTGATGTTGTTTAGGAGTAACATAACTTATTTTTGCCAATTTCAAAAAAAAACGGAACAAAAATATTTTTCTCTATTAATATTTTGGATTTTACGTAACTTTTAGAATATATTTTTTTTGAATTACGAAACGAAATTCTACGAGTTATAAAACTACAAGTTACAAGTTGATTATGAAACAAGCCCCTGAAGTAAGTGACAAATTAAATTGAAAATAAATGAGTTCTCAATAATTTAGTGAATATATTTTTTTTAATTCTAATTTGCAGTAACTTCCAAATAAGTATTTAATTGCATATCAATATCATTTTTTGCTGTTTAGTTAAGCAACTTTTGTGTTTTTGTGAAATTGATTTGGTTCTTTTAGTAATTATTATATAACATATTCAGTATGTTGTTTCATCTCATATAAAAATCAAACCTTGTTTCCAGATATTTCCAGCTTGATGCTTTCTACATTTTTTTTGTTCATTTTTTTACTTAGACTCGGGGATACAATCAATATAATTACCGAACGTTTCATGTACTGTTTAACTGACATTACAGGATAATTTGTTTAAGGCAAATCTAAAGGCTACTTTCTCTTGAGATATCTGCATTTTTTTGAGCACATGTCCATCTATTGCCTGAAAAGAGAATGACTCTACTATCTGCATTTCACAGTATAAAATTTTCAAACACAACAACTGGAAAGTCCTTCATATATAGAATAAGAAGTAATGGTCCGTAGTAGAGGTGTAAGAAAAGTAACTAATACAAAACTCACCAGCGGTATAGTTATTCCAGTACTCGAATGTTTCTGTAAGTATTGAATCCTTGATGTTGATGAATGGTAATGTAAACACATACTCGACATGGGCTGAGTTAATATTTAGCCACAGAACCGGTCGAACCGTATGACGGCGAGCAAAATGAATACTATGAATAGTGCCATCGATCAATATTTTAAGAAAGCTTCTTTGAAGTAATTACAGATTTCTTATTTATAATAAATAGGTCAAAAAAATGATTTATATTAATAATCAATTTCATAATTATTTATGTGTTATAATATAGAAATATATAGAAATGATAACAATAAAATGTTGGTTTACAGTTTTATTATAAAATTGCATTGTTACAGCCTTTATAATAGCCTATAAGACTGTTTGGCGGACAAATGATTTCTCAATCAACGTCAGTCACATGGCGCGCCGCCCATCCCTTAAGAATTCGAACTTAAAGAAGTCCAAAGTACACAATTTAGTGAAAAAGAACAAAGATGTCAGTTGAATTTTGAATTATTTGTGATTATGGAATTTGTGGATTTAGTCTCTGCGTTTGTGTTGTGTGTATGTATTTTCGGAAAATCTGTAACTTTATTATTGTAAATATTATATATTCATTATAAAATTCGGTTTGATTTCGAAATAGAATATTTTGCCAGGTGAGTGCCTCGGAATACTTCTAAAGAAAAATAAGTTTTTTTATGTTGAATCTCTGATAGTAACATATAATTTGCATTTCCTTAGCATGACTGAAAATCAGAAACGAAGTGAAATTTGGAATTATTTTACCTTGTTATCCAATGAGAGGACAAAAAAAGGCCTTTTTGACAATTTGCGCCACTAACAGTTAGAAAAATAATTGTCAGCAGTTAACTAATTATTACCAATTTATTTTTTCGATAAATTCATCTATACGTTTATTTTTTTAATGAATCACTAGGTTGGATATCTGATTTTTAAGAGTATCATTTCTTTTTTTGGTTAGAGGCGAGTTACTTAATTTAATATGAAATGTAAAAAGATATACGTAGGAACCATACACTGCTAAATCAGCGACATACTAACAACAGATAAAATGAGAATCATACTTAAACCATTTACCACTATCGAAATATCTTCTACATTTACTCATATGATCTTATCAAACGTCGTTACATCTGATACTAAATACCGAAATCGCGAGCCTTAATATTTACACCGCATATACCGAACGTGTACTCGAGTAAAGAATATTTAGAAACGAGTACTTAACTGAAAAGTAACGAATAATTACGAGTACTCAAAAGTAACCATACTTTACACTTCTAGTCCGTATATTATGACTTGAGGTACACTTATAGTAATTATATTATTGTGACTAATGTAGTCATTTACTTTGACGTTTTGTTGTCTATTTGCTAACTAAATTTTCAGAAATTTATTTGCATTCCTTCTAGTTCTATATCTTTGCAACTTCTTAAATAATATTGTATAGTTAACAGTATTAGAAACTTTCGAAATGTCTCCAAAGGTGATAATTATTAGCATACTTAATTCCAGATACTTATAAATATGAGATTAGTTATATTTAACCAACTACAATAGGACTATTTCTGCAATAATGGTTCGGTTATGCCTTTATCTAAAGTTTTCAAAAATTGTCCATGTACATTATCTACCCCACTTGTTATGTTAGTTTCCCCAGGTAAGCTAATTTTGTCTTACATTCAGTCAAATATTATATAAAAAAAAGTTTTACAGTTCTCAGGTTTTCAACTAACGAGTTGATAGTACAGAATTAGAAGACAGATCTTCATCCATATGCTCAACATAGGAAACGAATGTTTTATAAACTATTATCTATAAAAACAATCGCGATTTCGTTGCATGTTAACATATAGTCATACGTATCCTCAATTAAAATACAATAGCAATGTTTGTCCAAGTCTCAATCCCTTGTATGGGAAGCTTGTATTCCCGGCTCCACTTCTAATCCCTGTTGTCAGGCAAGCAGATATAATCGGTTAATAGAAATATACGTTAAAATAAAAATAATTTTATTGTAAAAGTAATAGTAGAATGTTGCCTCCTAAAAACGTTCATGAATTACTACTGGTGTCAGGCCTTGAAATATAAATATCGGGTAAGCAATGATTGCAACAGAGAAACATTGACCATGCTATTTAATGCAATTGAGTGAGAGTACGCAGGTTCTTTTTACAAGACTTGCAGCATAGTTACCATGTGAAGATAATGAAATCATTTTATAAATCAAAATACTGTACTGAAACATTAGGTGCTGAATTACAAGAGAAAAAGAGAGACTAAAAAATTATCTGGATAAAAAAAAAGAGGAAAAGCCATATTCCGATATTTATAGTTATTATAGCCAAAACATTACCAAAACATATTTCAAAACTGATTTAAAAAAAACTGACAAGAAGAACAAACCAAAAATTTAAGGTCATCTTATAAACTGTTTAATTTTGCTTGGGTATTTATTTTGGACGACAATATAATAATTTGTTATCATAAAGCTCAGCTAACATAGGTTATTGAATAAAAATATTTTTCTTATGTCTGGCGCATGCACCAAAAATTTAATATGTTTATCTTATTAATTTGAAGTAGTAATTTTTTTCTTTTAAACTATGATTTACAATATTTTTTATAATTTTATGTATTTCATTTATTGTAACATCACAGAGTTTTTATGTTAAATTTGTGCTTTAACAACAACAAACCACTTATCAGTTTAGTGCCGCTTGATGGCTCAAAGCAACTAATATGGTTCACATTTTGACTAATAATGCCAACTAGTGTGGAGACATTACTTGATGTAATTAAAAGCTTTTTCTAACTGACTTGTTCGCGGGTCGTCCTATTCCACCACATCTTTTATGAAAAAAGTCACTTTGACCAATCTAGAATAGACGTTCATCCGTCATCATGATGAAAACTCTAAATTAATTTTGACAATTTTCTTGTCTTAGAAATGTCCGCGTACTAATATTTAGCTATACTGACCACCTAACCAAAAGGCAGTCATCGGTTAGCATAGTGCAAACGAAAAGAATTAATAAACTTCTGTATGTACATGAGTTAAATAGGAAACATTGAGAATTAAATTATCGTAATACTGATTTGACTTATAACTTTGCAGTAAAGGTTTTTTTAATGTTGATGTTGTGCAAATTTGTAAGAAACAAAATTTGTTCATTAAAGGGATGTAGTTATGATTCAACCTATGTGGTCCAAAAGTAAAAGATAAAAGCATATAATTATAAAACAAACAAATTTTCATACAGTAAACTACCCTTTTTGAGTAAAATTATTCACTTGCCCCTTTAACCTCCCAGGAGTAATTAAAAGCAAACCCTAGGAAATAAAGGAGTAGGGGTTGTCAATTCAGCAATATAGGTCATTTTGATTTTTGGACGTTCGTAATAGGAAAGCTTAATAACTTATATGTTTCTTTGGGGAATAACACCACAATATAAATAAAACTACGTATATTGCAGTATATTATAAATATTAAAAATATTATAAATATAAAGCCATTGACAACGAAGTCAGAATAGACTTTGAAACGTTTGGTATTCCTGCAATATACGTAGTTTTATTTCTATTGTGGTGTTATTCCCCAAAGAAACATATAAGTTATCAAGAATATGCCACAAACAACGTTTAGAAGACAATTAGGAAAGCCTAATTGCTTAAATTGTAAAATAATTCATGATGCCATAGAAAGAAAGAAATTTTGAAGTAATTTCCAATATTGACCTTCTAGATTTATAATCTATAATATAGTTGACAAAAAAATAGACGGTGCTGATTGTACTGAAATTCTTCCACAACGTTTTGCAACATCTCTGCATTGACTTGATTAATTACGTATCTTATTCAGTATTTTATATCATCAATATTAGTTGGTTTACTCTTGTAGATTTTGTATTTTAAATAGTTCCACAAAAAATAATCCAGTTGAGTCAGATGGCAAGAATGAAGTGGTCATTAAATTTCGCCGCGGTCCATGCGGAATAACTTATCTGAAATAAGCCCGTACTGCTTATCTTGCTGAGTATATATGAATCTATTAATGTCTGCTGGGAAAAGTTATTTTAATTCAGGTAACAAAAGAGTGTACAAAATCCCTCTCAATAAAATATTTTCCAATTATTCTGTTATTTATGATACCAGCCTTAAAGTTCACTTTAGTAGGATACTGTGTGTGACCTTCTCTCATCCAGGAAGAATTTTGCATACCCCAATATCGATAATTTTGCTTTGTAACCGTGCCATGAAGGGTAAACGTTGCCTCATCAGTGAAAAAAATATTTTTGGAAAGCAGGAGGATTCCCTTGACATCTATTCGTAAGCATTTTACAAAATAGGATAATCGTCATTTAGTTCCTCAACCAGTTTAATTTTATATGGCTAGTATTTATAAGGATAGCATTTCGCTTTTTTGAAATTCTCTATACAATTGGTTGCATCATTATCACCAGGTACCTACTTCTCATTTTGGTTTCATTTAGTTTGCCTCAACATATAACAATATATCCACTTCTTTGTTATTCAATTTGGTCTTTTTGGTTTGAGAAGATCTTTGACAGTCCCACATTGAATAAATATTTGTTATGTTTTACTCACTGTAGACTGTGAAATGTGACTGTCAAGATATTAAATATTCTGCATCTTTTTGTTCAGAATCCGTTCGGATTTTATCACCCACCCCAATTATTTAGTAATTCAAACCTTTGGCTCTCAGTCTCAGAATGGCTTATTAAAAAAATTAAATTAATGTTTAGAATTTCCTTAATAAATGAATAATAACTAATAATTATACTAACTGACAAGAAAATCACAACAACCAGAAGGAGATGTTTAAATTTAATATTGTTTAGGTAAAACATAGATGCTCTAGTAAAATTTGGTAAAGTGTGCTGAATGGTTTTAGTGTAAATTTTTTTTATCAGCTAAGTGAATCTGAAAGAGGTCGAATTATTGGTTTACGGAAAACGGGTTTTTCATTTCAAGAAATCGCTAACCAGACGAACATATATCCAACTACTGTGATAAAATGTTGTCATGTTGTCAAGCGGGGTTCGATAATACCCAAAATCTGAGAAGAGTAGGCACCGGAGATCGAAAGGGCACAAATGAAGTTATATATCGACGTCTACGAGTTATGACCTTTAGAAAACGATTTTCGGCAAATCTGGCTGTAGCGAGATCTTTGTCAGTGAGTATATTAACGACGTCTATCGGAATAAAATAAATTTTAAATATATTTACTGACAAAGATATCTCGAACCCAGAACGAGATGTTTAAATGTAATATTGTCTAGGCAAAACATAGATGCTATAGTAAGGAGTAAATGATTTGAATTTAAATAAAAAATACAAGGAGTTTAAAAGTTTCTTAATAATGTATTTGTCAACCGCGATTATCTGTACACTCCCCAACACGTCTTGGCATTGATTTAATAAGGTTATCTATTTCTTCTTAAGAAATACTATCCCAAGCTACCTGTATTTCATGTCTTAGAACCTCCCTGGGGGCTGGGATAAATTTCTTCGTCGGTGAATATACTACTAAATCTCAAAAAATATCCGATTTTACTTTTGTGCAAAAAAATAACTACTAGCCAATTAAGTCGTAACATGTATTTCACTCGAGGACTAGTTGCTTCTATAAAATAATTTTTTTTCTTGAGCATCTGTGTCCAATAGTCAAAAAAGTTTCATGTCTTAGAACCTCCCTGGGGGCTGGGATAAATTTCTTCGTCGGTGAATATACTACTAAATCTCAAAAAATATCCGATTTTACTTTTGTGCAAAAAAATAACTACTAGCCAATTAAGTCGTAACATGTATTTCACTCGAGGACTAGTTGCTTCTATAAAATAATTTTTTTTCTTGAGCATCTGTGTCCAATAGTCAAAAAGTCTTGTATTGCTGAATAGAAAATTAAAAAACTCGTTTAAACGCAGTAACCCTTTTTAAATTTTTTTAGAGTTCTTTGTTACACCTAAGTGGTTCAAGGTTTAGGTGGATAATTTTATTAAAAAGTGCAATTGTGCAATTTCATATATGAAAATTGACCTGTTTCAGAATTTTGCATTTACATCCATAATTACGTACAAAATGAGTTTGTTAGTTAATTTATGATCTCATTGTGTATACAATTCAGTAGGAAACATGGTTATTTGAAGCATAACATTTTAATTATTATTTCCTATTAATATGCAATCGTAATCATATGTGAAACTGCTAATTCATATCGTTGAGAATTCTGTCGATGCGCTTCGTTATGTTCACCGTTTGAAGAAAACGTTTGTTTTGAATATTCCATTGTCTCTTTGTGGATGTGTGACATCCTTTCGTCTTTGATAAATATCGCATTCACTTCAGTAAGAGAAATGTGGCTGCAATTGAGTGCATCAAAGTGCTCTTATTGAATACAAAGCCTTTGGGCGAAACGCCAACATAATATTTATAAAGCGTTAAATTGTTCATTTTATATATGTCAAAGGAAATTTTGAACGTCTTTAGACTTCTAAAAGTGTGTTTGTATTATTAGCCAGCTCTCTTGAATCTTTAATACTGCTCTCTGAACTATATAAGAAGTAAATTTCTATAAATTGCTCAAAGTTCTGTAGGATCTTTTCAGAAGGGTTTTCTAAATTGGGCAATAATGGAAACATTTTACTAGATAATTTAAAACATGTAAAACGTGACTAATATTTCTATTGAAATAATAGTTTCATCACAATGTAACACAACCCTGTCAAAAGCGTAGTCTTTAATGACCAAATCACTGATCAACAAATTTAACAGTAATTACTGCATCTGACAAGTAAGTTGACCTAATTGTAGGATGTTGTAAACACTGAAAAATATCAATTTATCTATATCATAACCATGGGCATACCGAAGAAGGAACTACCCCCCTGAACATGCACCACCCGCCCTGAGCCTTAACTACTTCCCATAAATTTGCCCAAGACAAAAAAATTCTGATTTGCCCTAATTTGTACCTATCTAAGACAATTTTTTTTTAATTTGCCCTCCACTAAACCAAATGCTACGTACGCCCCTGATCATAACACATTACTTGCTGCATATCCGAAATTAAAACTGTACAGGCGACTGACAAAATTAAGAAAACGAAAATACATATTCAGACACTACACACACCCGACAACACCCAACGCGGGTGTTTTTAATGTGTTTATAGCTATAAAATAATTTGGTCAAGTGCGAGTTGGACTCGCATACTTAGGGTTCCGTACCACCTTCAAGATTCTAATATTCCAGTTTCAGACAAGCAAGGAATGAGTGCATTTTCTTATATTTACCCTTATATCTTTTAAAGGAAGCGTTTTAAATTTATAAAAAATATACACTTTGATTTTCCACAAACAGACTTTTTATTTTATCTGCTTTAGGATTCGCTTGATTTTTATCACAATACATATGTATTTAATTTTCTAATTTGGCCCCCAAAAAGTAACATTAGAGTTTTATTTTACTAATAATCTTTCAGAGATGCCTTTTATAATCTACTGTTTGAGTTTTGAGGCTCTGTAGATTGGAAGAAAAAGGGCAAAATACGTCAAAGTTTAAATTATAAATTATTAAATATGTTATTAAAATTATTTAAAAATATAAATAAAATATATTTTTCAAAATTTAAATACTGTAGTTTCTAAAGTGGGAATTAAGTCCATGTTTAATATTTTTGTTAATATCTTTTATACAAATGATTTAAAAATATGATATATTTGTAATTCACATAATGAGCCTTTTATCTGATATATTACATGATGCGTTTGAAAATTGAATCTTTATTTTCCATTTAATTGTATAATTTGTCCCTAAAATTACTATGGGGGTTTTCTAATAATTTATTTTCCGTTTAATTCTATTATTTGGGGGCCAAATAATAGAATTAGGGATTTTTTTCATATTTTTCCTATAAACAAAAAAATGAGGTCTTAGAATTTGTGGAATAACAGGGAGAATGGCTAATTTTTTTAAAATATTTTTTTAATATATTTTAAAATATTTACTTTAAAAAAATTAATAAAATATATTTGTATTCTTCATAATGAGCCCTGGGATTTGATATATTACATAACCCGTTAGAAACAACTATAATTTTTTATTTTCCATTTAATTCTATAATTTGCCCCCCAAAATAAATTTTAGGGGTTTCTTCTTATTTTTCCAGTAAAGTTCAGGTGAGGGGCTATACTTCCAGTTTTTTTAAATTTTTCAGTTTATGGTTTCGGAGATAAGGGGGGAATGGGTAAAATATTTTATATTTGATATATAACATGCTGGGTTAGAAACAATTTTAATTTTATAGTTTCCATATAATTCTATAATTTGCCCCCAAAAAAATATTAGGGGTTTTTCCTTATTTTTCCAGTACAGTTCAGGTGAGGAGCTATACCTCCATTGTTTTTTCAAAATTTTATAGCTCATGGTTTCGGAGATAGGGGGGGATGGGTAATTTTTTTATATTTTTGTTAATATCTTTTAATTAATTTATTTTAAAAATATGAAAAAAATATATTTGTTTTCGTCATTTGATATATAACATGATGAGTTAGAAAAAATTTTAATTTTAATGTTCCATTTAATTCTATAATTTGCCCCCCAAAATAAATATTAGGGGTTTCTCCTTATTTTTCCAGTAAAGTTCAGCTTATGGTTTCGGAGATAAGGGGGGGGATGGGTAATTTTTTTATATTTTTGTTAATATCTTTTAATTAATTTATTTTAAAAATATGAAAAATATATTTGTTATCGTCGTAATGAGCCCTTTCATTTGATATATAACATGATGGATTAAAAATAATTTTAATTTTATATTTTCCATTTAATTCTGTAATCTGCCCCCCAAAATTAAAAGTAGAGGTTTCTCCTTATTTTTCCAGTAAACCTCAGGTCAGAACCTATAAATCTATTTTTTTTTTTCCAAAACTTTACGTTTTATAATTTAATTTTTATGAGACCGATTCCGACATATAACTGCAACTGCCGTACGACAGAACGTCACCTGTTTTGCTGCGAAGCGGCAGACTACACTACCGTACAATCATAATGCTGCCGTTGCAGTTAGACATTATAAACGTGTTGTCAGATGAAGAAAACGAAAATTGTATTAATTTAGTGTCGAAATATCCACGTTTATTTGTTTTCTGTGAACGCCTTATGAAATTCTAAAGTTAACTCGACGCAACTGCAGTGCCTGCTGTCAGCCTCGGAATATATACGACGTTAACTGAAGCCCGACAGCGTTGGCTGTCCGCGGTCTGCCGTTGCCGTCTGCCATCTGTTGCGTGTATCGGAATCAGTGATATGGCCATCACTGATCGGAATCGTACCTTTATGCATGGGGCCATTGTACCCAGTGGCGCCACCATGCGGTTGACGTTCCGTGAATCTTCCTCATATTGTGCACTTAAGTTAGTATCGAAAATTTTCTTATTAATAATATTTAGAAAATAATAAGTTAGTCTCCATAAAAAAAATGCATAGTCTGAAACCTAAACCGAAATCATCACATGTTACTTTTATCAATAACTGTATACGAGGTTTGTCAAAAAGACGTATTTTCCTTAATAACGAAAGATCTACCATTTCTTTTAGCAATATCGAAACTGGTTATGAATTATCGTTAATTTACGTTTTTAAAGAAACAAAGTCGCCGATTTTAAGATGAGTAAACGCTTATGAGTTGCATGTTAATTTAGAGCATACATGAAAGTGAGTTCTCGCTATCATTTCCAGATATTACTATCGTTATACAAGTTTATCATTATCATTATACAACAGAACCTATAAATCTATATTTTTTTCCAAAACTTTACGTTTTATAGTATCGGAGATCAGGGGGGATGGGTAAATTTTGGTATATTTTCGTTAAAATCTTTTTAAATAATTTTTTTTTAATATGAAAAACATATATTTGTGTTCCTCAGAATGAGACCTTTCATTTGATATATTACATGATCTTTTCAAATTTTTTTAATTTTTAAATTTTTATTTAATTCTATAATTTGCCCCCCAAAATTAATATTAATGGTTTCTCTTTTTTTTCCTGTAAAGTTCGTTCAACGTTCTATATTTCCTATTTTTTTCAAAATTTTAGGCTCAGTTTTTCCCCTCAGAAGTACCCCTAAAATCTTTTTTTTTCTTTTACGATATCTTCTCCTGATCGGGTCACCAAACTATACATTGATACCAAATTTCAACCTCTTCCGTCCAGTAGTTTAGGAGAAAATGGCTGTGATGTGTATAAGGGTATCCGTATATTGTATATAAGGAACCCTAAAAACCACAATTTGATTTGACGTAAACGCGTCGCGTCATGTCGGGTGGCGTCGCATTTCAACAGTGTGTTTCCGCATTTACACTGATTCATACATTATGAGAAGGTAAACATTTGATAAGGGCCGTTTTTGGGGAAAACATGGTGTCAATAATTAATCAGTAAGTTTATATACAGTTCTTTTACCTGGTAATATATATATATATATATATATATATATATATATATATATATATATATATATATATATGTATGTATTTGTTTTTAAGTTTTCGTGGGCACTAAATGAATTAGATGGTTTCCGGGAATTCATCCGCGTAGTTGATAACTGATCCCTGCCGGGAAGTATTCGAGTAACTAGAAGCAAAAGCAGAAGGCTACGAGAATTATGCGAACCGACCTGAAGAGGGCAGATGTGACTCTGCCGAAACGTCGTCATTTTACCATCGATCCCGGCAGGGATCAGTTATCAACTACGCGGATGAATTCCCGGAAACCATCTAATACATATATATATATATATATATATATATATATATATATATATATATATATATATTTTCAATTTGTCTGCATATGAGGAAGATTCATGGAACGTCAACCGCATGGTGGCGCCACTGCATATAAGGGTACAATAGCCGCCACATATACAAAATTCTTAAGGTACGATTCCGATCCACGCGGCAGACGGCAATACTTTGCAGTATTAATTTTTTGGAGACCGATTCCGACATATAACTGCAACTGCCGTACGACAGAACGTCACCTGTTTTGCTGCGAAGCGGCAGACTACACTACCGTACAATCATAATGCTGCCGTTGCAGTTAGACATTATAAACGTGTTGTCAGATGAAGAAAACGAATATTGTATTAATTTAGTGTCGAAATATCCACGTTTATTTGTTTTCTGTGAACGCCTTATGAAATTCTAAAGTTAACTCGACGCAACTGCAGTGCCTGCTGTCAGCTTCGGAATATATACGACGTTAACTGAAGCACGACAGCGTTTGCTGTCCGCGGTCTGCCGTTGCCGTCTGCCATCTGTTGCGTGTATCGGAATCAGTGATATGACTATCATTGATCGGAATCGTACCTTTATGCATGGGGCCATTGTACCCAGTGGCGCCACCATGCGGTTGACGCTCCGTGAATCTTCCTCATATTGTGCACTTAAGTTAGTATCGAAAATTTTCTTATTAATAATATTTAGAAAATATTAAATTAGTCCCCATAAAAAAAATGCATAGTCTGAAACCTAAACCGAAATCATCACATGTTACTTTTATCAATAACTGTATACGAGGTTTGTCAAAAAGACGTATTTCCCTTAATAGCGTTTCTTTAGCAATATCGAAACTGGTTATTATTATTAATTATCGTTAATTTACGTTTTTAAAGAAACAAATCGCCGATTTTAAGATGAGTAAACGCTTATGAGTTGCATGTTAATTTAGAGCATACATGAAGGTGAGTTCTCGCTATCATTTCCAGATATTACTATCGTTATACAAGTTTATCATTATCATTATACAAGATGGTTAAAAAAATTATATATGTAGTCAATAAGCGGTTTTATATGTTTATATAAATACGTTGAAATATAAAACGTTGTAGAATTATAATTATACAAGAGGGTTAAAATACATTAGAAAAAAGTTGATTAGAAAATAACTAAAAAAAATATTATATCGTGAAACCCACAAACATATAATAGTTCAAACATAAGGAGGAATAGAACATATGTTATAAATGGTGGTTTAAACAATGGTAAAAGAATGTTAAACCAGTAAGGTAGCCCCTTAGCAGTTGCAAATAATGATTGGAGTATAGGTTAGAGTACAATTATAGTTTAACAGGGTGATTCAAAAAATGTTATATTGGGTGGCCATTGGCAGATGCATATACAGGGTGGTGACCTATATGCTGGAGCATAATTATAGTTAAGCAGGTTGATTAAATAAATGTTAAAACAAAAGTGTTATATTTGTAGCTCATAGACAGTTGAATATATAGTGTGGTTGTAATATAGGCTGGAGAAGAATTGTAGAAATACGGGTAATTAAATAAATTTAAAAAAAGAAATGTTTTATTGGGTACCCTACAAGGTGTGGTAGGTGTACGATGGTACAAATGTAGGGCGTTTGGCAAATTGTCAAGAAAAACGAAATTACTTTTAGCTCTATGAATATGATATTTAAGGGAGACTTTAAGGTGCAGAAGTAGGAGATTTTTTAATATATCCGTTTAAAATGCACAAAATGTTTGGTTGTTTTTCAATAACAAAAAAAATTGATACACCAATAAACCATTTGTTTAAGGAAATGGATAAGTTCTGTAATTATGTAATGATGTCTGCCGGAAGAACCATAAATTATAAAGTTGATTTGATTTTTATTGAGAAAGGAAACAGGCTGAACTTGCGGGCACCATTTTCTCAGCTGTCAATAATGTAATGTTTTTATTTTCACAATCAAAAATAATTTTAAATAGTATTGAACCCAACGATGCGAAATTTATCATCAGGATGTTTAAAACATAGTCAGTTACTTTTTGACACCTTCTCATGCGTGACCTTTTGTTTTACTCAGAAATATTTACGCTTTCAGATTCTTCTTTTTTAACTTCACCCAGAGTGACAAAAGAAAGTACCAATATGTTTTAAAATTTGCGAAAGTATTGAAACGTCCGTCATTGGATTTCTGAAATTGACTTTATAAATCCGAAGATTGCACTCTGACACCATCAATAGTATTTTAAACAAACAGTCTATAAATAAAAAAGTTAATAAATGATAATAGAATTCCTTTTTTGGATAAACTTATATTTGGTTTATAGAATGTTTTGAACCCAAACAAAATTCGTAACACTATCTAAAAATATTAATTTTGTGTCTTTGGTGTAGAAAGTTTAAAAAAATCGGTATTATTGTGTTTAGGAGTACCTGTCTAGCACACTAAATAAGCCAAATGTTTAAATGTGAGTTTGTTTGGCGGCCTGTATCTCACTAAGACGAATATTTCTTTGTGATCTAATTGAGATTCCCACATATTCTGGAACATCCGGTAGATAAATTAAACCATTATTACTAAGATCGTGGAAAACTAATTCTCAGAAATATATATACAACTTTATACCACCTTAGTAATCGCACTTTATTGACAAAACTTAGAATATATTTCAACGCTCAACTATCTCTGTGCAAATATGCATTTTGTTTAACTCTGCTCATAATGACGAACTATCAACAATAATTTGATAAAACTTAGCTAATAAACGTTTATCTGTATCTTTAATTTTAAATATATCAGAAAACTGTTCTCGCATCTATCACTTAGTATTTTGCACTTCCAGGTTGCAAAGTGAGATTAGTGTTATTAACCTATCGCGTGATTTCAAGCGCTACGGTAATTAGAGTTTAGCTCCATAGATCGTTACAAAACGAAGGGTCTTAACTAATACCTCACTTACAGCCGAAGGGAGTGTCATACACGGCTCATCTGTTTTCGTTGTACCCAACAACCAATCGAGCAGGTCATAAAGTTGTGACTGGCACGTTAATTCGAGATCGCTTCCCAATATATTGACAATTAAGTCATTAGGCAAATGAGACGTGGATGATTATCGATTTTACAAATAGTAAACGATTTTATTTATTACTGGAAGCTACTGAAATAATTGGAATCAGTGATACTTTTGCGGTTTTGTTCGTAATTTTTAACAATGAACTGTTAAAATCACTGGCAGTAGTTTAATAAATATGGAAATTTAATGAATCTATAACGTCATCACAGAAATTACCTTCGGAATGTGAATACGCGTAGAAATTTATTTTGTATTTCTTAATGTCAGGTTTTCAGGACTAGCTTTTTCTGAAGGCACTAGTCCAGTTAACAACGCAGAAAAAAAGTGCGAAATTTAAAATCCATTCAAAGCATTACAACATATTGTTTTTAATTGAGAACCTTCACGAGTTACGCCTCCCTCGGCTGAATTAAATCTCGAACAATTATGCATATCCTACATACAACTAAATTTAATATGACTAGATGTCGCCCAGTAGTCGAAATTGGACCAATTGTGTCAATATCTTAGCAGGTTAAGTAAACTGAAAATTTTATCGTGACATTCTATCCTAGGACTTTAGGGAGAACAGCAATTATACGGAACGGATCCAGATTCGGAACCTCTATGTGATAGTTTCCTCGAAAATCCTAGATGTCGGTCTTTCATTTCGCTTCTACAAATAAGTAACGAAATTCAAGTTTTTTAGATATAATTCATAGGCCTTTATTTGTGTTCAAGTTCGTAATTCTTAATTTAAGATGACAACAATTCAACCGCTAATGGCCTACCCTACATATTTATTTTTTATAACCTCCCTGTATAACTATAATTGCACTCAATTCTTTAACATTATTAAAATCCTCATTATAATAATTCCATTTCATTATATATTTCCACCACCCTGTATATGCAACTGCTCATGGACCTCGCATAACATTTTTGAACCACCCGGTAAACCATTCTGTACATGACACTGCCTATGAGCAACCGTATTTACTCTTTACTCTTTTTGTTTATGCAATTTTTACCTATCTTCTGTAACTATAATTCTACTCCGACCTATATTTCAATCATCATATATATGGAACTCTTCGGGGGCTACTCTATAAATCATTTCCTTTTCTAACATTTTTTACCGTGTAAATTCAAGCGCTAATGGGCTTTCCTCTATAATTATGTTATTAGTTATAATTGCACCCTACTCTATATTTTAAACACCCTATATATGCAACTGCTTATGTGCCACCCACGAAAAAAATAATTTCTAACATATCTGGAATCGCCCTGTATATAATTATCATATACAACGATTACTTTACCAGTAAACAATAACAACGCTTGCATGCCATTTCCAGAACTACATGCTCTAAGTATATAACAGCATTGGTCCGTCTATATATAATTACTCAATGTTTTGAATCTTGTGGCGGCGGCACATTCGGTTGTTTGGCGTTGACAGTATGGACGTAAATAATGAATTTTTATTATATTTTATTTAATGAATGAACCAATATTATACATTAATATTAGCATTCTGCACTGAAGGTCGTCAGTAACTACTAAACAAAACAAAAATGAAGAAAATCGGTTGAGAGACAGAGGAGAAAATGGTACCTAATCGTTTTGTCTTTACCTATTTATATATAGATGATTAAATTAAACTAATTTCCTTTCTATCACTGGATATATTCGCGCATTAAATGACTAGTTTCGAGGCTCATGCGCCATTTTCAAACGTATTAAAATTAAAGAAAATTTAAACAAATTAATCCATTTTAAACATTGACAAAAAATAACTAAAGGTATTTAATTTTGAGAGGTACCACTGGCAGCTCCAGAGGGTGCTAAGGGGCTGAAGTCCCACCCTTCCACAAAACCATCTGAGTGGTATGCTTTTTTAGTGTTTATTGTGCTAAAACCAACCTGCAGCGACATCAGTCATCCCCCCCTCCTCCGATTGAAATCAAGCCCCCACAATGACAATCCTGGATCCGCCCCTGAACGGTACATTAAGGAATGAAAACTGAATACAAAATGAAAACGATCTGTAAAATATAAGATTTAAATAATATTTACAATATTAATTAATATAAGGAAAAAACCATTTCAAATCTGTTTTCCAAACAGGTAGCTATTATGAGGGATAAGTTGATCATTAAATAATAAACCTAGAAAATTTTTGTGAGATAAATAAAGTGTGCCGTTTGCATTACGTGATTACCAAAGGGTGAATTTGTTTTTTGTAATCTCTACAACCGATAATGTTTGCCAAATCTTGTACAAAAATTACTTGTTGGCATTCCAACATACATGCTGTTATAGATATTTTCTTTGTCTTTAACATTAAATAATAAATAACTGAAATTGCAGTTTAAAGCTTGCTCTTATATCTTGAAATGAAAACTGTCTGGGTATTTTACTAGTGACAATGCCTAAATAAGTTACAGAAATGTGTTTTACTGGGTGCGTATGTATTCTTAACACAGGGACAAATAGTTTGATATGTTAGTTGAAGCTTTTTACTTGAATATAATTTCTTTATTAAATTTGAACTAAAGCCCTTATTACCGGTCATATAATACAAATTATATTTAATTATTTTCTGAAGTCGTCCTCTGATATAGAATAGAAAATGTTCTATGAACCATATTTTTATTCGCGGATAATTTATGACTTAGTGGACTAAAGGATGAATTGTGGATCGTACTATCTATAAAGGTAATTTTTTCTCTATATTTTAAAATTTATAGATGAAGTTTTACGAGAAAGTATTAGGTTGAGTTTACAATCCTGCTCTATTTCTACTCAAAATGCAATGTTAGGATATGACTTATTAATAAAGCCAATAAATATGTGTAATTGTCTTAAACAACTTGCAAAATAAGCTAAGATGTCATCAGCATGTCTGTACCACAAAAACTGTGTTTTTTTATCTGGGAATGAATTCATTCATTCATTGTCTGTTCTAAATCATATGAAAATATTGGCAAGCAAGGCAAGTAGATAGAAGAAGAGAACGACAGACCACTTGTTCTTAAGGGACTAAAATCACTTTTTGAAATCGAGCTGGTACGCGGTGGAATCGCCTCGGGCGGGTTATTTATTGCAAGTGTATGTATGAATAAAGTGTGTATTGTTTGGTAATGTATGTGTATTTAAAAATACACGTGTAATTGTTGAGATAATTATTATTACTATTTAGTTAAAGACTTGTACCAGCGCATTCGCCATAATATACGTGATACCTGTATACTTAGCCGTTGGCAAAAAATAAAAGTCTATCAGCATTTGTACCAGCGAATGATGACCGCTAGCCGGATTCTCGGGTACATTTTTCATACATACCCTTGCAATAAATAACCATAAATAACCCACCCGAGACGATTCCACCGCGTACCAGCTCGATTTCAAAAAGTGATTTTTTAGTCCCATAAGAAAAAGTGGACTGTCGTTCTCCTGTTCTACCTACTAAGGCATTCAAAGGAGAGTCCATTGCTAAAGTTTTCTTTTGAACATACTATTTATTATTATATTGACAATAATTCTGCTTAGGGCATAACTAAAAGGCTAACTCTTCTTTTTATGTAAATCGGAATTAAGATAACAGTTATTTAAAATATTTAATATTAGTTGTAAGCATTCATTTGTTGGAATATTCGAAAGACAGTAAAATGCCATTTTTTGCAATAACTAAGTTGTTTATTGATTTTGAGAGTTACATGGGGTTTTTAATAGTATATTTGGGATTAAAGTTTGTTAATTTTCTGAGTTCAATATTAACTTTGGAAGCCAAGTTATTTAACTTATAGTGGAATTGGTGCATTATATTTATGATTTTCATGTCAAATTTAAAAGAGACAATAGAGAAATCAGCTTTAGCTAAAAAACATTTATTTTTCTGGTATATATATATTGAAGACATAAGACATCTTAGCTTATTTTGCAGATTCTTTAAGAGAATTAGATATGTTTCTAGGCTTTATTAATAAATTACACCCTAACATTATATTCACAGTAGAAATAAAGCAGGATTTTAAACTCAATTTCTTGAGCCAACAATTTCTCGTAACAATTCATCTATAAATTTCAAAAATAACCAGAAAAATTACCTTTACAGACAGTACGATTCACTATTCATCCTTTAGTTGACTAAGTTAGATATTATCCAAGTACAATAAACATTCATATAGCATTTTCTATTCCAATGTCAGAGGACGACCTCCAACAAATAAATAAAAATATAATTTGTATTGTACCCAGTAATAATTAGTTCAAACCTAAAGAAATTATTTCCAGGTAAAGTTTCAACTAACCTATTAAAGTATTTATCCCTTTGTTAAGAATGCGAACCCCGTAAAACAAATTTATTTTGGATACGTCAGTAATAAAATTGCCAGAATGTTATCATCTCAAGATATACCTAATAGTCTACTTTAAACGACAATTTAGTTATCAAATTTATTATTTAACTAGCCGTTACCCGCGGTTACACCCGCGTACGGAATGTTCAAGCCTTCCTCAGAAAGAAATAACTTATGAAACATATGGTTATCATATATAAAAAAGTTTCTAACTTGTTTCAACCACCCTACTTAACTATAAATCCACCAATCCCCAAGATATTTCCCCAAACTGCAAGTACTTATGGGCCACCCTATATAACAATTTTATTCGACATTTTTTGAATCACCTTGAATAACTGAAAAACTCTACGTCGCCCTATATTACAACCATCCTGTATATGTTTATTTGTCACCCAATATAAGTTTTTGAACACCTGACTATAACTCTTCACTACCCTATATTTCAGCTATGCAACTGCTTATGGTCTATGCTGTATAACAATTATTACTGATATTTTTTTAAACCACCTTTTAAATTAAAATTTCTCTTTACTCTATATTTTAATAAACCCTTATATGCAGCTTTTTCTAACATAGTGTTAAACAAACTCCAAAACTATTATCTTGCTTCTCCCCATATTTCAGATATTCCATATAGTAGATGTGCAACTATTTATGGTCTACCCTATATAAAATTTTTTTTTAAACTTTTTTTGAACCATCCTAATGGACATGCCTATGCAACCCTTGGTGTGTCACAAATATAAAAACACAGTATTGCACCCTAACACCAAACTTTTATTTAAACCCTCACCCAAACTGCAACTGCTTATTGGCCACCCTATATAACACTTTTATTCTACATTTTTTAACAGCTTTGTATAACTAACTCTACTTCCATCTACATTAAAACCATCCTGTATACAATCCTGCCAATTTGTTAAACATTACAACTTATTTTTGAATCACTCTGTATAATCATAATTCTAATCTACAAAAGATTTCAATCACCCTGTATGTGCATCTGCTTAGGGGCCACCAAATATACAATTTTTAAACACTCAAGTATAACTCTAGTCTACTCACTATCTTATATATGCAACTGCTTATGAACTACGCTATATAACCATTTTTGAACTACCCTTGTATTTCAACCACACCTTATATGCAGCTTTTTCTAACATTGTTTTAATCACACTGTATGAAGTACAATTTTACCTGGATCCATGTTTCCTCTATTGCATATATGCAACAGCTAATGTTCTTTCCTCCAAAAAAAGATTATCCAACCTGTTTAAACATATTTTCAAAACATTTTATAACTATAGTATCTTATGAACATAATTCTAACTGCTTACCTAACACTTTTTTTTTAAATTTTATTCCCTGTATAAATATTCTACCGTTTTTTAACCACTAAATTACGCTTGTTATATGAGTTGATGTCAGTATCTAATACTTTGTGCGTGCGGTGGAGCCAACTGAGTAATTAAATTACCCAACATGGTAGAAGTTTTTTCGCTATATCTACCGTTTCTGTCAATTTAGAGAGATAAAATGTCTACCAGATTTTAAGTCAAACTATAGGCTTCGCAACAAAAATAAGATTCAGCAAAATCAGTTAAGTAGTTCTTTCGTGATGCCCGAACAAACAAACAAACAACCAAACAAACAAACAGAAAAACTACAATTTTATAATAGTATAGATGCTAAAGGCAAAGAATTAACAACAGGTCAGCGGTTTATAAACTTATATGTTCCTATTGTAACATTTATTTATTTACATTCTACAGTCCGTTTTCCTTTTGTATTTTTGATAATTTCATACCTTTAGTTACATTTTGTTAATGTTTAAAATAGTTCAGTTTGCATAATTTTTCTTTAGTTTATATGTGTTTGAAAATGACGCGTCCAAACTAGTCAAGTAGGGTCTCAATAAATCCAGTGATTAGAAATGAAGTAATTAGTTTCGTTTGATCATCACGATTAACTATCACAAAGTAACATCTTCCACAATTGAATTTTTAAATGTAATATTTTAAAACGACGTGAATATCGACATATATGGCGTAAACCAATATTATTGTAGGTTCTGTATTGTTTTTGCGTATTCCTAATTTCAATATTTACAATTTTGTCCATCTTTTTATGTCGCTTTTGAGACTTGATGAATTACAACTTTTACTCCCCTTTTGGTCTACACCGCAAACAATATGGATTTACTTACAGTTTTGAGAACTAATTTTTATATTGATGAATTATCTATCAGATATAATTTATCTGGCACATATACAAAAGAGCAGTAGCCAATGACACACCGTACATTATCTGCTAACTGCCCGTGAAAAACTCCTCAAATGCATCCATTCATTTCGGCGATTATTCCAGACAATAGAAAAGCCAAATTACAAAAATCATTTAAACCTGTTTTTTTTATTTTGGTACAATCCAAACAAGCCTATGAATGTAGAAAACAGTTATTTCGAACTTGAATTTTAATTAAACCTATTTGAAATACGACACTATCGTTCTATTAAGACATATATTTATTTTTTTATTGAATACTCTGTACTACTATATATATATATATATATATATATATATATATATATATATATATATATATATATGTGTAATGTAGATTTCATCCCGTAGTACTTCCATGTAAAAGTGGCAATTTATTAAAAGTTCTCTTATAAATAAACAAAAATTTGTGACCTAAATCTGCAAGGAACAATGTAATTCTACCAACCTCAACCCTCCTTTCTCAGAGGATAAAATAGCAGGTAAATATTTTCGTTTGTCACAGAAATATATGGTTTACACTCGGTGACGGATTGTTATTACCAGTCAACACGATTACCTTTATTTCTTAGATCAAAAGACATGAAAACTCAAAAATAAAGAATTGTTCCATTAACAGAAAAATATACTTATGAAACGAATTATGCTTTCTGAATAATATATTGTTGAAAAAGCTATATCATGTTGAATGAAACTAAGAAGGTATTTAAATATTTTCATCACTGTCTAATTTTTGTATAACAAAGTCGCAGTCCACGTTTGGCTTTATATCTCTATAGAGTAAGTCAAAACTACTGATGGCAGTTTAGTTGTGGAAACGCCGCCACTATGGATCAAATGACATTTTTTAATGGAAACCTAATATCTTGACCAAAATACGTCGCCAGATTTTTTTTTTTTTCTAAATCTCTCCTTGAGTTATGTAGATGAAGGCAAAATTATTTAGAATGTCATAATCCACTATTAAAGGGGTGAAAATGAGGGGTGAAATGGTGCCTATGTCAAAATTCTAGATTTTTGTTTTGTTATATTAATATAGATTAGAATCGCCTGTGGTCGAAATTCGACCTATTGGGTCAATAAGTAAAGAAATTCAACTTCTTTTTCATATATAATTAATAGATTTATTTGTGTGAAAATTCGTAATTCTTAATTTAATATGGCAAAGAGACAGTAAATGGAAATTAAATACAAGAATTTAGTTACCAGGATATTCTTAAAATTAAAGAAGTCAGCTATCAACCGGTACAGAAAATATAATAAAGGTAAATGACAATTCCAATTGAAAGAATTGAGCTTTACTCCCAAATCCAAAGTTTCATCAAAAATGTTGGTACAGATTCATAACCAGATAATCGGACATTTGCTGTATTAACTAATTTTTCTCAAGATGAAATGATTCAGTTTAATTTCATTTCTCTAACATTTATTAAAATACTCATTATAATAATTCCACTTCAGAATATATTTCCATCACCCTTTATGTGTAACTGCTAATGGACCAATATAAAATGTTTACCTAACATTTTTTTAACTACTCTATGTAACTCTAATTCTACCCTGGACTATATTTTAATTACCCTGTATATGAAACTGCTCTTGGACCAAGCATCATATTTTTTAATATTTTTTGAGCTCCCGGTAAACTATAATTCCACTCCAACCATTCTACATATATTTTTGTTTCTAATTTTTTAACTATATTCTGTAACTATAATTCAACTCCGCCCTATATTTCAATCATCGTATATATGCTACCCACAGTGGGCTACCCAATAAATCATTTCCTTTTTTAACCTTTTATAATAACACTGTATAACTGTAATTCATATCACACTATATTGCATTTGTCCTATATATGCATCTGCTTATGGGCTACGAAATATTTTTTAAACCACACTGTATAAATATAACCCTACTTCAGAACATATTTCCACCATCCTGTATAAGCATAATGTACTTATACTGCGCCGCTTGTATCAAGAACCCTATAAATTCAACCGCTAATGGGCTATACTATATAAATATTTTTTCTAAGGATGTATAATTATAATTGCACTCTACCCTATTTTTTAAACACTCTGTATATACAGCTGCTTATGGGCCACCCAATAAACATTTTGTTTTTAAGATATCTGGAATCACCCTGTATAATTATAATCTACACCGCCTTATATCTCAGTAAATTTAAATATGCAGATGTAACAGCTGTAGGCTACATATAACATTTATGAACATCCTCTATATCCTATAACAATATCGATTGACTTTCAAGACAACTTCATTGTGTGTCTGAAATTAACTTGAGTACACATAACTTTCTATCCATACAAAAATTACCCAACCAGCAATTTTTACTTTAATTTCTTGAAAAATGTAATGCTAGAAAAATATCAAATTGTGATAAAATTCTTATAAGATCTTACACATCAATTTGCATTGAAATAATTTTTCAATCGCAAGTAGGTTACCAAATCACCCTGTATTGAAACACTGGTAATTTCAAAAGTCAGCTGACATAATTCTCATAATCGTTCTTTGTCGGTAATACGTTTTTTCTCGAACAATCGATTTCTAGACGCCAAAACCCCGAAATGGTGAAATCGTTACCTGATCGTTAATGCCGTTTTCGAGCACCTAATTACGTATAATTAAAATGTATACAAATAAACAAAATTATATGAACTATATTATTAGATAAATATATTTGCAGTATTTGTTAAAAGAACATTAAATAGTTTTTGATTGACAGCTAATATTTGAGATGACATGTTAAAATTAATTTAAAAGAATACCTTACGTCAAATAAAACTGCAAAATAATTTGTTTTAGGTTATTATAATAACCTATTCAAGTTTCATTTGCACATGTCAAATATAAATAATTAATAAAATAAATATTGCATCTCGTGAGTGTTACTTTTATTTTTGAGGCAATAATAGATACACATGGTTTTCCAATATATTAGTAAATTGTTATTAGAATTGAGATAAATTGATGACTGAAGGGGTTACATACTCAATTCGTGAGGATCTGACATGAAATGTATCAATTAAGCTTAGAGTCTCTAAAATGTACTTACATAAAAATTTCATGGCTCTTCTGTAAATGCAAAAAGTTTTGTCACTTTAATAATAGCTGTTGTCATCGTTTTTGTAAAAAAGTACCGTCACAGATGAATAGAAAATAATGTTTTAGAGCATATATCTTAGTAAGTGAAAGTGGATTATTTAAATAATATTTATTCTTGGCTATACGATTGTGTTTTTACTGTCGACTGCAGTCAACTACCTCAATGTCAAATTTCGAAAATTAGATTAAGCCTAAGCTACTTGTTCATAGATGGCGCCTTAGCAAATAATTTATCTTTAATTTACTTATTTTAAAAGAAATAAATAAAGATTCTTTAAATATTCTGCACATCTACGGCTCATTACCTTTCGAATGGTGTACGTTTCATTACCATTCTTTCAAAAAGGGGTAGTACGTTTCCCTCTTTACGTATTAAGAAAAGTATCATTAGAAAAATATTTATTGCAATATTATCCTTCCAAAAGTATATGTGAAAATAGAGTGTGAGTGGGGGAAATCGCCAAAAAATATTGTTTAGTGATTCCACGGTTTTAAAATCCATTTCCTTATCATTTTCTACTATGAAGATAGTTTATCGTTATTTTGAATATTTTTCGACAAGGTTTAGTTAGATCGATAATTTTCATTGTTACCATTTTGAGTTAATGTTAAAGTATGTGCTAAATGATTAAAGGCAATCCATCTCATTCAAAGTTTTTATCTTTCATCAGTTTTTATGATTCGACATACCAATTAACAAAAACCTATATAATTATTGTTAGTAATAACCCTAAAATCTCTATATAAATATCTGTATGTCTTTGAGATATATCATAAACAAAAGAAAAAAAGATAGAATTTTGAAATGTGCACCACTTTACCCCTCATTTCCACCACTATAATAGTAAATGACAACGTTGTAAATAATTTTCCCTTAATCTACTTATCCTTGGGTTCAGTTAAAAAAAATGTTTTGATATCTCTATTTGTCTTCAAGATATTAGGTTTCCGTTTAAAAATGTCATATAACTTATAGTGCGCCGTTGAGTGTAAAAATAAACGTATGGTGTTAGGGTACACAATTTTACTAACATTAATTTTTTAATAGATATTGCGGGGAATTAAGTCAAACAAGATACGTTAAAGACGCCCTTAAAGCTGATATAAATAGTAATACAAAATTTCAAATAAATAGTCCATTGAAGTATTACAATTGTTTGGGCTTAGCGTGCATTTGTCAGAGGACGCAATTTTATTTTTTAGATATCAAGGAGGCTTAGTGTAAATTTAAATCCAATTTTATGGAGATGCAACCCTTGTCCCATCTTGGCCCAAGGGGTCCAAATGGTTTATATGGTTTACCTGACAAACTATAGGTCTCACAAAAAAATGTTCTTGCAAATAAAATTATCAACAACTTTTGTCAAGTAACATTTAGTAAACCATAAAAAAAAGTGATAGGCGAACATAAATGAAAATTTGAGAAAATAATGTTTATTTGTCCATATAACTATGTTTTTTTATCTCTTTATATGATATTAATAAAGATGATAATTCTCTTGACAGCATAAGATATAAATAATTCGCCAAGTCAGTAAACATTTAATTTATGTTCACTTCCTCCAACACAAGATACAGCTCGCTTTCACAGCTTCCAGGTTCACCATCAGGTCCAGTCGAGGCTTAGTAATTATAAGATCCTGAAGACTGAGGCTGGAAAACATCCAGCACCCCCACAGCTTCTAAAGTTAATTTTTGCCGATGCAAAGGAAACTGAGGAGCGATGTGTAGATGTCAAAAAGCAGGCCTGAAATGTTCTGCAGTCTGCCTCAATTCTTGTGGGAAGACTTGCAGCAACATAATGAAGATCTCGAATTAATTAAATAAAATGATTTTGCAGATGAACCGCCAACAATGACGCTACTTTCTTCTTCGATTCTTTCTCAAGCATTTCATATAGAAGGCCAACTAGAGGCTGGGTCTGGTCCATCAAAATGACCGAGGACAGAGTAGTCGTGATTTAGAAAATCACCGTGGACTATCCCTACTCGGGATACCACATAAAAAACGCGACTACGGACTCTACCTCCTAGGTGGTAGGGAAAAGAATTAATAATTAATTATATTGCTTTGCAATAAGTAAAAAGAGTATCATGAAATAAAAAGATGATATAAAAATAATGGCATATCATTAATATTAATGTATAGTTATTAATACTGAAGAATAGTATTCTTTTTGCAGCGCTGTAAAAACTTAACTAACAAATTTATTTTAAAAGTTTATAAGGAAAATTAAACCTTAAAACACCATCTATAAAAATGGTTATCTCGACAAAAGTTTATAATTTTATTTGCAACAAAAAATGTTAAATAATTTATATTAAAAAAGAACCGACTTTTTTCAAACCGTGTGTAATCGACCACTATTTTCAGACATATCTTATTTTATCTGATTTAATTAAGGTACAATTCAATTGAAAATTTTAGCGTATTCTGATCTCTCTCTCTTTTTCTCCCTCTCTAATTTTTATTCTTTGTCTATATTTTCCAAATATATTTTAACTTTTTTATTTGTTTTATTATTTGAACCACTTTCTATAAATTTAACTAATTCATTCTATATTACATCCACACTATATATCCTTCTGTGCACTGGTCACTCCTATATAACTTATTGATCTATCATTTTCTGAATCACCCTGTACAAATATAACTCAACTCAACACAATATTACAACGGTCTTTAAAACCACCCTGTATAAGTACAAATCCTCTCCACACTCTCTCTATTTCTCTATTGTTTAAATTATCCCTGTATACCAATAATTTTACTTCGCCCAATATGTCTAGTATTCCATTTATGAAACTGCTCATGGTCTACCCTATATAACAAAATTCACCTTTTTGAACAACATTTTATGACTATAAATTTACTCTACCATTTATTTCACTCACCCGGTATATGCAACTGCTTCTAATTTTTTTTAACCCATGTCTATAATTATCCCCGTCCTACGACCTATAATTCAAATATCCTTATGCTTATGCTTATGCTTATATAACAAATTTTTGGTACACCCTCAATAACAATAATTTTACCCCACCCTTACTTCAAACATCTTGTATAAGGAACTACTTATGTTCCAAACTATAAAACTTTTTTTAACCGCCCTGTATTATTGTAATTATACTCCACCTTATATTTCACCCATCCTGTATACACAACTGCTTCTGACAATTTTTAAAACCTTGTGTGTAACTGTAATTAATCTCCGTTCTATAACGCAAATATCCATTCTGTATAACTATAGTTTTGCTCCACTCTTATTTCAACCACCTTGTATACGCAACTACATATTTGCTACCCAATAAAATATTTTTAAAACTACCCTGTATAACTAATTCAATTTCAACTTATATTTCAACCATCCTATGTATACAACTGCTTATGTACCACATAATATTACATGCACGCAGGCACACACCTTCAACCATATTCCACACAAGAGATCGCCTGAATAACTAATTTTCGTTTTAATAAGCTAATGGAATATTTTCTGCAATTTCACGGAACTGTAACTTAACTTCGTTTCTAAAATAAACTTATTTCAAAAAAGCATCAAAATCATTACAAACACCCTGTACGACATACTTTCATGGCATATCTTGACATTTAAACTAGATATTTATTATGAAAATTTGACATTTACTATGAAGTTTACAGTTTTTATGCATATATTTTTCAGATTTTCAGAAAAATTGAATGTTTTACGTTATAGAAAAATGTACGGAATCAAGCTGGAACATATCTTTGTATAATACAATTTATAGTATTCAAATTGCTTGAGCAGTTTTTGCGGAAAACAGTGAAAATTCATTGAAAATGCTGAATTCTAGTCCCTCATTTACTTTTTTTTCTGATTTTCTAAAAAACCGTAAATCTCATTTTATAGACAATTATATTTCTGTAATGTTCCTTAATATAATGCAGTTTAAATCATCAAAATTGACCAAGCCGTTTTTGAATAATCGCTCGACATACAAAAAAAAAATTGCATACGAATTGATAACCTCCTCCTTTTTGGAAGCCGGTTAATAATTTTTTCGTGAGACCTATAGTTTGCCAGATAAACCATAAAAACCATTTAGACCCCCGTTTTCAAAATGGTGGCCATGGGACAAGGGTTGCAACCCCACAAACTTGGATTTAACTTTACACTTACCCTTCTTGATATCTAAAAAATAAAATTGCGACTAAATATATTTCACAATGATCAAGATCTACATTTTAACTTAAAGAACCTCAAATTTCGTTCAAACCTAATACTTGGATGTACAACTGTGGAATTTCAAACACTGGGTGATCACTAGTACTTAAAACAGCAATCATTCGTTTTTACAGTTTTTTAAAGTAAGCTAATACTTTTGTTTTTTCCTTACAATTATTTACCTACCAAACTAATCATAAAGAACTAACATCTACAACCTTGCACCAAAACATGATGCACAAAGTTCGTTATTCGTATAAGGTAATGCTCTATATACTATAATTATGTCTAGTTCATTAAATGGGTTTGAGCCCATATTTTAGTGATTGTATTTCGTGTTAAATTCGCATATAAACCTATGATACCTACCAAATCTCTATTTTCATTTTCAATTTAAGTCCATTATGCACAGGAAATACTCTCTGGGCATCCCATTTTCTGAATTTGTGGAGAACAAACTTTGTGTCGATTTGGTGCAGCATTATATATATAATATAGTTTTTTCTCTAAACAAAGCACATGCGTCACGGGCCAACTGACGTTGCCTTTGGTAGTAACTGGGTTAGGTTAGACTTCAGTTAATATTGGTGATATGGAGAAAACGATGAAAGATTAAGTACTCATGTGGCAACAATAGATTGTTGGCAGTCGTTGCCCCAAATAATAGCCCAAAATCAAATCGAAATAAGATCGTTGTTCAATATTTAATCAGAAACAGCAATGAAATTTTCTGCAGGATTATAAGAATTGCAAATATTGCGACCTTCCTATAGTTAAAATAATTCTTAGACAACTAATATTTTTTGCGATACACTATTTCTATGAATACATTGGCCTTGCAGGTAAAGATTGTCTAAAGTTGTTCTTATTATGATGTCCAGAAATTTCAAAATAGATAGCATAATTTAAGTATCTGGCAACAGCCCAAAAATTAAATAACAGTAATAGTTACACAATGCTTTCACTAAACTGAAAAAGTCAACCAAAAATTTACTATTAGGATGTCTTGATAAATTAGGAAAAAGGGTTCTATTTAACTATACCCAACCAGAAAGCTGCCCTGGCAGTAAATGGACAGCAACATAATCACTTAATTATACGAAAAAACTTGAGAATCTGTCTATGCCTGAAGTCTGCCTGAACAGTAACTTTTTTAAAAAAAAAGTCATAATCTGGTATATTTCATATGCCATAGTCTAATATAATTACCTTATAGAGTTTATCAGGTAATTTTAAGGCACTAGGGGGAAATTATTAATGTTTGATGAAGCATGATCTCATTTTGATTATGCCGCTGTTGAAGAACCTGAAAACATGCCATGATTCTCCACTACCTGCCAGGCAATACCGCTCATAAGTCCAACCTCTTGAAGAATCAATTACTTAATCATTAACCTAAAGCTCACTGGGACGGAAAGTTTGAAACATGCTTTCACCAAAAGCCCGACACACTAGTTTGAACGCAGAATCCACAATGTATATTCAAAATGTGTAACATATGAAAACCTGGGCCATGGATTTTGTTCTGAGGACATCTATGCAATAAATTCAGATATTATAGCTGATGAGAAAAAGTCGCCCCAGTGATGAATAGCTGCAAATGGTTCTGATATCTAAATGACGCAAACCCTGTTTCATAATGATTATTCTCCATCAGCTTTAATGAGCCTGATTTAGTGTTTAGCCTAAAAGTTACAAACGTTATATTTAATTTACGTCCTTAAGGAGATAACTATAAGAACTTCTTACCCGCAAAGGATTACGTAAAAGATGGCGTGTGTGCCCAATAATGTCGTACTAATCATAAACCTAAGAAGTATAAGTATGCTTTAAAAACCATTTAAGGATTCCTAATAGTTTAATGATAAACCAAGAAGAAACTGATGAAATTGCAAAGAGCAGAAAATTATTTAGACCCTTCTGAGACTAATAAAAACGAGAATGTAAATAAGAAACTAAAGATAAAAAGAAAAATCTGCTGAAAAAATCACTAACACGTGTACTAAAGGTTTTCAGAAAAAACAGGGACATTTTAAAGGTAAAGGAAAATGGGAAGAGGGCTAAAATGTCAGCAAGAGCTGCTTGGTAGTGTTCTACAATGAGGAGAACTATTTCAGACAGGTATCAGCATAGAAAAGTGACATATGGTACTATGGTCCATAGTACCATATAACTAACCGAAGATGAAAATGAAGTATTGTTTTCGCTAATTGTATTTAGGCTACTTATACCTAGTCATTAGAATACAAATTACCCCGATCAAGCCAGTATTCCTATTACGATTGTTATTTCACATTTGTTACAAGAATGAAAACAGGTTACTATGTTTTCGTTAAACACTTTCTAACTGAACTTGTTGAATTTTAAAGTTTGAAGATGCCCAAATGGAAATATTCCGATATACAGCGTGAGTTTTTTTTTGATGATCAGTATGGGGATCTTGGAAACTAGCGGAGATAGAACAATGGTTAACTTGGGAAAGCTTTTCAGTTTTACTGGCCCAATTTAAGGACACTTTCGGATATTTGTAAAAAGTCATGGCTTACTAGATATTTTGAAAAAACGAAATTCTGTCGATTTAGTCAAATCCCTCTAGTTCCTTTGTTTTTAATTTTATAAAAAAGTGTAAATATCAAAATTGAAGAGAATTGTATCCCGAATATGATTGGCATGTCCTCGTTTGCGTGACAGCTCTCGTTTTCGAGATATGACATAAACTTATCTTTTTTTGAATGGAAACCATAGTTGGCTATGACCTCAAAAAATCGGACGTTTTTAGAGCTTTTCAACGATATAATACTCGATATAGTTATTCATAAAAATAAAGGAGTTATGGATGCTTTTCTCTCTTATTATTTTCACTTTTAACGTAGGTAGTCATGAAATAGATTGATTTATTAATAACTATTCTAAAAAAAATTGAACGGTTTTTTTATTAGGTATATCAGATATAACGAAAAAACTAAATAAGTAGGTACTTACTAAAAACTTAAGAAATTAAAGTACATAATCATGGTTACAATTTATGTTCGAAAAGTCGACCATTGTTATTTAGACAAAAATTGCAACTTTTTAAGATTGACATTACCGCTTTCCTCACAGACCGCCTATCAATTTCTTCAATTGCTTCTAATACCGACTCCCTTAGGTCACCAACTGTCTCATACTTTCTTTTGTATACTTTGTTTTTTAGCGCACCCCATAAATAGAAGTCTATAACTGCCAAATCGGGAGACCAAAGTGGCCATTCGCGTGGGCCATTTCTTCCTATCCAAGAGTTTGGATAGATATTATCTAAGTGTTGTCTTACTAATAACGAGTTACGAGCAGGTGCTCCATCATGATGGAACCACTCAATTTCTAAACGAGTTCTCAAATTCAAATTTTGCAACATGTCTTGAAAAGTGTATTGCAAGAAATGCAAGTAGCGCTCCCCAGTAAGTGATTCGTCATAGATAAAAGGCCCCAGAATAATAGACTCTATGATACCACACCAAACATTAAAACCAAATTTTATCTGGGGTCGTCTTTGTTCTACATGGAAAGGGTTTTCTTTAGCCCAGATATGCTCATTGTGTCTATTGAACATACCGCATTTAGTAAATCTAGTTTCATCTGACCATAACACCTTTAACGGAAACTGTGGATTGTCAAGGCACATGTCTCTAAACCATGTACAAAACAAAATACGTCGATGTTCGTCACCAGCAAGCAAAGTTTGAACTTGTGCGCTTTCAGTACCTTAACTACAGTTCCTTGAGATGTGCCAGCTTCTGCCGCAATCTCACAAGTTGATGTAGATGGATTTTGATTTACCATTGCCAAAACATTTATTTGTGCTGCTTCGTTAATTTGATTACGTTCCTTTGGTGGTTTAGTAAAAGATCCATATCTGCGTAAACTATCGTAAAGCCTCTTAAATGTATATAAAGCAGGTTGACGACGATTAAAATATCTATATCCTCAGCTGCACGAACTGAATTTTAATGGCATATAATATATCATTCCACCATATTCAGTTTTTCTTCGTTAGAATATTCCATTTTATCACGAAAACTTGTCAATATCGACTGAGACTTCAGCACTACTAATGGAATTACTCTCAAATGAGGAAACGTCAAAGTGAAAACAATCTTTTTCATGGCTACCTACGTTAAAAGTGAAAATAAAAGAGAAAAGCATAACTCCGTTATTTTTATGAATAATTATATCAAGTATTATATCGTTGAAAAGCTCTAAAAATGTCAGATTTTTTGAGGTCATAGCCAACTAGGGTTTCCATTCAAAAAAAGATAAGTTTGTGTCATATCTCGAAAACGAGAGCTGTCAAGCAAGCGAGGACATGACAATCATATTCGGGATACAATTCCCTTCAATTTTCATATTTACACTTTTTTTATAAAATCTAAAATAATGGAGCAAAAGGGATTTGACTAAATCCACAAAATTTCGTTTTTTCAAATTATCTAGTAAGCCATGACTTTTTACAAAAATCCGAAAGTCTCATTAAATTGGGCCAGTAAAACTGCAAATCTTTCCCAATTTAACCATTGCTCTATCTCAGCTAGTTTCCGAGATCCCCATACTGATCATCAAAAAAAAATTCACCCTGTATAGCCATTGAAAATGTAATTTTGTTTTTAAAGCCTTATGGAAATACAGAAAGGGTTGCAAAAAATCTTTACCTTATCCTTTTTTGCGATTTACTTAATTGTGTAAATTATCAAAAAACTTCTTTTTAGTGTTCAGTAACAAGAAATACTATATTTATTACATTTTTAAGTTGGGTTGGAACTAAATACCGTAGTTACCTTAGACTTTGTTGATTACACACAAAATATTTTAAATCAATTATTTCACACATTTCTTAGCTTCGTATTTGGTGCTCATATTAATAAATCCGAAACCAACAAAATAAGAAATAGTCATATAAACAGAAAAAGGGATTCATTAAAATCATCAAATCATTCCAAGCTATTCTTACAGACTGTTTTGCCATAACGCAAGTTGCTTCTGCTATCAGGAAAACGAGGATGCAGAACGTAATTAAGTTTAGCAAAGCATACTATTTCCATCAGGTGAGAACCAACAACTGGAAAAACCTCCGCATTCGAATTGGCAGCAATATGAATCCCATAATGAAGGTGTTTGTAGGACTCATCCTCACCGTACACGTAATTTTGAACCATTGTTCTATTTCTTATTGCGGAAAAATAAAATTCTCACTTTCAGGATGTTAGTTGAATGTGAGTTATTCTTTCAACAAAACTCCAAACATTTTTCATGGAATTAAAAACGTGTAAATTATTCATTTTTTCTAATATTTAAACATAATAAATATAAATAAAACTATTTTCTGCTATAAATTTTTGACAATAATGGAAAATAAATTAACCAAATACAAACATTATCGAATGATGATGATAGATAGAGAAAGTTGCCACAATTGGTAAAAATATGTTTGTTTAAGGAACTTAGTTCTTCATTGAAACGCCATACCATTTAGAACAAACATGCACATAGTTATTAGTTTTTCTTTTACAGGCTTTTGAATGCAAGACGATAGGTTCCTTAATCAACCGCGTCACCTTCAAGTGAACGAATTCTCGGACAAATTACATATGCACTTCAAACAAAAACTGACAAGTGGCCATATAATTATCTAAAAGTCTCATGGATAGAAATTTCTGCAAAAAATCAAGCCACACAATTTCAAATTGAAAGCAATCCATGTCACCAACCCTTCGAAATTTTGTGTGTTGAATTTATTTTGTTGTCACATTTCTCTAATATCTACCACTGGAATTAAGGCATTTCACAATTTTTTTTTGAGTATTTGCACTGACAGTTATACGTGAATATCATAAGTGATAATTAGAACGTAGCCTGCTGAAAACTAAACACTTTTTTCCGTTTTTATTTTTTTCGTGATTTAAAACATCGAGTCTAAAAAGGTAATGACGTAAAAATTATTGAATAGCTGAGAACTTCGTGAATTTAGAACAATTGATTGACACCAAAAATAAACCTAGTTTATTTTTACACAATAAATATTTGATTACTAATTTTCTCAAGCCATACTCACTCGAATGTCAGCTGCATCACTACTAAATCCCACTACTGCTGCACGTTGGCATAGAGTAGATAGTACCTCGTTCCATACTAGCCTGAATGCCCCTCTCTTTTGAGAGAAGGATTTGGTTCATTATCTGGGCCGACCATTTGGTCATGTATACATTGCTTTTTTGTCCAGTCTTCATTCGCTTGCACACGAATCTATCTGATGTCCTGTGTGCTGGCGGAGGATTAGTCAGCGTTCGCCTCCTTATGCTACTTACTGACTGTTACTGATGGTGTTACAGGAACCCTGATGAACTCTGTCTTGTAACCTCACTCTGCAGTCAAATTGAAAACGTCCTAGTTCTTCCTTTCTTTATTGTCTCAATTATTCCTGACTGACAAACATTGCTTTTACCTTTGGTTTGGAAATCTTTATAATAACCTCTACTTTCAAAAGAAGTCGTAGAGCTTTATTACTATTCTCTATAGGTCCTTTTGGTAAGTCTGGGTATGCTATGCTAAAAAGGTTAAAGTCTGATTCAAACTGTTGTAGACTTTTACCAGGTTTTTTGCTTTATTTCCTCATAGTTGCATCTGATGTAATTGACTCAATGATTGGTTGCCATATCTTTTCTCTAGGACAATAATGAGCTTGTCGAAGTTACATTGTTCATTCACAGGAATGATATTAGCTATTTCATCCGTACAGTAACTGCTTCACATTTTCGTTTGGACATAGGTAAAGTTGAGCTCCCAAAGTGGACAAAGTGACCTTTGGTACTTACAGCGTTAGTAGTTAAACAAAGAGAGTTCTGGGGCGGAAGTGGTCATAAAGGTAACCAGTCATCGAGTTCTCGCCGGGAGCTGCTGCCGAGCTGTTGGTAGTTGTTGTTTGGATAAGAAGAAGAAGACATTGGGAAGAAGAAGACATTGGGGGTGGTCGTAGGGGTGCGCGAAAGACATTTGGGTGTGTCGCAGAGGTGCGCGCCATCTGTTGTTAATAAATGAAAGCAATTGTATTGTGGGTTGCGTGTGTTGCAGAGGTGCGCGCCATCTGTTGTCAATAATTGAAAGCCATTGTTATGTGGGTTGTAGGGTGCACGCCATCTGTTGTTGGTTGTGGTGGTTACAAAGAAAAAAAAGTAAATACTTGGCCGGGTATCGAACGCGGCTTGCCTGATTACAAAGTCAGGTGTCCAACGAGCTGCGCTAATGCGGTTAATCGAGAAATGTTTATTTGAAAAGGTATAGTACATGCCCGTTGCGCGGACGCGGGTTTTTTGGCGTTGTTCGGTTAGATATTTGGGGACTGGATGGGGGGATATGATATTTTGTTGTCTGTAAAAAAATTTAAAATCTTGGTATTTTGTTGTCTGTAAAAAAATTTAAAATCTTTTGCTTAAGCCTGCATGCGCGAGAACGTCCACTCCTTCGAGTCTATAGTTATCGTAAGCGACCGCCTACCTGCGCAAGAACGGCAACTCCTTCGAGACTCTGATTTTGTCGGATGATTCAAGGCATTGAAGGTCTGCATGCGCGAGAACGTCCACTCCTTCGAGTCTATAGTTTTCGTAAGCGAGCGCCTACCGGCGCAAGAACGGCAACTCCTTCGAGTCTCTGATTTTGTCGGATGATTCAAAGCATTGAACGCCTGCATGCGCGAGGACGTCCACTCCTTCGAGTCTATAGTTTTCGTAAGCGACCGCCTACCTGCGCAAGAACGGCAACTCCTTCGAGTCTCTGATTTTGTCGGATGATTCAAGGCCGAGCGTAATAATTTTGAGAAAATTTTTAATGATGAATCAAGAATTTGATGTTATGGTTTCTAGTAGTCTGCTAATAATTTTTAGAAAAAAGTAACGAAAGAGGTGAAAGATGAACATAGTGTCTCACCAACTACTGTTGAATGCAGATCGATAAAAATGACTTTACTTAAATCAAGCTTTATAATATTCACATTAATTTTGAAAAATGTCTTGTATGTTAATATACCTTATGGAACCAAGGACATGGCTGTATGCCCTTCAGGGAACTGTTTGAACCGCTCCAACTATACATTGATGGCTCGAGATAGATTAAACGATGGACGGCTGCCTGTATATTTTGCTCGCCTGTCAAACACAACAAAAAATTTCAAACTGAAGCTGATATTTTCTGATGACACTGAAGGTGACACTGACTGGATTTCAGCAGCTTCTTGCCAAGATGAAAAAAGTTTATTATCGAACAGCTCAATGACTATACGTGATGCCAACCTACAAGAGGAGCTCCACAAAGTGCTAATTCTTATTTGTGTAACACTCTCTACAATTACAATATTATTAATTAAATTAATTGTGAAATGTATAAGGAAAAGAATGAATAATTAAAACACATAGTTATATACAATGTTTTATTTATGCAAAACACTATTCAGAAGCCAATAATAAACTATATCAACATTTTCTTTTGCACATCGTACTGGATCATTCCAGCGGCAGTGAAAAATGCATGGAGAGTCAGAAGGTTTCAGTTCAACAGCGCCATTGAAGTTCTCCAGATTGATTAGGTGATAGTGTGATTCCCCATCTTCGTTAAGCAGTTTTCTCAAATTGTTGATTTTCAGCTCTTCAAATAACTGGTTAAATAAAAAGTCATATTTCTGATGACCTCGTACATATATGTGCGTGTATTTGGTTAGGAAAATGTCGTTCATAGTATTCAAATCGTAGTGGCCATGAGAGTAGTGGAGTCCATGTAGCCGTTGTTCCAAATATCGTACTTGCCTTTTGTCTGCTGCTGATAGATAGTTATACGGTTTAGGTGGTTTAAACAAAAACACTCCTGTGCGTTTACGTGTCTTGATAACCAATTCCTTGGGAACAAATCTTCCCTCGATTTCGAAACCTTGAATGTCGACAATTGCAATTTCCATGGTGAACCGTTGAAAAGCTATAACGAAACTGATTTTCTAAACAGCTGAGTGATCTAATATAAGCTTCGGACAATTTCGCTGAGTGGGAGAAATTCCATTAGGCAATCGTGGATAATTATGCAGAAGGCTCGGGTCTTATCGGGAAATCCCGTCTGGCTTTCAATATCCAGGCGAATATCTACAGTCGAGGATTTCATGGTGTCCTCACGTCGGGAGCAATCGATGACGAATAGGGTGTGCGTCTTGAATGCAACATAATCCAGTAGAGGGTGTTTGCCACCGCCAAAGCTGGGATAAAAGTCCGTATACCTTTTGTACGCCTCACCGTACTCACTCTTTGAAAAATCTAAATCAAATCTCTCCATAGGCCAAAATTCGCTGTTTAAATTTAGACGAATATTGGAAATGTGAATATTATCAAATTCCGTGGGATCTTCTTTGATGTTGCTGTGGCGATCCGTTTGAAAGGCTAAGATAACGTAACGAGGGCTTTCCAGTGCGGCACACGTCTTCACAGCCCAAATTTCACGAGTAGCACCTGTTTTGAGAGCAGGCAACTCATTTAGCTCCTATTTACGAAACGGTAAAATTATACTGGAATCCGCTTTGACGGCTTGCAGTAAATCCAATTTAACGTCATCGTTTGGAAAAATGTGACGGACTTTGAGTTCGATGTTGTTTATTGTCACTTTGCCCTTGGTTGCAGCATCCGTGATTATAAGGCAATCATCATCGCTACGACTTCGCACCAGACGAATTGTTTGTTTACCACACATCACCTGCTTGTAATCGTTGAAGATGGAAAACAAATTTCCCAATGGAATGTACATGTGAAAAGTTTTATCGGCGGCATTCATATACGCTTTATGTGGAAAATTCCACCCGGCTATGAATAGGTCCTTTGAACTGTTGGGGTCGTAGCACAAGTATCCACGAATTGTACTCACGCGACCAGGGTCTCTCACGGTTTCAATTTCCTTGCCGCACAACTCGTACGTAACGCTGTCGAAGAAGAAAGCTCCAGCATTTAGTGATAGAGAAACATCTCCATTGCCTGCTGTCTTCACCACTTGTCCCTGGATTGAGATGCAGGAATCAGCCATGGAAAACCAACAATCTGTTTGATTGACGGTGATTTCAACGATATCATTGTTGCCGAATGACTTGACGTATGGATAGTAGATTCGCAACTCCTCGCGTCTTACACTATCATCAAAATTTGGTTTGCGGAAGATATCGAACATTTGAGGAGTTGACATGGTAGCCGAGCGTTTGTAGAAACAATCTGTTTGAGAGCGTGAGTGATCTCTTGAGAGGTTTTATAGAAACTGATGGTGGACGAGGAGCGGTTGTCGAGATGAATCGTTCTAACTTTTATAATGTTCACTGGTAAATCGGAACTGTGAACTTGATTACGTGGTAGCAGCAGTTTAGAGAAGCCCAGAATATCACCGATGCTGTCTTGCGGTTGAAAGTCCACAGCGTACTTGCTGCTGAAAAGCTCACACTTGAGAGTATTGTTGTTGGGTTTCAATGAGAAAATATTCTCAACGTCCTTTGCCAAATGAATGCCAAGTGCCTTTCTAATATAAGCTTCGATGTCACCAATTTCGTATGAACCTTCGAGCAAGTCGATGAATGTTTGCGTGTTTTGATCGTCAAACAGGTAGATCTTGTCACCTCTCTCAATGTTTGGGATACTGTTGTACGAGTGAAAACTCAATAAAGCTAGTCCCTAGTTGTAGTTGGGATCCAACTGAATAGCTGGTTGAAAATCAATCGACAGTATTGGACTGCGACCTTTCAATGTGATGATCACAGACATGACTGAAAATTGGCTGCTTGTTAGCTGCTAATATAGGTTAAGGTAAAACAACAATAATGCAAAATATTTATTTTTATTATAGAGAAATTTCAAGCATAAATGGCCACAATTTGATTGATTGTACGTCTGATAAGAGTCATTGTTGTAGAGGATTTTCACTCCATTGCCAAAGTAGTTGGCTAATTCTCGGGGTGGTTTCAAACATCCAAAGCTATCAAAGTACTGAACGGTGTTTCCATTTCGCACATAAGCTACCCAATGCGTACCGTGATGACTGCTGGTATCCAAATTAACAATGGCAGATTCCCTTGTTTGTGAATGTTTAGGTAAGGCGTCTCGCATAAATACTCCCCTAAAGTAGGGGATCTTCAAATGTTTGGCATATTGCTCAAGCTCGTGATTGTAAAGTGCTCGATTGGGTAGCTTTATTGGGAGTTTTTTTGCTTCTTTAAGTAAAGCCAGAAGCCGTTGCGGGACTTTTTAAGAAAAATACCACTTCCTTTCTTCGCAAGCTCTTCCATGGCTTGATTATGGCGCTGGTCCTCCTCCAACTTCTTGCGGGCGTTCTTTGCATCTATCACGGCTTTGGCTACTCCACTGGCTCCCCCGGCAAGAGCTCCAAGTGCTGACAACCCCGCAAATAGGGGTATTAGTGGGAGAAAACCACCAATTTTCGACTCAAAAGGAATGACTCGAGGTACACGGATTTTCTTGCGACCACCTGCCTTCTTAATGACTGCTCGGGCTGCTCTCAACGCCAATAACGATGTCTTACGGACATCACTTCCAGATCCGGCAATAGCTCTCGTGATTGGTAGAACCACATTCTGTCGAAAAGATTTTTTTCCACATCGTTTTTTGATTCCAAGCCCCATCTTGCGTTTAGCCTTCATGCGTGTAGTTATAAGCCAAGAAGCTGCTTTTTCTCCAAGTGAAGCGTCCTTTGACTTGAATCTCTCCCAGGCTCGATTTTCCAACTCGTAATCAGCCTTATGACGATCCGCCAGAGACTTGTATTTACTGTAGGCGATATCGTGCGCTCGACAAGCAGCGTCTGTCTTATTGATTCCCTGCTGACCCTTGGAGAGACGGACTTGAAGTTTTGTACCGGGTCCACAAAACTGATAACCAGGTAGATGTAGTTCAAATGGTAATTTATTGATTGCGCTATTCAGTAGACTACCTCCTTTGGGAGTTAGCATGATACTGATTGAAACTGAGATAGACTGCTCTATTTAATTAGTACCCACAATAAGGATGATGTCAGTATATCGTAAGATGTATATGAAGCAACAAGATGTCCAACTGCCTATCGAAAATTTGGACTTTGTCGAAGAATCACCATCATCAGCAAGTCGTCACGGACAATTGTTACCAAATTCGCTACGAGCAGCATTCTGCGGAACTAGTGGTTGCGGAAAGACCAACGCATCGTTATCACTACTATTCAATGAAAACGGCCTACGATTCGAGAACGTCTACATCTATTTCAAGTCACTCTACCAACCAAAGTACCAGCTCTTACAAGACGTTCTCAAGCTGGTTAAAGGTGTATCGTATTTTCCCTTTAAAGACAACGAAGAAGTAATTGATCCGAGTGAGGCACGCGAATGTTCAGTATTCATTTTCGATGATGTGAATGGTGATAAACAAAACAAGATTCAGAAATTTTTTTCGATGGGAAGGCACAGGAATATCGATTCAATATATTTATGCCAAACGTATAGCAAAATACCTAAACAACTGATTCGAGACAATTGCAACGTAATTGTCATATTCAGGCAAGATGAGGTAAATTTGAAGCACGTCTTTGATGAGCACGTGTCTCCCGACATGGACTATGATAAATTTAAGACAATGTGTTCGGAATGCTGGCAAAATCGTTTTGGCTTTATTACAATAGCTAAGGACTTGAATTATAGCCGCTACCGTAAAGGATTCGATAAATATATAAAGGTTCAATAAAGATGATTGCTGTTAGTTGATAAAAATGTCTTCATTGAGTAGCAACATTGCTGCCACAGCTCGAAAGAAAAAGATCAAGCAATTGGCACGTTCTATTTGCAAGAAATATCTTAGTCTGAAGCTGGCAAAGTCTGAACATGATGAAACATTAAATAAACTTTTTAGACCGGTAATGACACCGCTACAAGATATTGCCTCAACTACGGTAAAAGTTCTCACTAAGATACCAATACAGACCATTAAACGTGAAGTAATTAAACAAGAAGTGCAGGAGCTGCCATCAGTCAAAAAACATGAGTTGAAAGAGACACAATACCTCGATGAAGAACCAATCGCTGAAACTAGTATGCACACCAATGATGATGATGATGAGGTGGAGAACGAAACCTTTTACGAGGATCCCGGTAATCTCTCTAAAGAAGTAATAGAGGACTACATGGATCAGTATCCTCCAGTTGCACACAAATATCTTGAAGACTATATCACTAAAAGCGATGATATTGACAACATATATGGACCTATATATGACGCTGCAAGTTCCAAATGGTTTCTTGGGCAAAAGGAAATCAATTTTAGTCGTAGTACAAGTCACATTATCGTTGATGGGTTACAGTTTCGAGGTACTCCAGGGTTATATCAACTAATATTTTACAAGTCACCTAATTATGCTCCCGATGATTTAGAAGCATACCGAAGAGTGTTGGTAATGACATCAGCACACAAGAATGCAGCAGGTCGTTTGAAAGCTTCAATTTTATATAAATATACTGAAATTATAAAGCCAGTGTTTCCTTCTTTGACAAAGAAGCAACGTCTTGCTGGAACTGGTATGGAATTAACTTACAATAACAAGCCAATGGAATACGTCTACTGGGATGATCCCAACGAATTGGTTGAACGGCTGAAACTACTGATTGCATCCAAGGAAACAGGCAACACCTCTCACGACAACAAAATAATTGCCATTTTAAATGAACTTAAGGAAGCTAATATTATACGAGATAAATAAATTTCGAAATTGAAAGTCTATATTATTCCTTATCCTATGGCAAACATGTCAGTTTTCATGATGACTTTAAACAAGTTTGGGCGTAGTGCCCATCAGCAACTAATGTCATCAACATCACATAACCTAGCTTTTATGAAAGTACCTTTTTCTTTTACCGCGGAGGGAAATATCGATGATGAGAAGCTGAAAATTACCAATGTCGAAGTACCAACGAAGGCCATGGATGCCGCCAACAAGCAGTACGTTGATAAGAAAATAGCAAACGGACTTCAGCAACTACATAGTGATTTTCAAATAGCTTTCAGCAACTACACTGGTGAAGTTCAGCAAACCTTATCTGTGTTTAAGCAAAACGAAAAGGTTAGCGAGGAACGTGGAGCTCAAAACTTTGCTGCAATGAATACTCGCATGTTGAAAATCGAACAAGCTATGGAAACCCAACTACAAAATATATCGCTTCTCATTTCAAAATTCAATATATTAGAAGCTCAGTTGGAATCTGCCCGGAAAGAATATAAGGAAACCATCACAAAATTTGAAGCCTCGTTTAATGACAACCGTATTTCACAGGAAAAACGTATAAATGATCTGGGACTTTCTCTGAAACAAGCTCCTAAAGGTGTTGATGCAGCAGAAGTATTAAATATTGTTCGAAAGGATAAGGCTAAAGATCTTTCTGATCTAACTGAACTTAGAGACAAGATGACAAAAGTAGTGCCTGACCTATACCGAGACATGCAAAAACTACATGATGATATTGCAAATCAAATGTTGGACCAAAATCAAAAACTTGAAGCAATCGCAGACAGTATTGCTGCAATTAAAAAGCATCATTAGGGTCAATAAAAACATGCCTTTGTATATTTTTAAGCAGTATATAAGATGGCTCCTATAGCGAAACATTCCAAAGAAAAAGTTCAAGTTGTTAAGGAACTGCATAGACCTGTGAGACGAAAGTTTCCTCGCCGACGTGTAATAATCAAAGGTTTCGATAACTCCTGGCAGTCGGACCTCGCACAAATGGATCTCTATGCAAAATCCAATCGTAATTTCAAGTTCTTCCTCGTGGTGATTGATTGTTTTTCAAAGTACGTGTGGACGAGACCGCTGAAAACGAAATCCGGTGAAGAGGTAACTCGTGCCTTTGAGAGTATTCTCAAGGAAGGACGGCACCCGAAAAATCTACAAACCGACCAGGGTAAGGAATACTACAATAGTTGTTTTCAGAAACTAATGAAGTCATACGGAATCAATCATTATAGTACATTTAGTGGACTGAAAGCCGTAATAGCTGAACGAGTAATTAGAACGCTGAAAGAACGGCTCTACAAATACTTTAGTTTGAACGGCACCTACAAATGGATAGATATTCTACAGGAAATCGTTAAGGACTACAACCATCAAAAACATTCCGAGACAAAGATGAGGCCTGCGGACATTAATAGGAAAAACGCTCGAGATATTAAAGTATACAATAACCTGAAAATTGCTGGGCCAAGAAAACTGAAAGTCGGAGATGTTGTGCGAATAAGTAAAACCAAGCACGTTTTTGATAAAGGTTACCTTCCCAGCTGGAGTACGGAATTGTTTAAAATTACGCAGGTTAAAATAACTAATCCAGTTACGTATATTTTGGAAGATATGTCTGGTACACCGATTCAAGGGAGCTTTTACGAAGAAGAATTGCAAAAGGCTGTCTATCCTGATGTGTATCTCGTTGAGAAAATTTTGCAACGAAAAGGCAACAAGGTTAAAGTTCGGTGGCTTGGGTTTGATTCGAGCCACGACAGTTGGATTGGCACTGAAAACAGACTATAGCACCAAGGTCAATCATACATTGATAATAAATTATCATAAATATAGACATGTGCTTGCATTGCAATATGAAGACTCAGGGTGAAAACATCACAGTAAAGTATTCGAAAAGATTAAGTCAACATATCATCAAACTTAAACGATTACAGAAAGATATCAAATTTTATTGTGAAAAACAACAAGTGATGCAACATTTAAAAGCCTTACATATATGATGATAGTGATGGGGAACAATGGAGCTCTTAGCAACAAGAGATCTACTTTTCCATCTTAGCGTAGGATCACATAATTGAAATCAACCGCAATTAGGTAGTGGAAGGGGTACAACTATAAAATTGTGAAAATTCCCTACATATATTCCCAGTCCCAGTTTACCTCTCGAGTAATTTGTGAAAATGAGTAGTATCAGCAGTTTTGAAACCATGGATAGTGGTTATAGTAGTGATTCCACTATCAGTTACAGTGCGGACTTGGATAGAGTGTTACAAATGTATGCTGAAGCTGCCAAAAAGGAAGACTATTACTTGCTGCATTCGAGATTTCCATTACTGAGTTCAGAGTATGATGTTCAATGTGCACTCAGTCCTGCAAGATCCTATTCTCCAGTGGTTATCTTGCAAAAAACACCTGTAGCCGCTGGAACACCAACGAAAATTGTAATGACTATGTACGAGTGGGAAGATGTCATCATTGAGCTCAAGCTCCTGAAAACAAACTTTTTTGAAAATGCCACACCTTCAGAGTTTGCTGCCCCAGTGACCTGCGGAGATTGTCTCCATCTATCCCAGATCCAGTATGAAGACGTCAAACAAGTGTTGGTGATGAAAAACATTTGCGCGCTCTATTTGGATTATAGTGATGTGGTTGAACTCTTAGCTATTAACCCTATTATCTCAAGTAAAATAATTTATTTGGAGCGCTTAAATTTCTGTACTTTTTATTATAAAATAATAAATGAAATATGTTTATGGTCAAATTTACTAAATCGTTTACCGATTGAAAAATTGTTAAAATTTTGTTTAGATGACAGGTCTCCATTATGTATTGCATTAAAAGAACATATTTATTATTATAAAAACATTATTTTAAGAGATATTGACATTAGAAAAATTGAATAAATACTTATAAATTAAAAACATTGTTGTTTATTTCATCAGTTCTACACCATGAAGTGTCGAGAATACTTCCAAATATACGAAAATCGATTACGTACCTTTGAAAACTGGCCTTCCGACTTCCCTGCTGAAAAGTTAGCAAGAGCAGGGTTTATCTACCGACAAGATGCAATAGAATCCGATCGTTCCTTAAACGTTTCACTACCTGAGACTGTATTTTGTTAGAAACCACATTCAGAACCTCACAATGACGTTCCGATGCCTTGACAGATTCCTCTTCTAGTCTAACTCGATGCAGTTCGGCTTTGGCTCGTGCTTCCTCAGCTTGAATACGTTCTTTTTCAGCCTTAACTCGTTCCTCTTCAGCTCGCATACGATCTCGATCTGCTTTGTTTCTCTCTTCTTCCGCATGTAATCGTTCTTTTTGCATTTGAATCATCTCAGCCTTAGCGGTATTCTTTACTTGTATCATAATTTGCTTAAGTTCATCCAACTCAGTCATCAAATGCTGGTTTTGTACAGAAATTAGATCGTTGTGTGCAGAAAGTTGTTTGAGGCGCATTTCCTCGTGATACTTCTCGTATTTGATATATTTCATAGAGATGAGTTTAACTAAAGTATAGAGGATGCGAATTTCTGTAGCTTTCTTGCTACGCATCTGCATAAGCAGCATTTCAAAGTCGATGGCGCTCATGCAAATGTATTTCTTTTGAGTAATGTTTGCATCTTGAATTTCTTCGTATTCCATAGTGGGTTGCTGAGTCTTGAGCAAATCCATAAAATGATATTTTTTATGTCTGTACTCACCAACGTAACCACACCACTCCAAGACATTATCATCGATGAGTACTTTGTCTGTCCACGTCAGCTTCCAGAAGAAGGCGTTACATCTATCATTTTCAATGTCGAGGCCAAATTTGAGACATACTTCTGTATAGGTTAATTTACCCATCGGTGTAACCCACAGTCTAACATCTTGATCACTTTCAAGTTTATTTTGGTTAGGTTGAATAGATACCATCTTGGAATTGCACTGAATACGTTAATCAATTGTTGCAAACTAACTGAAACTTATGTCTTCGTTAACATAACTAAAGGATGTATCGTGTGACGTCACAGAAAAAGGGAGGGGGGCCCGGTATAGGAGGCCAGTGACGCCAGATTTCCATATTTCCCTAGATCTAGGGAAATGCGTGATTTTAGTCATATGATTAAAGTGATAGAGCAACATTGCCAGATTTCTCTAAATCTCTGAAAACAGACACAAGTTTTATGGAGAGATAACAATGTTCGCACTAGCGTTCTAATCGGAAGTAAATTTCAAGTACTTATCTATGGTCTGTTATGATAGTAAAACAATGTCTTATATTTAAAATTTTATTTCAAACATAATATATTATAATATACCATTACCAAATTCAAAGGCATTTATGTTTATTTCCAAAGAAATAATACGTTTTAAGACCCAGCCACTACCTTCTGTTGAAAATTCTTCGAGGGGATTCATAATTGGATCCTTTACGTGATTGTCAAACCATTCATCCAAGTCTGTTCCCCGATCAATAATTTCATTTTTAGTATTAAAATATTTGTGATTCGTAATTTCCTCCATATCTGACTTTATAAATTCTCCACAAAAACAAGTATTCACTTTAAGCGTAAATAGTTTTTTCAAAATGTTACTAATTCTGGACTTGAACATAACTGAAGCATCATCCAGAAACATCAAGATATTATGTGATTTGTTAATTATTATCCCAGTTCTAACACGGTTTTGAAAACATGAAGCAATGCCATCCCATTGAACTCTACTAGAACGTTTATTATTTAAACCCATTCCAAATTTTGACTGCTTCAGCAAAGTCCGAAAGCGTTTTAAATAACCAACGTTATTTTGTAATTTTTTCAAAGATCCCACAGATAAATTTCCATGGCGAATAGCACAATTAAAAAGTCTCATATGTTTTCTAATATCCCTAAGCCACAATGGTATTTCAGCAGAGGAAATAGAATGATCCAACTCAACTTGTTGACATTTTTTGATATAGTTATCACTGTCTGCACCAATTTGATTAAACATTTTGATGAATCTCCACCACAGTAGTTATTTGCCGATTTTATTGCGTCTGATTTCTAGCAATTCTAAACATAAAATGACGTTAATTTTAAAAAATATTATTCTTATACATATTGCAATTATTTACTACAACATTCAGCAAATGGTACTACAGTAAATGCAGCTCATCATAGACAAGTTAGTCTAAAATTGGATTAGGCTCTTCAAAATACAATTCCAGCTCATCTGGTATTTCAATAGGTACAAAGTCCAATTTTTAATATTTCTAAAATATTAATGTTACAATGAAATAAAAATTCGCAATTATTTTATTTATCAGAATCGAACTACGTCATTTGTGTATAACGAAATTGCTGTTAGTTCTAGAAAAACAACTAATTAATGCTTATCATATGGGAACTTCCTGCAAAAGTTTGTTGCTGCAAACAACATGATAACCTTATCAAACCACAGCTTCCTGTAAATTTATTTAGCTCGGTTTCAATTAGCGTAAACAAGATATCACAGTTTCCTTTCACTGCGGTAATCATTTCCGGTTTGTGGTTTTGATATCTAAAATACCAGATATAATGTGAATTTATTATCAGGAATTTTTAAATTATCACGGATTCATGATTTATATTATTTTTCGATTTTATTAACATTACTTTTAAATAAATACAGATTTATGATTTGAGAATTTATTATCAGGAATTTTTAAATACATTTATGATTTTATTGGCATGAATTTTTAAATAAATACAGATTTTTATTCATCTCTCAAGACGTAAAAAATTCCTGGTTCCACCAGGAGTAAACTAATAGTATCTGGGAGTCCTCCTATTGCTGGGCGCTGAGTTCTACCTCCTCCACGGGTGAACTGAGCCTCTATGAAATCAGTACGACCACCCATACCTGCACGTTTCATTTGGGGTGGCCCTATATCTATTTCTACCCCATTTGGTAATCGATGGCTAAACAAGCAAGTGTTTCCAAACGGACATTTGGGTTTGCTTTTTCGGAAATACCTACATCGCATTTTCTTCATTTTTTCGTTTTTCTCAGCTATATAACGATCTTTTTCCGCTTTCTGGTAATAAACCTCAGATTGATAGACATAAGGAGACACAATACGGCATTCTGGACAGCCTCTGCCAATATTCATTTCAAAGTCTTTATTTTGATGCCATCTTTTTACGCATGGGAAGCAGAAACAATGGTTACAATTTGGCAATAGCCCAAAATTATTAGTTATCTCTTCCAAACATATTCCACACCTTTTATTCATAGTGAATTGAATAAGACTGCACCTATAGCCACAAAAATCTAATATTTGTAGTGTTTGCTGTCGTCACACACTCACGACAATAAGTTAAAAGAATTTATTTCTTTTATTCAGTCTTGAGTTGAAGCTGTAACAATCCAGTCATGAATTTGGAAAGTTTACTTGATGACCAAGTAAGATTTAATATGAGTGCAGTGTCAACGAGAACTATACAACCGAAAGATTTAACTGGAAAGCTAATTCCCAAAAATGGATGTTACGTGGTACCAGATGTTTTAACAACTGTGATTACCTACAACGGGCGCACTTGCATATATGCGGCAGTACCAGAAATTTTAACAATTAATATTACCGATACCGAGACCACTCTCAAAATTGGTGAAACAATTATACATTTAACGGTGGAGAGTTACAAGGTGCTTAAAAAATACTTGGAATTTGCATATGGTTTTCATAACGATCCTTCACATGGAAAGGATGAACCTGACACTGTATGGGATGATTGCCAGCTTTATTCTGATGGTATTTCTTTGGATTTGACTATGTGGTTGGATGATGGCGGCCTTACTATATATTGTACAAAAACAAAACAAAATGTAGCTTTAATTATTAAGGATGCTCTGAAAATTCATAATATACTATATACTAATAAACATATTTAAACAGTTGTCTAGTTTTAATATATCCATTAATTTCACCTTAATTAAATTTCAGACGCTTGAAACAAATTTTTCCAAGTCTCAAAATTATTACGCTCGGCTTTGAATCATCCGACAAAATCAGAGACTCGAAGGAGTTGCCGTTCTTGCGCCGGTAGGCGCTCGCTTACGAAAACTTTAGACTCGAAGGAGTGGACGTTCTCGCGCATGCAGGCGTTCAATGCCTTGAATCATCCGACAAAATCAGAGTCTCGAAGGAGTTGCCGTTCTTGCGCAGGTAGGCGGTCGCTAACGATAACTATAGACTCGAAGGAGTGGACGTTATCGCGCATGCAGGCTTAAGCAAAAGATTTTAAAATTTTTTACAGACAACAAAATACCAAGATTTTAAATTTTTTTACAGACAACAAAATATCATATCCCCCCATCCAGCCCCCAAATATCTAACCGAACAACGCCCAAAAACCCGCGCCCGCGCAACGGGCATGTTTCAAATAAACATTTCTCGATTAACCGCATTAGCGCAGCTCGTTGGACACCTGACTTTGTAATCAGGCAAGCCGCGTTCGATACCCGGCCAAGTATTTAGCTTTTTTTCTTTGTAATCACCACAACCAACAACAGATGGCGTGCACCCTGCAACCCACATAACAATGGCTTTCAATTATTGACAACAGATGGCGCGCACCTCTGCAACACAGCTATTCGGCAAATTCAAATCTCTTAAGTCGTTAAAATCTGATGTTAGTCTGAAACTGGTAGACAATGTAACTCGTTCCATCGTCTTGAAATGATTGATCTCAGAACTCACAACGCTTCAGTAGCTTTGGATCTTCTATCGTCATCAGATGAATGATGGGATGCTCATTGGGTCGCTTAATCTCCTGTCTCGTCCAATCAGCGTAACCGGACTTGGCGATTGGTTGTCGGCGATGCATAGGGGCAGTGGCTCAAGAAATTAAAAACGTTTGGAGACCTCGCCAGGTCCGGCTTCGTTGACTGGACAAGACGGGGGATTAAGCGACCCAATGAGCATCACCGGTTAAGGGTGTAAATATGACGGGTAATTTGAACTTCCCAGCCTTCACCTGATGCCGATAGCAGATCCAAAGCTATTGAAACGTTGTGAGATCAATCATTTCAAGACGATAGAAGTCCAAGGAAACTTCAATGATCATTAAAGTCTTCTGGTAAGAAAATAAAAAGTGAGCGCTGAGATTGGAGCAGAAGATTAAGATTCGATGGGTTTCGCATTTTGTCTTTACATTTTGTTGCAGAATTAATTACGCAAAAATAACAGTCAGACTTTTGACTCTTGCCAAATTCTTGGTACTACTACAACCAGCAGTGAATACAAATAGGCCTATACTTATATGAGTTTATATAAAATTTTATATCTTCTACTTTAATAAGTGTGCCACATATAAAACAAATGTCATATTTACACGTTCTAGGCGACATTTTAATCTCTTTAATTCTTCTACAAAACAGTTAATTGTTGTTTACGATTTATGTGAAATCTGTAGACGCTGCATGACAGTTACTTTCGCGGTAGTTTTAAAAACATCTGAACTATTGAATATTTTTTTAATATGAAAACTCAAGTAAAGTATCATAACTACCACAAAAGCAAACTTTTTAAACAATATAGATATTTTTTAAGTCATAAAGTAAAATTTAGAACAAAAATATCTTTTTCAGAGTTGTATATTAGTCTATTATCATTCCTCCACGAACCAACACAACTCCTATGAACACATAATTTAACGATTTTCAACTATTCATTTTTCTATCACTGTCCGCAGTCTACACCACAAGGTCATTTATTACAAAATTTGAGTATATTTGGCCCTCCTCTTCCAATTTTCGCAAATCATTGACTTGATTAGACTTTGTTATTCTACAAAGAGTTTAATAATTACACTTTGTTTCTTCTTTAATATTTAAATTTTGTTGCTTAAGAGCAAAAACATTAAAAAAACTATGTTTTAACTTCTCATTGGTCTTTTCTAAAATATCTATTCTCACTATTCTTTACACTATGACATTAATTAACAGTATGTTATTACACATAATTGACATTTTAAATAGAGTTTTACAATTACCTTTAATATTACTATTACTAATTATTGGGCTCACTGACACGATAAACTTCAGAAATGTAGCTGTGCGTTTTTATAAATTCAAAACTGAAGCAATCATAACATTCTAATGAAGAACAGCCATTAAAGTTTCTAATTAACGTGATCATCGGCATAAAACACGTTTCCAGTTTTTTTTAGTCGTTAAACTGAACGAACTACTACAGTTCGCAGCAGTATCTATCGAACATTTCATGAATAATCTGCTACTTCAAAACTCGGGAGCATATGAGAACATTCATTAAGATACATTGTGTAATAAACTTGCATATATTGTTGTCCTCCATTCAGACTGGCCTTTCTATTGTCTGTTTTTACATGAGCTGCAATACAGATGTGGAAAATTGGACATTTCATTAAGATGACATTGTATGCCTGTTGTACTTTATGAAACAAATTGGGGTGTTGAGGTTCAACTGATCTGGCAACAAAAAATCTAAATATCATAGCTAACTAATACAGAAAAAGTGTATTCAAAAATTTGCAAGCAACAATTTTTCAAGTTTAGACTGTTCTATGAGTAAATTGATGAAGAGATTTAATTTATCTGAATACTAAAAGACTTAGTTCTTCAATTACATCTTTGGTCTTTCCAACTAACATAAAGAATGTTTAAATTAACTTTTAAAAGAAGACAGATAGTGCAGAGAAAATAAATTGTTCAATGAGAAGAATAGTTTTTGACAATGATGATGAATATTTCTAGGAGGATTCCTATTTTAACAAAGTAAGTGTTATTACAATTTATGAACAATTAAAAAAATCCAATATTTAAACTTTATTAACTTGAAACTTAGGGAATGAAGTTGAAACGTATATATTACAGGAACGTCAGAAACGTGGATTTCCTATTCTGCAGTTCTCACATCATTCTGGAGAGGCAGGTATGCATATAGGCTTACATGAAACTGAATCCAAATGACTAAATACACATTTTAAGAACTTTTGCTTGAAAATATATTTACTTGTGTACGGGGTAATTCCGTAATAAATAATTAGAACGTAAGAAGGAATGTAAGACTTAAAATATTTGAAGTCAATCTGCCAACATTTATTTATATCGTTCTTAGTACTGCCTAAGATTCAGTAAGAAAGTTTGAAATTTACATATCTTAGAATGAAATGTGTTATTAGAGATACAATAAATAAAATCAAAACCATAATAATAAAAACTCAAGTAAAAAATTATAGTCGAGTACCAATTATGTTTCGATATAAAAGTTAATGAAATAAAAACATATAATATATATGATAACGCAATAATAAACGATAGAACAAAATGCAGTGTACAATTAAATCGTTACAAATGTTTTTTCACAACACTTTACTCTGCCTTTTTCTGACTCACTTAATTTTAACGCAATATTTTAACTGTCCGCGCGGTTCGTCTGGACGCTGAGGATTCTGATGATAGTGTGAATAGACCATCATTTCTCAAAATACTTAAAAATATTCATCAGTAATTCTGGAATAAATCTTTCTGATACATAAATAATTGCAATTTTTGTTTTGCCCATAACGAATTATTGTCACTGACAATGACAACGTGAAGACCACAAAGGACCCCGCACTATTCTTATGGAAAATGGCTTTCAGCTAATTTTTCTTAACTTTGTTATTTGGTATATTTGTACCAGTGGAACAAAAGTCTCCATGGGCTCACACTCTGAAAGTTGGTTGTTTTCGAGTTACAGCCCCCAAAGTTGATTTTTTACCCCTTATGAGGTACAGCGACAAGTGGGGGCCTAATCTCTGAAAGTCTTTTGTTTTAGAGATAAAGCCGCCATGTTGATTTTTACTTCATAAGACGTAGCATTAGCAAGATGAGAGTCAGCTTGTTAATTTAAGAGTCCCCGCTTGCTTCCTCTTCCTCTTAGGGGATAAAGTCTGACACGGGCAGCCCGGACTTTGTTACGAGTCTCTCGGACATGCCTCTTCAAAGTCAATCCCCTGTCGATGATGACTCCAAGGTATTTGAGTTCGTTCTTCCATGGAATTTGGCTGCCATTTACTGTCAGGTTTCCTGTCGGAACGATCGTGCGGCTTCTCCAGTTAACGAACAAAGCTTGAATTTTGTCCTCGCTCATGGCTATTTTCCACTGAAGATACCATTCCGCTAAATCGTCGGTGACTTGCTGCAACCACCTCAACGCTGCTAAAAGATTGAAATCCTATGGCGGTGTCGTCTGCGAATTGGGCAATTATAGAACCAGGTGGTCTTGGGATGTCTGCAGTCTAGATTGAAAATAGCATCGGGAACAGGACTGCTCCTTGGGGAACCCCTGTTTCGGTAGTACGGTATCCTGAGTGCTTCTGGCCTACTCGTACTCCTAATCTCCTACATATGTCTCAAAAAATTACCCACTAGCTGGATGATGTTAATGGGAAATCCTAATTGGGACATCTTGACCAATAGTCCGTCATGACAAACTCTGTCGAAGGCTTTTGCTACATCCAGGAAGATGAAAGCTGTTCTTCGATTCCGGTTGAGTCCGCCTGAGGCATATTCTACAAGCCGTAGAACTTGGTGTTCGAAGGCTTGTCGATGTCTGAATCTAAATTGCTGGTCTGGAATCACGTTCAGTTCATCTATGGTCTCTTGGAGTCGATTCGCGAAGATCATTTCTGCTACTTTACTCATGGCTGGTAGTAAACTAATAGGGCGATAGTTTTGTGGAAAGGTACCGTCGTTATTGGCTTTTGGCAGCATGATAATGTCGGCATACTTCTATCTCTTCGGGTAGTATCTTCTTAGCATTGCATTGATGGTGATTGTCAAGGAAACGACAGCCTTCCTGGTGAACCGTTTGAGTATCCTGTTGATATACGGTCATATCCAGGTGCTTTTCGTTGCTTGAGTCGTCTGATATGGTCCCGAAAAGTTAGTGTCAAATGATTTCGGGGGTCAAGTTGCAATTTACTAGGAGTATTATTAAAATTAGTTATAATACTTATAACAACTTGGATTTCAGCTTTGCCATGCCTTTCAAGCTTATTTATACAATCATCGTAAAATTCACCCTCTTTACCGCTTAGAGAAGCAGCTATGAAACTAAATAAATCTCTTTTATTTATTGTTTTTGTCGATAAAATGTGTATTTAGTTTGATAATTCATTGTATTAAGAAGAGCTAATTTAGCTACAAACATTATTTTGAAATTAGGATTTACTTCATTATTATTCAAAACATTCTGCCTATTCATGTTTTGCTTAAAAGATTTTCTTAATAAAGTAATGTTATTAAAAGCTATTAATTTACAATATTCATTAGATATTCTAATACATCGAAAAGGAAGGCACTTTTGAAAAAATATTCATTTCTCCAACAAGAATATTTCTTTTACTGAATTTGTAAGATTAGTTAAGAATAGAATGGTTATAGCTTATAAAAATTTCAGTAGAACTTTTGTTTTCATTTAGCTCTAATTCTGTATGTAAAAATACAGTTTTGCATCCTAACACCAAACCTTTATTTAAACCCTTAGCGTCGTTTGAACAACTCTAAATTGTCAACGTCAAGGAATAAAACAAACTAAATGTAAATTCAATTTTCTCTAATCACACTAATCACTACAAAGAGTAAAGCCCAAGTACCTGAATTTTACATAACAGATTTCACAGGTAATGAAAAAATTTTGTATAATCAAATTATGATAATTACGATAATTCTTAATTACCTATCAACGTTTACCCTGCATTATAAAGTAATGACATTTTTAATACGTATTTTATGGATTCTTACAAAGTAAACTATACAATGCGATTTATGGGATAGGAACCCTATCCGAATTCATTAGTTATTTTTGTAAATCATTATGCTTCATATAAGTCCAATTCCCAAAATTATTTACTTGTTTAACTAATTTTAAAGTTGAATCTAAATACGATGTGCAACACTAGATTTATCCACTCTTCCGTATTTCAAATGGGCAATATGCTCTTTGAAACGGCTACTAATACTATCTTCGTGTCTGTCCATAATACTTTAAATCACAATCTTTGGAAAAAAATCATATAGAAAAGACAAAACCGATATAGCGAAGACAAAATTAACAACAGAAATAAACTCCATGAAAAAAACTTATGTACCAAATCCGGATGATGTAAGGAACTATAAAGGAAAGAATAAAAGTCAAATGATAAATCCGAACAAAAGCACAGAAAGACACATTTACCAGACACTGCTCACATACACAAGATATCCCCTTTAGCATTAATTAAAAACATCCCTGATGGGATGGTTTGAAGCCTATGTACTATGCATATATAAAAATCACCATAATATCCTCAATAGAGAGACTATAGATAATGATAATAAAATATAAACTGAATCAGATAACATTCAGCAAAATAGATTAAGATCAAACACGGCTTTTAGAAGTAATATCAAGTCAAAACTTTGGAAATACATGCACTCCACCAAAATGAAATGAATGGACTAATGTGGAGAAACGCAGCATAGCAAATAATGTCACAAAATGAGGAAGGTCATGAAAACAAATGATGTTACAATATAATATAATGCTACGAACTATTCGTGGTTAGCTTTTCCCAGAAAATATCTAATGACATCAACTCCATTCGATGACGTAGGAAAACAATGTTATTTGCTAAATTGGTTTCAATTTTCTAAGTGCTCAAAACAAAAGAATTGTCATTGGTCCTTATATAACAAACGATTTGAAGCAATTGCTATGGTAAATAGAATCTATATAATAAAGATGATTTCACTCGCACACTGTCTTTTAGAAGTACCATTAAAGCATTTCAGTTTAATAACATAACAGGAAGATTTTGATAAATTAGTCTCAATCCTCAACAGAAACTATGGCAAACTAAATGTCAGTCAATTTGACCAAGTTTAACAACCAGTCTGGAGAAAATTAGAAGGAAATTGAGGCAGAAAGTTATAAAAGCAGTGGCATTGTGAAATATAACTAAGCCCTGTTATACACATTGACTCCGTTATGAATATAGTCTAGTAAGAGCTGTAATATTAATTCATGGGGCACAGAAGCAGCGCGTCAGATTGGATCAGCAACAGACGTTGAACTTGATCTCATAAGACAGCATGGGTTTGATCCGTAGTTCAACGTACTAAGGGTATTGGATGAGGAACATGCATCCAAACTACTTGCCAGCAACCCTATGGCTTCAGCAAGAAATTTGACAAAATCCTCTACAAATGTTCTTAACATCTACATAGATAATAAATACGTTATATTAACAAATGGGAGAAATAGAAACTCATGATAAGCAAGGAGATGGTAGTCTTGACCGCGACAAATTCAACTTTAAAAATTAGGACTGCAAAGAGAAGAAGAACAAGATTTTAGGCTTAGAAGATTTGTCACACCTACAGCCGCAGCACAGAAGGAAATGGAAATTAAAAACCAGGGGGAGAGGAGAAAAGGTGAAACTGTAATCACCAAGGCGAACATCTCTTCGATGATCACGTCCAAACAGAACCGTTTTGAAGGAAACTACGAGGAGGGAAACCTGGTTCATCTGGCTCCATAGCGAAGTAAAGATGTTTCACATCAAGAAATTCAGAATCACAAAAGGAGACATGTTATAAACTACAGCTCTGACATATTGAGTGCCCCTGATCGCCTGAAATTCAAGAACAATCGACGGACATCACTCAAATAGTCTGAATTGGATAGTCTCGAATCATCAAAATTTAAAAATGTGACTGCAATAACAATTATAATACAGTAATTGATTTTGATGTTAATTTATTATATTATTTGTAACAGTATCTCAAATATTATATTAATGTCACATGAATAGCCATTGCCTTCACCGACACCTCTCAAATTAACCAAGTAACCATACATATATCTTACTTCACATGTTTGTTTATCTAAGCTTCAAAAAATTTTAGTCATTCTCAATATTTCAATAAATCATGTCCTCGCAGCCATCTATGAAAGTGCTCTTCAATACTCGAATTCTATATACCACATACATTCCACTCTCGTACCATGGCTAGTGCGATGTTCAAATTAAAAACAACTCCCAGAAATTTGACACATAAAAAAACAAATCTTCATTTAGGAACAACACCCTCAAATGACATCTAGATGACCTATCACTCAATAAAGAATTACAACCACTTAATCATTACATCTTATTATTTCTCTGGTGCATAAGACCAATTTGTTTCAAACTAAAACATTAATCAACCTATTTATTCTTGTCGAGTAAACTAGATATGAGAGTAAACTTTTCGAGACAAAATTTCAACTGCTTAAACTATAAAACAAGTGCTTTATGTAAGCCAATTTCACATTATATTTCAGATAAGTAGTAGAGCAAACTTCACAACTTTTATTCCTAGAAATAAATGCAGCAGGTTAAATAAGTACATAAAGTTTTTGCTTTCATGTCCGATCTTTAAGAAGAATTTTTCAAAACATCTTAAAAATTACAAAGTTTATATCCGATTTATCGCAAGTTGCAAGAAAACTTAACAACATATTTTTCCAATTTACTTACTTCATAGTTCGCTTAACTCTAAAATATTCCCTTTTGACGTAAAATTGAGTACTAAATTACAAACTTCCAAAGTATGTACATTGTACATATCCAGGATATCTAGAGCTATTACTTTTCTTTAAGTTTTAATTTTGCATTTAAGTCATTCAATGATCTGCAATTATATAGGTAACACACAATTAATACAAATTACAAAAAAAAAGTTAATTAAAGTATTACTATTTCTGTAATAAGTGTAGATGCTGACTGAATATCTATATTTACATCGCATATATTTGTACACTAACTGGGATAAATTTTGGATATGGACTTTTTAACCGAGTTCCAAAAAGGAGGTTATCAATTCGTCCCAGTTTTTTTTTTAATGTATGTTACCTGATTCCTTCTCCTGTGGTGAACCGTTTTGTATGAATATGGTCTTGTTTAATAGAGTATATATCCGCATTGGTGAAACTTCAAATTTGGGAAAAGAATTCTATTGATAAAGTGATGAAATTTGTGAATGAACAGATGCGTGCATGGAAATCGACCAATATCCCTAACATTGGTCGATTTTTCGAAAACTCCTTATGAATGTGTATAGTTTTTTAACGTTTAATCTATTAAGGAAGGTGATCTCATATACTTTTCTGCGACGTGCAACTTGCAGTTTTGCAGAAAATCGCCGAAAATTCTTATCAAAAATTTCATCGAAATGACATAACAGACATTTATAAATATTTTAATTCCAACATAATAGTGCGGAAATTTTATGCATTGGAAGTTTTAATTGCGAATTTGAAAATTTTCTATATACATCTCAAGCAGTAGTTTCGACTCCTTAAATCAATGAGTACCAAGTTCGTTTTGTTTGTATACCCGACAAATATCTATTTAAATGAAAATTTTTCCATTTTGTGAAGACGGTGCTTTTGGTTGTCACATTCTCCCGGCCTAATAGAAAATTCGGTGACAACACATGTCAAACTCTAAATTGCTATTTGGTGGGTTTATATACAGGATGTTTAGTTATAGCAAACAAAAACACAAAGTAAAGTGATAGAAAGAGTTGCATTTATATGATGATTGAAATATAGGGTAGGCAACGGCCTAGCTGTATATACAGGATGGATGGCATATAGGGTGGAGTGGACGATTGGTGGTATAAAAATGTTGGAAAAAATGTGAAATTAAAATTATATAGGGTTATTAAAAAACTGTTATATGATATGGACGTAAACAAATCATATACATGGTTGAAATCTATGCTGAAGTTAAATTATATTTATACAGTGTGATTAAAAAATTATTTATTTTATAGCACATAAGAAGTTGCATAAAGTGTGGAGAGTAATTAATGTTACACAGGGCGATAATATAAAATGTGAAAAATGAAATAATTTATGGGGTAGCCCACAAGGAGTTATATACTATGGTTGAAATATAGGACGGATTTGAGTCCGTAAATATGGGATGGATTCTACTCCGTCCTATAGTTTACAGAAGGCAGCTAACAAATTTATGCTTGTCCGTGGGCAGTCGTACGTACAGGATAGTTGGAACATAGGATGGATTATCTATAGTTATACAGGGTTGTCAAAAAAATTGAAAAAAGCTTACATGGCGTGGTCCATAAGGCATAAATATATTTTGGGCTTATTAAGTCAACGCGTACGAGTACTTTTTGTTCGTAAACATTTACCTGTCAATTTTAATGAAAATGTATCATTGTGTAATGTTGTGGCTTTCGATGTTACTTGGTCCTGTCTATTTAGGTTATACATAAAAAACAAAAAAATAAAGAATGAAAACTACCTGAGTTCAAAAAAACTAAAAAGTTGAAAATAAAACATTAAAAAAATATATAACCGACTTCCACCTATAACTAAAAAGCTAAAAATAATTATAACAAAATACCACTCTAGCAAATAAATAACAGATTCAATGTTGTTAGGTACCTACCCAGGAAGTAAAAGATATAAACAATAAAAGGTGCTCATTCTATACAAATTAATTACCTACGAATCTAGTATATTTTTGAAGTCGGTGCCAAGCAACAATCAAGTTTGATGAAGTAGTAGATAAATACGCAATGAAGGATTTTAGATTTGCTTGGCACGGACTTCAAAAATATACTAGATTGGTAGGTAATTAATTTGTACAGAATGAGCACCTTTTAATGTTTACATTTTTTACTTCCTGGGTAGGTACCTAACAACATTGAAAGTGGTATTTATTTGCTAGAGGTGTATTCTATTATAATTATTTTTAGCTTTTTAGTTATAGGTGGAGGTCGGTTATATTTTAAAAAAATGTTTTATGTATTTTTTTATCAGTCTAAGTAGACGCAGTAATAATTGTTAAATCTCATTACGAATGTATATATGTGGATAAGTTTCAAAGTAGCTCAATAAGAGGATATCAAATTATCACCACCAATTACACATTATTAAGTCGTGATACGTTCATACAGTAAGGTCTAAATTTACATAAAAATTATTTTCTAGGTAATTATAAATGTAAAAGAAAAATCGTGAATCAGGTCAATTTTTATCTATATATGAAACTACACTGCATAGAGCAGGTGAATAATTACGCCTAATAATTTCTGATAAAAAATAAATAAAAAGGTAGAGGTGTTATACCGCGTTTAAAAGGTTTTTCATTCTCTCTTCACTAATATCAGACTTTTTGATTTTTGGACATTGGTAGTAATCAATTGGCAATTATTAAAGTTGTAAAATAATTTATGATGCCATAGAAAGAAGTAAAGTTTGTAATAATTAACAATATTTACAATAATTATCCTCTAAGTCATTTTCTCAAACAATGTACCATTCATTTCTTGACAAAAATTCTTCGACAACGTTTTGCAACATCTCTGAGCTGATTTGATTAATTTGTATCAGTATTAGTTGGTCTACTCTTGTAGATTTTTTACTTTAAATTGCCCCAAAAAAATGTTGGGAGGAATGGGGTGGACATTTAATTTCGCCATGTCTACCCATCCATCATTGCGGAAAAACCTGATTTAAATAAGCTCGTACTGCTACTGCATAATGTGGTGTACCTCCATCTTGTTGAAATCATATGTTTTTTATTCATGTTTACGAGGTTAACAGTATCAGGAAAAAGTTGTCTTAATTCTGGCATTAAAACATTTTGTAAAACTCCATATAACTTGCCCCAGTTAACGTCCCACAAATAATACGGTCCAATTATTCTGTTATTTACTATACCAGTCCAATACCGACAATGTATTCCAATACCGACAATGTACTCCAATACTGACAATTTTGCCTGCTGACCGTTCCATATATAGTAAACGTTGCCTCACTGGAGAAAAGAATAATTCTGGGAAATATCGGATTGCCTTAGCATTGGTTCGTAACCATTTCACAAAATGCGAATCTACTATCAGGGTCGCCAGTTAGTTACCGAACCACTTTAATTTAATATGGATTGTATTTATCATTTTTCCAACTTCTCAATACACTCACATCTTTATCGCTATCTCTTGGAGGTTCCTGTGGGTTTTCAACAATGTGACTGTCAGGATACTTCTGATTATGTCTTTTGCATACTTCAGAGTGTGTTCTTCTTTATCATCCACTCCAATTAGTATTAATATCTAAATTCCTGGGGTCATTTTAAAATAAATTAAATTAATATATATTTAACTTTTCAGACAAAAAGACTACTAATAGCCTAGTAAGTCGTAATACACATTTGACTCAAGGGTTACTTGTTTGTGTAAAATAAAATTACTTTTTCTTGAGTATCCACGTCCAAAAATTAAAAAGTCCTATATTAATGAATAGAGAATTGAAAATCCTTTTGAACAAGGTATCATGGGCTACCTCGTTTCATTTATGTTTTTAGGGGTAGTTATTGCTCCTATGGTGTTGAAGAGGCAAGCTAATAATTTTATCAAATGTGTAGTTTCATAAATAATATTTGAACTGTTTCAGGATTTTTCATTTTTCATTCATAATTACGTAGAAAATGAATTTATCAGTTACTTTAGGACCTCACTGTAAAAATGTTGCAGGAATGTAAAAAGTTTGATTGATACTGCAATACATTTCGTGGGTTCAAAACCAAATTAACACAGATATTGTAGTTCACTTATTTCTTTATTTACACCAAAAATAATCCACTAATTATTTACTACAGCTATACAATGCACACGGAATATAACTGAACTAACTACATAAAATATACAATGGCCTTTTTCGAGAGTTATTTCATTGTTGGGGTAGCGTTTTTCCGAAACCGGTTTCTATCACTTTAACTGGTTGAATGTTTTTGTGGGAATAATTAATTTCTAACGTTTGTTAATTTTTCCATGGGCGGCGTTCCGCAAAAAGGGGTAAAAATAAATGTCTTGAACTTTTTGAGTTCTTGACTTGCGATTCGCATATATGGAAAAACATGAAAAATTACGTCTTGATACCTATTGTGTTAGAAATAGAGATGTCAAGATGCTGCCCGAGATTACAGCAAAACTCATTGTATAAATCGAATAGTATCCAATCTACCGTTATGAAACCTTTTGAAATATTTTTAATCATTATAAACCAATAGCCAATTACAGACTATAACAAAACGTACAAAACAGTTGACAATAAAAACACAAGGCTAACATAATCCATTTCAAGTTTAAAGATTTTCAGAAATCATAAAAAACTGGTACTTAAAACCCACTATATATTGAAATGCAATTTGGATGGGCATTTAATGAATAAAATAAAGTTTTACATCACTGATTTGTCAAAGCTAATAGTGCAACATTACTGTCTTGATATTAGAAATAATCATCAACCATTAAACTGCGCCCTTTACTAAAAAGAAAAGCATGATTACTACTTTTTATATTTTCAGAGATATTGTTAATTTCCACAGTCTGTGCAAATGTTATTTTTACTGCTTTTATCATCTTGTTTGTATATATCTATCAATGTAAACCCAATCTCTCAACATTATTTTTACCAAGAATCGATATCAATACAGTATTTTTTTGTCCTAATATCTTGATTAGGACCTTCAGAATAAAAAACTACTAATTTCTATCTATTTTCAAAACAGTTTATACTGACTTTGAAAAGTTTTATTCAAAAATAGCCAACGTATTACGGCCCAATGACCATATTTTTATGAAAATCTATTCAGTACGTCCCTGGTTTCATTCCGTGAAACATCAATCGCTGAGATAGAAAATAAAAGAAGAGCTAAAATGTTCAGATGGGAAAAAAATCTTGTCTTCAAATATTCGACAACTTTAAAATTGATACTGGATTGTAGAAGAGGATTTGATGCTGATTTTAAAAGAAGCTGCCCATAATCGCAGAAGGCAGTTAGAGCTTATGTTGTATTATATTTGTGATATTCGAATCAGCTGCTGTGCATATTTGATGTAAATAAAAGTTTCTAGAAAGTGGTAGTGAATATTAGTTTTTAAATTTTAATTAATTGAACCCACGAAGTTTATAACAAATTTGCTGATCAGAAGTAAAGGTGTTCTAAACGTTGTTTGTGGCATATTCTTGATTACTTTTATGTTTTTTGGGCAATAACACCACAATCGAAATAAAACGACGTATATTGAAGGAAAACCAAACGTTTCAAAGTCTATTCTGACTTCGTTGTCAATGGCTTTATATTGATTGACGTAAATTGCAAAATCATAACTAAAATTTTCATTTTGCAATTTACATCAATCAATATAAAGCCATTGACAACGAAGTCAGAATAGACTTTGAAACGTTTGGTTTTCCTTCAATATACGTCGTTTTATTTCGATTGTGGTGTTATTGCCCAAAAAACAAAAAACTAATCCAGAAGTAAAGGATTAATCGAAGTTAAAATCGCAATTTGATTTATGGAAACTCGAAGTAAGGAAAAAAATTGACGATACTGCCAAAAAAATATTCAGACCGATCACGGATGGACTGGATGAAAAAATAGCTGAGGTCCTCGAAAAGCGTGACAAGAAGGAGAAACAACATCAAGAAGAAATTCAACAAAGGTTAGTAAAATATTTTGATGAAAAACGTAAAATATAATTAGAAAATCTTGTCACTACGATGAAAAGCAAACAACAAAATCTTGTTTCCACGATGAAAAGTGAACAACAAAATTTAATTGAGGGATTATTCTCGAATTTTGAAGATAAACAAGAACAAGTTGAATTATCCAGAAAAAAACTAATCTAAAATATCAGAAGAAAAAAACAACTGCAATTTGAACAATTAATGCAAATAGTATCTCAATTTAATGAAATGGTTAATGAAAGAATGCAAATAGTTGAATCAGACATAAAAGAAATAAACGACGACATAAAGATCCTAAAAAGTAATGTGGAGACTCGAAATCAAAGTAGATGACATCGATTCCATCCAGAGCCAGGTGAAATCAGTTCCATTAAAAACACTTTACAAAGTGTAGGTAAGTGAAGTACCAGATAAAATCAGTGCCATCCAAAACAAGGTAGAAACCGAAATTTACAAAATGCAACTGGACTTACAGCGAGGAAAATTCCAGAACACCATGCGTTCCGTTAGCAAACCACCCACATTTGATGGCAGTTCATCTTGGCCCATGTATAAACGGCAATTTGAAGCTGTGGCTACAGCTAATGGATGGGATAATCAAGAAAAATCTACGTCTCTTGTAAATTCCGATGCGGCCTTAGAACTCCTCCAAAGCATTCCAGTCGATAAACAAGGTACAGAGAACTGATACCTGAAGAGCATGTTCCCGTTGTGGACGGACAGGGTACTCTCAACATGATTGTCGAGCGAGGCTACCTGAACGATCACCGACCAGGAGTAACCAACAGAACAGCCACAGGTCCAGGGACCGTCAGCCAGTCAGCATAAGGGGGCTAATGCTGACTGACCCTCCACCAGCCCCGAAAAACGTTATCCATGCCAGGATTTTGCCGAGACAACAGCAGCCTAGTCATCAGGGGCACCATCAATGGCCAACCAATTACCATCACCATCGACACCGGCACCGCTGTGTCCATTGCCAAGTGCAGGGTCTTGAGGACATCGGAAATCCGGCCAGTTAACAACAACATCCAGCTCAGAACAGTCACCGGCGAGTCCATGTCAATACAGGGTGAGGCAGATATAGTACTGCAGATGGGGACAACAGAATCCGACATAGGGTCCTGGTAGCGGATATTGAGGACGATTTTATTCTGGGTATGGACTTAATCAGACAGCATGGATTTATGTTCGACCCGAGATATGATGTCTTCGGTTCCTAAATCAGGAATTTGTATTGACACGGCCCGTCAACAGTTCAGTCACCCCCATAAAAAGTCTTCAGCTAGAATTCCCGGTCGAACGGAACAGATTATTCGTGGGCAGCTATAGAGCAATCCTAGGAGCTACGTTGGAATGGTGGAGCCCGTACACTCAGCTCATGACTACTTAGTTGGACGGGCTATAGTTAAAACCGGACAAAATATACCAATTAGAGTCCTGAATTTGTCCAACAACGGCATCAGAATTGCCAATCGTCAAGAGATACCTTGTTTCGAGCCAGTCGACACCATCATAAATTGCGATGAAGGGTACTAGACATCGGTGAAAGAGGCAGGGCCCAGTAAAGAGTTCCTACAACAGTTTGCTGACCATTTGACACACCTGACACCAGAGGAACAGAAGAAAGCGAAGCAATTTATCACAAAGGACTGGCAACTTTTTAACAGTCAAGATGGAACCACCGGTCGCACCAACATCATCCAGCACCGGATACCGGGAAGGCTCAACCCATCAGAATACCACCTAGGCGACTACCATTGGGGCAACAACAGGCAGTCGAGGAAAACATCGAGTCCATGTTACAAAATGGAGTTATTGAGCCCATGGTCCGCTCCCGTCGTGCTAGTTAAAAAGAAGGATGGAACCACCCGATTTTGAGTGGATTACATAAAGCTGAATGACGTCACCAAGAAAGACAGCTATCAACTACCCCGAATTAATGACACACTGACCACACTAGCAGGCTCCCGTTGGTTCTTCACATTAGACCTAAAGAGTGGATATTGGCAGGTTGGTCTACACGACAGAGATAAGACAGCGTTCTCCACTAGTAAAGGGCTGTTTCAGTTCACTGTCATGCCCTTTGGGTTATGTAATGCACCCGCTACATTTGAGAGACTAATGGAGTATGTACTGAAGCTTCTTGGGCCTCTGTTCCTACTAGAGGCGATTTGTTGAGGGATTTGCCACCATTGCCGCGCCTCTACATCGGCAGGCCACTGAGAAAGAGACCTTCCGTTGGAATCCGGATTGCGAAACATCATTCAGACGACTGAAGGCAGCACTATGTTCCAACCCAATCCTAGCCTTTCCTACACAGTCCCGCAAGTTCTTTTAGACAGCGACGCCAGCAATACAGGTTTGGGGGACGTCCTATTCCAGGTGCAAGATGGTGAAGAGAGGGTGATCGAGTCCTACAGCCCTGGATTCTCGAAACCGGAAAACAATTATTGCGTCACCAGAAAAGAACTTGCAATAATAAGGGCTGTAGACCATTTCCACAAATATCTTTATGGTCGTCATTTCTGAATCCGGAAAGATCATGCCGCCCTCAAATGGCTGCTGGACATGAAGACACCAGAAGGACAACTGGCCAGGTGGATGGAGAAACTACAGCAATACGATTTCAAGGTGGAACACGGTGCCGGCCGTTTGCACAATAATGCCGATGCCCTATCCAGAAGACCCTGTAGAGCAGAATGCGGACATTGTCTGAAAACGGAACAGCGAGAGGGTATCTCCATCAGACAGATCCGAGTGCAGGCCAATGAAGACTGGACAACGGAACAGTGCATCCAGGACCAAATGGCTGATCCAGACATCGAACCAATCTTGTCACTCAAAACGAGAGGGGCACCCAGGCCACGATGGGACGAGGTAGCTATATACTCGGGCGTGCTGAAATCGTTATGGGCCCAATGGGACTCTCTAAGAGTAGAGAATGGAATGCTCAAGCGAGTTTGGGAAAGCACTGATGGCCGAGAAACCAAGTACCAAGTGGTAGTTCCTAAGAAAAAGGTACCAGCCATCCTGACCGAAGTACATGATGGGTTTACCGAGGACGTCAGAGCTTGGTGCCGGAAATGTGACACCTGTGCTGCCAGTAAGGGCCTGAAGATCCGGACCAAGGGCAGAATGCAGCAGTACAATGTGGGCGTCCCTTTTGAGAGAATTGACATCGATGTCGCCGGTCCGTTTCCCGAGTCTGAAAAGGGGAACAAATACATTCTGGTCGCAATGGATTACTTCAGCAAATGGCCTGAGGCGTATGCGATACCTAACCAAGAGGCAACCACGGTAGCGACGGTGCTAGTAGAACAGCTATTCAGCAGGTTTGGCGTCCCGATTTAACTACAATCAGACCAGGGGCATAACTTTGAATCGAATGTATTCAAGAAGGTCTGCACCATGTCGGGTATCAGGAAAATGAGAACAACACCATTGCACCCACAGTCAGACGGAATGGTAGAAAGATTCAACAGGACCTTGGAATAACACCTATCCAAGGCCTTGGACCAACACCTATCCAAGGTCGTCAGCAATAACCAGCGTGATTGGGATGAATATATTCCCCTATTCCTATTGGCATATCGCTCAGCCGTACATAATAGTACAGGCCTGACACCAGCCAGGGTCCTATTCGGAAAAGAGCTGCGATTACCTTGGGATTTGACTTTTGGCTCCCCCGAAGAACCTTCCCAAGACATCAACGATGAAGACGCGATGCGACCTCAAGGCCAATTCAGTCGGGTTCCAAGAGAGGGACAAAGTCTGGCTGTACAACCCCCAACGGTGATTGAAAGTCGACGTACTTAATGTAATTACGTGATTTTTATTAAAAGTTATAATAAGATTAGTAACAGGAAAAATATTGTATGTGTATTGTTGTTTTTTGCAACAAAATTATTGTTGTTTTAGATTTATAAAAAAACATTCAATTAAACGTTGATATCACCTTTGTGCAAAATCCTAATAGTTAAAATTTATTTTTTACTTGTTACTTCGGTTTACTAGGTCTGCGTTATTATTCGTTTTTGACTGCAATTTATTTTTCATCAGACATCAAATAATGTCATAAGGTACGATCATAGAGTACAAATCATTAAATTAAACTGTAAATTCAACAGTCAAATAGACAATAGCATAGGGGGAGTTCCATTTCATATATCTAAATCTACTTCCTATATAACCCGTAGTCCGGCAAAATTGAAGATATGTTAATAGTAGTATTTTCTTTTACTAGATCCTGCAATTGTGGCTCTTCCTTGTTCATCCACAAATAGGGAACATTGGATGTCTCGACATTGCTCGTTCTTTACACGCACAACCTTTTAGAGCTGATTGAGCTCCATAAGTTCTATTCTCAAAAAGTGTGTTGATGACATCATCTGTTGCATCCCAGGGGATGGCATATATACAATTCACCACTGAAGAATTAGATAGGGATTAGAGTGTCTACTTCCTAGACCCCAAAGTCAAAATTTCTGATAATCGGATGGACAATTCTTATCCAAATAGCTGGATACAAAAAATTATTTACAATGCTCCAAAGGACCTAGACAGGTGAAAAAAACTGATTTAATTTAAAATTGCGCGTAAGAGAGACTATTAAATGAAAGTAATAGGAATTAACTCAAAATAACTCATAGTTAACAGACGTAAAAAAACTTGAATATTCTCAAATTGTCAATAACGCAGTGCGTCCAGTTAAGCTGGAATCATGCACACATATTTTAATAAATGTAAATATTTACAAAACAAGTTACTCTATTCTATTCAACAGTAAACGAGATTGGTCAAAATAATAAATATTGCTTAAAATCAAATACCTCATTTTTGGGAATATCGAAAAGGTTAATTAGATTTGGACACTGCATCCTATTAAGCCATTACTAACTAAAATTTAGAAAACAAGTACAAGTAAAAAAACTACTTCAAAAAAAGGAACTTAACTAAAAAGCTAAAACAATTTTTTTCTGCCACAATTAAATGCTTTTTCTGAAGTCGGTGCCCAGTTGAAAAGCAAAGTTGCAAAGTACAACTCATAAATGTAGTTATAATTATTTTCACTTTAAAGTAGCCCGGAGAGGGACAATAATATTGTCAGTGGTACTCATTGATGCAAGAAATTGCAAGGAACGAAGATTGACCATTGACGCATCCCAATTGATCCTCTAACATGGGCGATGGGGTTAATACCAACAATGCTATTCTATAATTAGAAGGTATCATGTTAATCCCCAATTATAACACTAGTTTAAGGTACATATCTATCCCTTTTATTATAAAGAACTTCATTCCAAAAATTATTAAAATTTGAAAAATGAAAAGAATCTCCTGGTAGCTCAGAAAAAAATTATTATTATTTTTTAGTTTGTTTAGAAAAACTGCGGACAAACCTCCAGGTGAACTTAAGTCAAATGCTGTTTATCAGATTGATTGTAAAGATTGGCCTGTTACTTAGTGGTGACATGGGCTTAAGAAAACAAAGTTGTGCATTGGCGTAACATTTCTTCTCAAGCTCACTTATGGGAGATTTTGAATATAATTTTTGTAAGTAATTACTTCAAATGTTTCGTAGAAATGGTCTAAAGTCTAATTTTGATCTGCTAGTATGGTGAATAAAAGGAGAAATGCTAATAGGCATGAAAAGTCTAAAATGGATGAACATACATTTACGTTTAAGTAGTTTCTTAATAATTGAGGAGCCAAATAGTTATTTTGAATGTTCATTAGGGATTTTCAATCCTCAGAATGGTTTCCGTTAAATACAAATAATTTAAGTAATGAAAATCAAGCTATAGTATCTAGGAAAAGTTTGTGGTAACTGCCCAGGACACTAGTTGCCTTCTTATAGAAAAAACTCTCTCGCGGGATTAACTGTGAGAAACTAGGTCTACGGATATTCTACTAGTTTTCCTGTACAATATGTTAGGATGTATTTTATGTTGTACTTATCTGTTTTGTGTGACATTTCAATTCCTTATCAGAAATCGTCGTCGAACAATGGACATTTGTTATAAAATACAAACTCAAAATTTAATCCTTTGTTGCTATTATCAATGAAGGAATTGTCTACGGGTCTTTCTTGAGCTAGCTAAGGCGTTTAACACAGTTCTACATGATATTCTATTCACAAAATTGCACAATTATAGAATTCGTGGTTTATACCTAAAATGACTACAAAACTATCTCTAGAAAAAATGCACAAATATAAAGTAGAAAACTGTATCAGCTCAGAGACAACTACTAAAGTTGGTGTTCCATAGGGCACAATATTAGATCCTACTTTGTTCCTCATATATATTAATAATATAAGCAAAATTAAAAATTTCAAAGGAGAATTAATATGTTATACACATTATACAGTTATAGTGTTTAAAGGGCAACAATTGGGCAGAAGTTAAACAGGTAGCAGAAAACGCTCTAAGGAAAATGAAATTATGACTAGATAATAACCTACGTGAAATATATCAAAGAGAAATTATGTAACATTTTGACCAACGGTAACCAACCATCGCGATATTCTCTACAACTGCACAATTATAATTGTCCCTTCTTAGAGAAAACAAAACAAGTTAAATATCTAGGAGTGATCAATGAACACCTGCGATGGGCTACACACATTACATATATCGTAAAAAATAAAAATCGTAAGTAACTTGCATAATTTCAAAGTAACTAAAAACGCCTTAACAAATATAATTCTTAGACCCAAAAAAGACTTTCAACATTTCTACTAAGTAATAGAATTTAAAAAAACTGAAAATAGGAGAAATATATATTCTACAGTGCGTATTGCTTATGTATAAGCAACCAAAATATTATACAGCAACAATTCAAACACAATATACAAGAGGGGTAACACAGCTAAATATTTGTACTCGTCTATTCAAAAAAAAACCATTTTTTTATAACGGGCTTAAATTATATAATATAATTCCTGTAGAACTAACACAAATGACAAAATGCAATTCCTTAAGTGTGAAATAAAAAATTAATAATCAATAACAGAGAACCTATTAATATGTTTTGATTCTTAAAACAATAAACGATAAACAGAAAAACTGGAACTAAGACACTGTATATCCCTTGATCTAATATTACACATTACACATTACCACTGGCAATCACTACCCCATCAGGCATATATGTGGATGTAGATATATGTATTTTGTATTTTTATTTGTGGGTGTTAGGGATGTAACGAATATTCGCATTCGCATTCGTATTAGCGAATATTCGCGTGTTTTTTAAAATTCGCATTCGCATTCGTATTCGCGGTTATTCAGGCGAATTTTTTGCGAATGTGTTTGACAATGAAAAGCGTAAATATTATGATGTTACTTATTAGGTACATTGCACACTGTATAACTTACTTGTGATTTCAAAAGTTAAGTGGTACAGGTAGGACTGGTAGGTACTAACTTGTTCTTGTAATGAGAAATAACAGTTGTATGATGACATAAATGTCAACTACATATATATATATATATATATATATATATATATATATATATATTATATCACTTCTTTTCAAAATGACTTTTTAAAAAATTATTTATTATTTAACAAACTTTAATACTTGATAACTTGAGTACAATAATATTAAGACTATGAGTAAGGAAAATCATCTGCCGGACTGAAGGTCGTGAATAACAATTTATAATAAATAATGTGCTGACTCTATATAAACTTAAACAATGGAAAGGAAAGAAATTCTGTGAAGTTAAAACAGCAGATGAGCATATTTTAGCTATACGAGACGAAAGTAATATAATATGAAAGATTAAAATGTGAAATGAGATCTGCTACGTGACAATTTGAAAGAAAAGTATAATATTACATTATGAGAAAAAGGTGTTATGTGTTATGAATTACAATGTTATAAAATATAATATAGAATTTATTATTTTAAAGAGTCTATTAAATTTCTATATAACAACTCCATTTATCCCGAAAAAGTTGATGCTATGCTTCAACTTTTCAGACCATTGGTTTGAGTTCATCTTCTTCTATGGGTTCTTGGAGTTGGAGGCTTGGGCGTCTTCTGGGGAAGAATCTGAAGCGTCTGGTTTCGCTTCGACTTCGCATTGGTGGAGGTGATGGCGGGTCATCACTTGTGGTGGCTATGGCTAGTAGTCTGGACTTTCTTCTGCTTTTGCACTTGTAGAAAATGTACAAAAGTATTAATGCGATGATGGAAGTAATGGTTAGAATTGTGAACCAAGATGTATGTTTTTTAATAAACGGCTGGTTTATTAATTTGCCTAATTCGTCGGAATATTGGTTGAGCTTGTGCTGCGCTATGTTGAGGTCGTCGGCGTCGATCTTGTTTAATCTGAGGGGTTTCAGATCTGGAACGTTCTTCTTTGGTGGGATGGATTCACAGCAGTTGTAGGGTATTTGAACTGGATGGCTCTTGTATGTAATATTTTGGGAATCATCAATTAACCTTTTTGAATGGATTCGAGTATTGCCGATGAATGCATTGCAGTCTGATTGCAATTGCAGGATTGAATTGGTTGCAATGGTTTTGGTTACAACGTTGTTGCCGCTACACTTTATGGTGATTGGTAGAAGATCGGAAACAGAAATTAGCCATACATTTGAACTGATTTCGTAAACATTGTAGTCTTTGGCATACAGTATCGAAGTTTGGCAAACTTTTGGAAGGAAGGTGGACTGTTTCAAAAGCTGGGCCTCACAGATGGAATCGCTGTCAATAGGATACGGGAGAACATCTGAACATATCCATTGAACTCGGCTTAAGGGCTTGCAATTGTCCAAGTTCCGAAATGTGGTATACAACAATGAATCATCATTCTTCGCGATATATTTAGTTATGGTTGGTAAAATATGATGGAATCCTGTTCGGTCGTCCAGAATGGGGATTGGGTATAGACGATAAAGGATAAAAGTTTCAGGATTCACTAAAGGGATTTTCAAAACGAAAATTATTTTTGTATCTAACTGAAATGCTTCTAACTCTATAATGTCAATATATTGTGCAATATTATGGGCGTAAATTGATAAAGGTAAATTATTTTTATGCAAAGATTGAGAAACAAGTTGAAGAGATTCGACTAAATCGGCGGGGTTTATTATTGAACTGTGTAACATTTTAATACGAGCGAAAGATATTGCTGACAATACATCATTTAGGGCGTCTTGGATAAAGACATAGCTTTCCATTAATGATTCGCATAGATCTAATGTTTTGACTAGTGCTTCGAAGAATGCAAGATCGTCTGAAATGTACATGATAGATTGTTTGATTTTGGCAATGTCCCTGTTAAACGTTTCTTCGTCTATTTGAAGTTTCTGAACTGTTGCATTGAAGTTTTTGATTACAGAAGTCGTTACTGAAATTTGGTTCTTTAGTAAATTTTCGATTTGGTGTTCGTCATGTGTTATCTTGTTGATACAATCATTAAAGTATTCACCATCACTAGCGTCTAAAGTTCCAGTTATTGATTTCCAAATTGTTCCTATACCGTTAATAAGTCCTCGTTTCTGCCTCTTGGAGTTGTAAAGTTTAGTGTCTGCGAATATCTCTTGATATTTTAAGTTTACTGTGTCAGATATTTGTTTTAGGAGGCTAATATGAGTTTGTACTTGAGGTTTAAATATTGTCATACGGGTAGTTAAGTTTGAATGGATAGTATCGATTAAAGTGTTCAAAATGTTGTCATTGTTGGCAATTGCGTCAACGAAAGGGTGAAGATCTTTGTAGACAAGTAGGGTCCATTTATCATTTGATATTTTGACAGTTCCTTCTTCATGAAAGAAGAGTCCTACTGTGTTGTTTATAGGAGTTATTGAAAATTGGGACGTCACGATTGTGAAGAGTCCAAGTAGTCTGAAATAAAGTAATTTCTATTCAAAATACGGTTTCAATCTGTCAAAATTTACTTTTGTAGATTGATTCGTTTCGGGGTTTAGAAGAGTTGCAGAATTTTGGAAAAGTTCAGTTATCTGAAAAGGGCCATTAAATTTGTTTTGTGACTTACTTGAAATTTGGGATTCTTTTAAATATACCTTGTCGCCTATGTTATAAGTGGGTCGATTTTCGGGTACGTGTTGGTCGAAACGTGCTTTGGCTTTTTCTTTTTGTTGTTCGGTTTTGGCTCGCGCTAATTTGTAGAAATATTCCATACGGTTATTAAGATCTCTTACGTACTTGGAAATGAGGTTCTTTTGGTTGTAAAGCGTTTCCGGTGGTCTACTCGAGGTGTGACCAAAAATCAACTCATAAGGAGTGAAACCATGAGTCCTATTTTTGGTGTTGTTATAGCATATGACTGCGTATGGCAGAACATTAAATGGGTGTTCGTTTGGATTTTCGGCGATATTTGCCCGGATCATTTCCGATAGTGTCGCATGGAAGCGTTCAAGGGAACCATTTGATTGTGGGTGACTTACACTAGAGAAAGTTAACTTTATTTCGTAGAGTTCACAGAGGTCTTTTACTAATACGTTATCGAACTCACGACCGTAGTCACAGTGAATTCTCAACGGAGTGCCGTAGTGTTGAAAATAAAGGATGAGTGTGTTAACGACAGTTTTTCCCGTTTTATCCTTTATAGGATATGCCTGTGTAAATTTCGTTAACTCGTCTCTAATTGTTAGAGCATAATTTCGAGTGGGATATTCAAAGATAATTTCGAAAAGATTGTTGAGGAGGTCTTGAATTATTTTGTCTATTCATGGGTTTTCTCTCCTCCAAATTTTTTCCTGTAACAGATAAGTATTTAAAAAATTGTATATGTAGAACAAAGTGTAGTAAGGCAATTTCGTAAAATTGCCCGGATTACTGGTTGTCTGTACAGAGATTCTTCCTCACAGTTTTTCTGAGAGAAAGAGATGTCTATAAAATGATCAACCAGTATTCCTGTATATAAGTAATGTATTGTATATTGTGTAATACTTATCTGTGTATGGAGACGTTTCAACTCCGAGTCTGGAGTCGTTGTCAATCGTTTAGTGTTGTTTTCGAGGCTTTTTTCTAAAAAATTTTCGCTTTGATTTTGAATTTATTGTTTGTCAAAAAATTTGACACTGACAATTTGTCGTTTGGCGATCACTTGACGCTGAGGTTACCGTTTTTTTGTTCTGTTAGCAGTAAATTCTTCCAGTCCAAATGAAGGTCGGCTGAAGGTGCTCCGATTTCAGTGTTGTTTATCATCATACAGCTGGCTTCTTTAAGTTTTCTCTTTTTAAGTTTTCTTCTTTCAACAAGATCTTTGTTTTATCCCAGTCTATCCTATGGCTGCCGGTGCTCGTTAATACATGATTGGCCAAATTTGATTTGTCCACGTGTCTTCTGGAAATGTTATATTGATGTTCTTTTTCCTTACTTCTAAAGGTCTTGAAGTTTCACCGTTATAAGAATGGCCACAGGCACATAAAACACTGTACACACAATTTTTAGGACTCTGGTTGCGTTAAACGGTTTGGTATGTGTGAGGATACAGCGCAAGGTATTATTTGTTTTAAAAACAGTTTTAAAGCTGTATTTATTTCCTAACCGCTTAATTTTTTCCGATACACCTGGGATATATGGAATTATGTTCATAATTTGGTTGTCTGTTTGTGTTTGGTTGGTATTAGTGTGATGGTTATTTGTGCTGGTTTGTTGTTGCGATTTTCTTTCTAACTGATTTATAGTTTTATTTATAAAGTCTTGGGGATATTCGTTTTGAAGTAGATGTTCTTTGATAATATTGACTTCTTTGTTAAAGATTTGGGTGGATGAAGATATGTTTTTTGCTCTATCATATAAGCACTTTACAACACCTTTCTTTACATTTAAAGGATGGTTGGAGTGAAAATTCAAATATCTATTAGTATTTGTAGGTTTTCGATAAGTACTTGTACTTATTGTGTTGTTTGTTCTATCTATAAGTACATCAAGATAAGCAAGTTTATGCAAATTTTCCATCTCCATTGTAAATTTTATTGTGGGTTCTTGACTATTGATGTAATCTAGGAATGAGTGCAGTTCTTCAGCACCATACTCCCAAACCACAAAAATGTCATCAACGTATCTCCACCACACTTTTGGTTTATTTTTATATTTGCCTATGAATCTTTCTTCAAAATATGTCATGAATATATTACTGATTATAGGAGATAAAGAAGAACCCATGGCCATACCAAATTCTTGTTTATAGAAATCTCCTTCAAATTGAAAATATGTAGTGTTTAAGCAAAGTTCGGTTAGTTCCATAATTGTGTCAATGTTTAGTTTTGTTTTGTTGTGTAAGGTAATATCTTGTTGTAATTTATTTTTTATAATTTGTAATGATTTATCAACAGGTACATTTGTAAAAAGACTAACTATGACAAACAATAAATTCAAAATCAAAGCGAAAATTTTTTAGAAAAAAGCCTCGAAAACAACACTAAACGATTGACAACGACTCCAGACTCGGAGTTGAAACGTCTCCATACACAGATAAGTATTACACAATATACAATACATTACTTATATACAGGAATACTGGTTGATCATTTTATAGACATCTCTTTCTCTCAGAAAAACTGTGAGGAAGAATCTCTGTACAGACAACCAGTAATCCGGGCAATTTTACGAAATTGCCTTACTACACTTTGTTCTACATATACAATTTTTTAAATACTTATCTGTTACAGGAAAAAATTTGGAGGAGAGAAAACCCATGAATAGACAAAATATTCAAAGATGTCGATATTGACTCGCTCGAAAGGTGTTTTCGGCGTTTCTGTGATGACTAGAGGGGAACTCAAATTTTTTCGGCATATTTTAACTTTTTGACAAATTTCGCATGACTTGATGAAATTTTCAACGCTTTTTGTCAAACCGGTCCAGTTATACTTCTCTTTTATTCGCCTTACTGTTTCATTAATTCCGCGATGCAAATTGTTTTTGCCTTGATGGTAGTGTTCTAAAATCTGAGGTATTTCATCCTCTGAGGGTGTAGTTATGACGTTTTGACATATTTTTAATTTAATGTCTTTGTCTGCAAAGACATAAGAAAAAGTTTCAAGGATTGGGAGTTCTAAGTTGTTTTCGACGTAATATGTGGTTTCAAGATCGAATTTATCTCGTGATTTGTAAATAATGTAGAACAGAAATTGTACGACTATTTCAGGGTCAAATGGCAAGGGGATTATAAAGTATTTGCGGTCTTTGACTGATTTACTTGCGAAGGTGTTGATGGAATTGTTTTCGAATGTGATATCTTCTTCGAAAATATCGTCCATGATTCGTTCGTGTAGATCAGTTAACTTGTTTTGCCAGAAAAATGAAATAATTTGTTTATGGGATTTGTCCAGAAGTTGGGAATTAGTGGTTTCGATCTTTGAATAGTCAATTATTGATCTTGTTTTATACAAGTCAACAAATTTATTAAATTCATTAGTAAGGTGTTCGTCAGTAAGTTCAGGTTCTGGTTCGGGTTCGTCTTCTGAGTCGGTGTCATTGAAGGCATGGATTTTTGACTGAAAATTCGCGATTTGTTGGAAGTGGTTGACTTTAATTCGCGAGAGAGCATCGGCGTTTCTGTTTATCTTGCCTGGTTTATGTTCAATTTTATAATTGTACTCTTCCAGCTTCAGTCGCCATCTGGCAAGTCTACTGCCTGGATCCTTGATCGAGAAAAGCCACGTAAGCGGGCGGTGATCGGTAATTAAAGTAAACTTACGACCAAATAAATAAGGACGGAAGGCTTTGACTGCCCACACAATGGCAAGCAATTCCCTTTCAATGGTGGAATATCTGGTTTCGGCGGCACACAAAGTGCGGGAGGCATAAGCAATCGGAAGGTCTTTTCCAACTGGGCCTTGTGAAAGGACTGCACCAATCGCGAAAGCGCTGGCGTCTGTGGTGAGAAGAAAAGGTTCTTCAAAATTTGGGTAAATAAGGATGGGGTCTGAGATGAGAGCTTTCTTTAAATCATTGAATGCTGCCTTACAATCGGAATCAAAGAAGAATTTAGTGTCTTTTTGAAGCAGTTTTGTTAAAGGTTTGGACACTTTAGCGAAATTGGGAATAAATCTTCTATAGTATCCGGCCAATCCTAAGAAAGATTTGATGTCTTTCGGGTTCTTTGGCTCTGGGAAGTTTTGGATACAACTGATTTTTTCGGGGTTCGGTTTTACACCTTGTTGCGTAATTAGATGACCAAGATACGCTACCTCTTTTCTTAAGAACTCACATTTGTCGGGTTGAATCTTAAGATTTGATGTGCGAAGACGTTTGAAGACTTCGGTCAACCGGGAAATGTGTTCGTGAATCGTTGGGGAGTATACTATGATGTCGTCCATGTATACTAGACAACGTTCATTTTGTATTCCGAGGAGGATGTTGTCCATGACACGTTGGAATGTGGACGGGGCGTTCTTTAAACCGAACGGCATACGAACAAACTCGTAATGGCCGTTTTCGACTGAAAATGCTGTCTTGGGAATGTCTTTAGAATCGATCTCTATCTGATGAAAACCGGAGGCGAGATCTAAAGTCGAGAAATATTGGCATTTGCCAAGTTGATCTAAAAGATCGGAGATGTTTGGCAAGGGGTATTTGTCGTCGACTGTGACTTCATTCAGTTTCCTGTAGTCAATGACGACACGCCATTTTTGTTTGCCTGAGGCGTCTAATTTTTTGGGAACAACCCAAACTGGGGAAGACCAAGGGGAGATAGAATGACGAATAATGCCTTGATCAAGCATTTTACTGACCTGTTCTTTAACCTCTTCTTTATGGACCTGCGGGTACCGATAAGATTTGGTATAGATGGGTCTGGAGTTATTTGTCTCGATCGAATGTTTGATTTCGTTCGTAAAAGATAATGCGTCGCCTTCTAAGAAAAATATGTCTTGAAAGTCTAGACAAAGGCTCGTAATCATATCTTCTTCTTCAACGTTTAAGTGATCTGTCCTGAGTTGTTGTCGAATTAATAAGTTTCTGTCAATTGGTTCAGAGTCATAAGAGTTGTTAAAATTGAAGCAGGGTTGTGTTTGAGTAAGGGGTTCTATAGTGAAGTTGTCGAAATTAATTGTTTTTGGGATGGCGTTGGCGTTTATAACTGAAGTGAGGAATTCGCCATTTTGGTTTACATATACCAAGGAATTGGGTAATCTGACTTTTTCTTTTTCTATAGTATGTAGAACAGCGTCGGTATTAGCAAGGTGACATCGCAGTTTACATACTTTTTCGGTGCGGGGTTCTATAGAAATATAGTTCGGAAAAGGATAAGGTTTTTGTGTGTTGGGAATTGTTGGAGATGCGATATCTGAAGAAGGCAAGGTAGGGACCTTGTGAAGAGCGATATCCTTAAAATTTGTTCTAAGTTGCTTAGATTTTAAGTCTATTACGCATTCGTAATGTTCCAAAAAATCTAAACCTAAAATGCCATCAAAGTCGATGTCAAGATTACAAATAAAAACTTTGTGGGGGTTACCAGGAGCAAATGGTACAAGGGTTGACTGGGAAATTGAAATTTTTTGATCAGTGATGCCCTGAATAATTACATGTTCTTGGAATCTTTGGGGAAAGTTTTTGACAGTTTGCTCTTTGAAAATTGAAATTCCTGCGCCTGTATCTATAAGCAATTTGTATTGACCAGTAGCGTCGTTTATGTAGTATAAGTTTTTGGGGTTGACAGTGTGAAGAGTCGTTACAGGAACGTTTGTTCCGGGAAGTTTACGTTCGGATTCATGTCGTCTAAATTCATTGTTTGTATTTGTGATGTGATGTTGGTTGTTATGTCCGGTGGATGAACTGGATTTGGGAGAGAAAGAAAATCCTGGTAGTTTTGATTTTCTAGTGGGTCTAAATCATCAGTTTGTTCGCCGAAGTTATCAGCAGTATGATAACTGTTATTTCCTGTGTCGTATGAATAACTATTATCTGTATAATAGTCATAATTTCTTTGATTATCAGCTGTATGATAATCCTCATATGGGTGATTATTAGCTGTATAATAATCGTTGTAATCATCGAAAGAATTTGTGCAACTTAAATGATGTGCCCTGTTTGGATTCTGGTGGAAATTAGGGTTCTTTTGAATCACTGACTGACGAGGTTGTTGCATATTTTGTTGGAATTGTCTTGATTGATTAGGAGGATATTGATTTGGTCTAAAAGGTGACTGATTTTGCCTGAAAGTTGGCTGATTCTGCCGAAATTGTGGGGTCTGATTTTGCCGAAATTGTGGAGGTTGATTTTGCCGAAATTGTGGAGGCTGATTTTGGGAACCGTTATTAGCGAAAGGGTTTGGTCTCATGTAATTGTTGTTACCGTTATTGTTATTGTAAACGGGTGCTTGGTAATTTTGGGAACGACATTCGGAGGTGATGTGTCCGAATCTACCGCAAGATAAGCACTTATTATTTGGAGGATTAGGCCTTCGGAACGATTGGTTGGGCCTCGGGGGAATTTGTTTTGTAGTTTTCTGATTTTCAAAGTACGATAACTGGAGTTCGCGTCTGATTCTTACATTGGCTTCTAAAAGGTCTTTAGGGTTACCGGCACGGATGATTTGTCCCAGACGCGGTTCTAACCCGGTTAGAAGGGTGTTAAGCGCCATAGTGTCTATTAGACTTGTTTGTGCGACCTTTTGGTCTGCGTTTAAATTGGATGCCTTTTGAATATTGGCGTGCATTTTTGCTGTTAGGACTTGTAGTCGGTTGTAGAAAGTAAGTGGTGACTCGTTAGATAGTTGCTGAAGTCGTTGTAGATCTTGTATCAGGGACGTCAAATCCCTGGAATCTCCGAAATGAAGATTCAACAGTTGTTTTAATTCTAAATAAGACGCGGGGCTACGCGAATTTATTAGTTGGGCCGCTCTGCCTTTTAATTTATTTTTGATGTGGATAAGTAAAAGGTATCTTTGATCGCCCGTCGACATGTTGTAAGCACAGTCGCACGCATTAATAAATGTTCCCAAGGAGATCTGATCTCCTTCGAACTCTGGGACGATAGAGAATATTTCGGATAGCCGATAGGGCTCGGGTTCAGAGCCGTCTCTGGGAGATTGTTGTGCCATTTTTAAATTTATTAAATGGGAGAATTGAAAAATTTCAAAAGCAAAAATAAAATTTGTTCAAAATAAATGTATAAATCGGTTAATGTGCAATAAATTTTTCAAATCGTTACAAAAACAATAAAACAGAATGGAGGAAAACTGTTAGTGTGCACTGTTTGCAAACAAAATATGGTAAATGGTAAAAATAAAATCGAGAAATTCAAAAATATAAGGTACAAAAATAAAATTGGTATGGTTAAAAATATGGTTCGGGTTTTTGGTCGTCCGAACAGAAAAATAAAAATAAAATCAAAATTATTGGTAAAATTAAAAATTGCGAGATGATTCCTGTTTGTACTCACATTAAATGGAACATCGATGCTGCCGTGTTCTGCAGTTGTAGTTAGTTGCCTTGTTCTACGGTTACAGTTGGGACGTCTCGAGAGGTTCTTTCTTCCTTCAAAGGATTGGAATCCACCGCTACCAGTTAAGCTTTTCTTCTAACGCCGGTTCTAGCAGCGTAATGGAATCCTACTGACTGCGCCACTTTTTATATCACTTCTTTTCAAAATGACTTTTTAAAAAAATTATTTATTATTTAACAAACTTTAATACTTGATAACTTGAGTACAATAATATTAAGACTATGAGTAAGGAAAATCATCTGCCGGACTGAAGGTCGTGAATAACAATTTATAATAAATAATGTGCTGACTCTATATAAACTTAAACAATGGAAAGGAAAGAAATTCTGTGAAGTTAAAACAGCAGATGAGCATATTTTAGCTATACGAGACGAAAGTAATATAATATGAAAGATTAAAATGTGAAATGAGATCTGCTACGTGACAATTTGAAAGAAAAGTATAATATTACATTATGAGAAAAAGGTGTTATGTGTTATGAATTACAATGTTATAAAATATAATATAGAATTTATTATTTTAAAGAGTCTATTAAATTTCTATATAACATATATATATATATATATATATATATATATATATATATATATTTCTTCTGGAATCCTCACATTTATATGTAATCAGGCAACAATTTAATTGCTAAATAAAATTAAAATTAAGCCAGTTATGTCAGTTTCATAACGTGATATAGGGTTTTTTGGAAAATTAATTTCGAGATTTGGAAGTTTCAGGGAAAACTAGCTCACAGAGACTCAAAATCAGGAGTCATACTGCATATAACGCCGTTTCCTTGTGATTTCTAGGACAAAGAATTCTTAGGTTAAGGAAACCCTGTCAAAGAAATTATGATACAATCTTCTGGAGATTCAATCACTTGAGGGGAGCGCAACTGATGAAGGTTCTCGACAATTGATGGTGTCAGAGTGATGACTTCATTTTTTAAATCAGTTTTAAAAACAAAATTGCAGACATCTAAACTTTGGCAAACTTTAAAATATGCTGGCACTATCTTCGTAATGAGCCTTTTCATCTGATATATAACATGATGGGTTAAAAACAATTTTAATTTTATATTTTCCATTTAATTCTGTAATTTGCCCCCCAAAATTAAAAGTAGAGGTTTCTGCTTATTTTTTCCAGTAAACTTCAGGTCAGAGCCTATACTTCTATTTTTTTCAAAACTTTATGTTTGATAGTTTCGGAAATAAGGGGGGGGGATGAGTAAAATTTGGTATATTTTCGTTAATATCTTTTTAATTATTTTTTTTTAAATATGAAAAAAACATATCTGTGTTCCTCAGAATGGGACCTTTCATTTGATATATTACATGATGCGTTTGAAAAAATTTTTATTTTTAAATTTTCATTTAATTTTATAATTTGCTCCCCAAAATTAATATTAATGGTTTCTCCTTATTTTTCCTGAAAAGTTCGCCCAACGATCTATATTTCCTATTTTTTTCAAAATTTTAGGCTCAGTAGTTTCGGAGATCAAGGGGGGGAACGGTCATTTTTTTTAGTTTTCCCCCCAGAAGTACCTCTAAAATCAAAATTTCTTCTTTTACGATATGTACCCCTGATCGGGTCACCAAACTATACATTGATACCAAATTTCAACCTTTTCCGTCCAGTAGTTTAGGAGAAAATTGCTGTGATGTGACAGAGGCAGAAATCCTGAGTGATATTATAAGGGTATCCGTATATTGTATATACGGAACCGTAATAAAAAAATTTTCAAGTGCATACATAGTTATATATTTTTTCATATTTAAAAAATAATTTGTTTAAAAGATATTAACAAAAAAATAGTAAAATGTACTCATCCCCCCTTAACCCTTAACTCCGAAACTATGAGACCTAAAATTTTGAAATAAATTAAAGATATATGGACTTACCTGAATTTTACTAAAAAATAAGAAGAAAGCTCTAATATTAATTTTGGGGGGCAAATTACAGAATTAAATGGAAAATATAAAATTAAAATTGCTTCTAACGCATCATGTAATGCATGATATCAAAAGGACAATCATGACGAATACAAATATATTTTTTTACATATTTTTAAAATAATTTTTCCAAACTATATCATCTAAAATTTAAAAAAAAAACGGAAAATAAAGTTTTGTGTTTTAAAGTGCCACCGTAACCGCACGAAAAGAATCATCATATAAATACAAATATATTTTATTCATATTTTTAAAAGAACTTGTTTAAAAGATTTAATAATTTATTATTTTGACCCATTCTTCCCTTTATCTTCCAACCTACTAGGGCTAAAATTCAAACAAAAAATTATATAGGGCTCCACTTAAAGTTTATTGTTAAAATAAAGTGAAAATTCTAATCTTGATGTTGTTGGCAATTAGAAAATTAAATAAATATTTTTATAAGACCCAAGCATAAATGGTTTTGTGTGAGAGATAAAATTGAATAGTTTTTGTAAATTTAAAACGCTTAGTTTAAAATATATTAAAATAAATATGAGAAAATCCACTGATTCCCTGCTTGTCTCAAAGTGGAATATTAGAAAAATATATACTTTGATTTGAATTCGCAGTTGACCAAATTATTTAATATAACATATTATAATTTTTAGGAGAACTGTAATCTGTAGACTATAAGACTAAACAATTGTAAAACTAATTTGATAACTAAACAATACAAGATAAACTAAGCATAATTCATTTTGATTTATCTTTTCAATATTTATAATAATCATACATATTATTCAATATTGCCAAACTGGTATATTCTAATTATCTTGGTGAATGAACAGTGATTTAGAATTGTTTTTGTAAATAACATTTACGTACTAATTGTTCAAGTGAGTGTTTTATATTAGCTAATACAACAGTATCTTAATTAATCAACTCGCTCTTTCGAAAATAAGTTCATTTATGTTATATTTGTCACAATCTGCCAACACTTGCTACACATTTTCTTTGGATATCGAGAAATATTTGTATCGATCATAAAAAGCACAAGACAAAATTTCAGTTCAGATTATAATATCAGTTGAAATTTGCATCTAATTCCTTTTTTTATTGTTGACTGTTAATTTTTGAATAAATTTTGTATAGACTATACAGGATATCCCAAAAGTCCCGGAACGGCATTTTATCTCGGCGGGAACGCATTTTAGAGAAAAATGTTTCAAACAAAACTTATAGGATTCGTCCCTGGCTATCGAACTGTGACCTTGAATTTTACCTTGACCTTCAAGGTCATTTCAAGGTCAAGTCGATTTTTTCAAATGGAGCAACATATTTCTGACCTCGGAAATGGAAAGATCGGAAAATTTTAGGTTCAAATATGTCCTTGACCATTTTTAAAACTTGACCTCTGGTGGTCAGTAAGGGTGTCCCAAAAGTCACGGAACGGCATTATATCTCGGCGGGAACGCATTTTAGAGAAAAATGTTTCAAACAAAACTTATTGAATTTGACCTTGACCTTGACCTTCAAGGTCAAGTCGATTTTTTCAAATGGGACAACATATTTCTGACCTCGGAAATGGAAAGATCGGAAAATTTTACGTTCAAATATGTCCTTGACCATTTTTAAAACTTGACCTCTGGTGGTCAGTAAAGGTCAAGTCAAGGTCAAGAACAACTTCGTTGCGAAGCCATACTAAGCATCGCATTGCCGTGGAAAATCCTAAACCTTAGTTCTTGAAAAAAAAATTTTAAACCCATATTTGACGAGCTACGCAACCTAACCTTGACTTGACCTTTACTGACAACCAGAGGTCATGTTTTAAAATGGTCAAGGACATATTTGAACGTAAAATTTTCCGATCTTTCCATTTCCGAAGTCAGAAATATGTTGTCCCATTTGAAAAAATCGACTTGATCTTGAAGGTCAAGGTCAAGGTCACAATTCGATAGCCAGGGACGAATCCTATAAGTTTTGTTTGAAACATTTTTCTCTAAAATGCGTTCCCGCCGAGATAAAATGCCGTTCCGAGACTTTTGGGACATCCTGTATAATGGATTGTTTTGATATAATTATTTGGTGTTGTATTGAAGTATTGAACATAAATACAGATATTTCAGGGTTAGGGATTTGCTAAATATACATATACTAAATCATTTTTGACTGTTTGATGCCGTTTATTTGTTGTAGTTAGTGATTATTTTATGAATTCTTGAATAATTTTGAATAGCTTCGATTTTAAAACTGATTGAGTGTAATTCAGTATTTGATTTTGTTTGTGCATGCTTTATTTGTGGAACAAATTGTGATTTTATTTTTTAGTAGGAGTTTTTCTTCTGCTTTTGAATAAGACTTTAAGTTTTCATATTTATAATTTCCCTGCTGACAAGTAGTTTAACTAAAATTTTGTAGACTAACAGGTAGTTCTGGTTTGATTCTCTTTTTAAGAAGCGTGTACTGATCCCTATTTTGTCATCACAGGATACCTTTGCTTGACAGAGTTTCAGCCACAATTAATAGAAATCATCCATCTTTACGTAAGAGTGTGCCTTACTGCAAGGACTTCCGCTACAGCAATTGCTGGCCAGTGTTGGGACACAATTCTCAACGTATCCTACCTCCTCTACAAGCAACAACATTCATCACAATTCTGAGGGGAGAGAAAACTCAAAATCTTAACCACTGCTTGCATTTGTACTTCTATAAATTTATAACTAGTTCGAAATTTTAAATTATCATTGTTATTGTTGGCTTAGTATTGATTAACATTATATGCAATTATTGTTTCACAAATTTATTTCTATTACCTGGCGTCCTTGAAATTTAAGTTTGAGAGGTAGGTATACATAAGGGTAGGTTACTTAGGTACTAACCACTCACAGTATCAATCTGAGCAGCCCAAAGACAAACTAAAATTTTACGTAACAATTGACACCCAAGTGTGAATTATCGCCACAATTGGCGAATAAAATTTATATCCTTACATTTGAGGCCTAACTTTATTTAATTTGTATATCGTTACATGGTTGTTCACAAGCAACAGTACAAAACTAAAGCTAAAAGAGCCTGCCTACTTCCTTAGAATTTAATCGTTACTGGTTGACAATAATTAATGAATGATGTTATTAGTATTGGTCATTAGAACAACCTTTTATAGGGATATTTCATAGTTTTTCCAAGGTTTTCCTTTATAACGTGAATGGGATCTTTGAAACTCTTTCAAACTTTTTCAGCCTGAAGAAAACTTAATTTTTTTATATGATCTATGGATTTTTGTACTACTCTGAATATAACAAATAGTAGTAATTTATCTTAGACTCTACATGTAATTGCCAGAGGGAATATTTTTTTTTTCTGAGAACGCGGTCTGTTTTAGATCCTGAAGCGTTTGTAAGTTTTGAAAAATAACATATTTGTTTTTTTGTCAACTATTTATTGTAACGCATTGTGTTATTACAGACCACCAGATCACACTTATGCGTACGCTCATGACAAGATCGAGATCCAGAAATATTTGGATCTACATCTACTTCATCGTAGTCCATAATCTAAAAAAGAAATTTATGAAAAAACAGTAATTCAGGATGTCATTCTTCATTGGAATAACATTCTCGAGTGCCTTTTGGTTCTGTAATATAAAGCGCAATTCCGATTGCAGCAGATTAAGACAGTAGAACGTAATGTTTTAAATTTCTGACTGAGTATTTTCGAGCTTATTGTGAATCATAGAAGTATAGGATGAGTTTTAAATAATTTATTCAGCTATTGAGCCCAAGTATAGTATTTTCCACCGAATTCCTTACACCTGAAAAATTTCAAATGGAAGCGACATTAAAAATCGCTCAAAGTAAACTTCCTCCCAAGCTAATAAAAACCATCAGTCATTGTAAAAAATTTGAAAATCCATGTTCAACAAGGATTAATGCGATCCTCTATTACTAATAGTTCTCCGGACGATGAAGTATTTTTAAGCAAGGCGACGAAACGTAAGTTAATGAAAGACCGACAAGATTCAAGACAAAGATAAACTAATTTAAATTAAAGAAATTATGGGATTAAATAAACGTTTAGTAGCAACTAAAACTAAAAATCAACAAAATACTTATATTACCATTTAATTGGTCATTTAGGATGGTATTCTTGAAAAAGGTTAAGCCTTGTTGAATTTCTACCTGTGTACTATTGACCTTTTATGGTATAGGCTTTGACAATGCAAAAATGTTGTACCTTCTGGTTTTGGAAAAGAATGTCCTGTATCAAGTATATAGTTTGAATGTGGAATCTGTTTTTAGATATTTAAATGCGCGGAAATGTTCACCATAACGGGTGATAAAATTTCTTCTAGTCATTCCTAGATAAAAACTATTACAGTCTGGACAGATTAGCTTATAAACTCCAGATTTACTATCTAATCTGGCTCTGTGTCGAAATAAAGCAAGTTTTTTGTGTTTGATCATCATGATTGACTATCACTAAATAGCGGTTACCAACATCAAATTTTTAATTTTAGACTCACTATTCCCCTGTTTAAGTGTAAATAAGGAAATCGTGATCTCCCAACTACCCCCTAAATGATAAGATCTAAGAACCTTTATGTAGATTTAACCACCAAATGAGCCGATAGAACGCCTTCGTGACAATGGACATTATATTTTACCTTTTCCACGCCTTTCTATACGTTTAAAGGGACTACTAACAATACTTAATAATTGAATGTTACACTTTTCCACTAACACATTTACTTCTAATAGGATAAATTGAAAAGAACGAAATAACCCTATTAATATTATTTTAATAATTTTAATTATAGCAGTGTTTTTGAAACATTATTTCTTAATTGTTTTTCATTTGTAAGATTTATAATATTTCCTTTTGTCAGCAAAAGTTTCGGAAACATTAAACCCCGGGGCCCTAATCCTGCTTACGTAATACTTGAGCGTGTCCCTTATACTTCAAGCTTCTAATAAATTTATAGTATCCAGTTCAAATCAAAAAGGCCTAAATATTGACATGTCAAATGGAAATTGAGATGTGCCTTCTGTGTATTAAAATGTACATTCCGCGTACTTTCAAAGTAAAAGTCAAACAAAGTTATCTACCTAAAATCAATAACTAATAATTTATTCAAACTGTCACATGTCCACTGAAGTTGTTTATTCCGATGAGGAGACCAAAACAATTAAGTTTAGCAGCATTTTCTATTCAACTGCCCATGTTTTTCAAAAAAGGCTTTGAATGTCATCTTTAGAAATAGTATAAATTATTAATTTCGTTTAGCCGCACGGGCAATTTGTGCTCTTGATGCACTTCTCTTGTACCAAAATTAAATAATGAACATCCACAATAGCGAAATCTATACGTTTTCTTTTTGCTACTTTTCTATAAACCGACAGTTTACCTGGCTATCTCAAACAAATATACATAAATTATACAAAAAAATCTAGTGGTTTTAAATATATTTTACGTATGTATAAATGGTATTTAAATTTTTTGGATTATCTATTCTTAGTTTTGGCAGAACATCTAATATAATATTTTAATTCAGTAAAATGATTCCAGGTTTTTTTGATTTGTATCTTAAGTAGAATTAATGATTACACTGACAACAAAATTTAACCTGATGCTCCGATTATCACCCGACTCTTATTTGATCTAAAAAGTGTGTAAGCGTTAAATGATTGACAATGACTACAAAAATATATTAGAAAGGTAATTAGTTTCTAGATGATAAGCATCTGACATTGTTTCATTTACTACTTGTTTATTATTGCGTAGGTACGTATCAATTGTGAATGTGCGATTATATCTTGTTGATTCTGTTTGTACATTGGGGTTCTTCTCTTTTCTCTTCTTTTCTGATAGATCAGTATTTAAATTTGTAATGTTTTCTCTTACATATGTTCTGAGATGAAAAAATCTCTACAACCAGTTTTCCAGTATACCAATAGGTGAATACTTATTTTATTACACTAGTTTATAGAGCAAAATTTAACTCACTTTCGAACATAAAATTCAACAGCAATTCGCTTATATCATCACGTCATAGACAATTATTGCTAGGATTTTAAGAGCAAACTCGTAAAAGTAAATTATTTAAACTAAATAATAAAAACCCGCAAATATACGAATTTATTTTGTTTTTTGCTTGTATAATGAAAAGTAATGAAGGAATCGTAATGCCGTCTATAGGGAAGTTGTAGAGAATAAGAAATCCTTCTTAATGAGTGTTTATACATCCTGATTGGGTCATTTCTTTATACAGTAAACTACGAAAAACTGCTCAAAAGTGGATTTTTTTCAAAATTTTGTAACTTTCTGGTAACTAATACTGGAATATTAGTCATCGTCAAAACGATAGTTTATGACATTAAGTGTAGTTGGCCTCACGATGGATATTATTGAATAAGTATAAGTTTGTGAAGAATTCAAATTTAAATACTTTAGAGAGCTATTATACACATCCCACCGTATTAACGAGAGTGGTCCGACTTGAATATATTAAAGATATTTTGAAAGTTCATAAATTTCAGTTCAATTCGTCTATCTTGGTTTTTCGCTATAATCCCAAGAAATTGGTTTAAAATAATAGTAAACATTGCATTAAGAATACGAAAATGCGACAGCCAGCCAGCGGTGCACTGAAAATAGTTGGCAAGGCATATGGACGGATCTAGAATTTTCTTAAAATGGAGGCATTATATGAAAATTATGGTAAATTGTATTATTATATGTTTTCCTCAGCAGTTTATTATGTTTTATTATTTACATAGCTATTGCCTGCCCATATTGGTCTATTTTTCCATTGGTTTATTAAGTTAATGGTTACCTATATACAGTTTACTGATATTAATTACATTACTTTTTTCCACCACCGACTGGATCCGCCACTGTCGGAGGAGGGTCCATCGTTTAAGCCAAATTTTAAAAGCAGTATTAATACATTTACGGCACTACGACAAAAATTCAAGATATACGAAGTGAAGTGCATTTTATATGCTTTCCAAATACATTTTGCATATCCCTATCGAACTTTCGTGATTAGTATGATACATTCTGCAAAATATTTCTGCAAATTATGTAATCTCAACGTTATAAGGTATCACTAGGAGATAGATTAAGGTTCCAGGTGTTATTACAACCAAGTTATGATTTTTTTAAACCACTCACTTTATATCGGTTTTTCGAGCTTTCCTTTATGAAAAATGCTGCGATTAAAATTTATAAACACTCATTTTGAAGATTTTCTGATTCTCTACAATTTTTCTGATATTATGAACAGATCATTACTTTTTACCCCATAAGCAAAAAACGAAAATACCCCATATTTATATTTACTTCTATTAGTTTGCTGTTAAAATTATGTCAGTTATGACTTATTGACTATTAATTACGTGATGGCTTATGCGATTTGCTCTTGAATTTTATGTCAGGAAAAAATCTCTATTGACTGGTCCATATCTTTTGTTGAGACATCTCGCCTCTGAGGTCTGAAGTCATTCCAACGCACTGAATGTATTATATACCGGGTGGGCCATAAAACAGAAACAAGGCCGATATTTCAAATACCCTTCGTTTTAAAAAATATCGCTGGAGCCCGAAGATTTTTATATGTTGGGGAAAAGATTCTCAGCATTGACACTTCAAACACCTCGGCGCGTCTGTCAGCTCTAACCCCAAATTCCCTTAAGTTGGATATTCTCATCTTCAGTTAAGTACATTTTCCTCAAATCTTGGGTTAAAGGGATCCATAGCTTCCGTGTTTGATGTAATTTCTTTAGAAAATTCTTAATTTTAGTAAAAACATCCGTAGTCGTTACGGAGGTGTGTTCGCTTGCAGGTTTCAAATTATCAGGAATATCCAATACATGGCCATCGTGTCTCAATTGACCAGACCACATTGGTTTTTCCATCAGATGCTGCTAACACTGCCACTAAAAATTGTCCTTACAAGACAAGTACTCTACTATGAAACCTTGTGTTGATCTGTAAAATAATTCAATCACTCAAATGTCAGTCAAGATAACACATCAATGACATTTTAGAAACACGCGATAATGTGAACATAAACGAAATCCTGGTATTCCTTTAAATATATTGAAATAAAATTCAAAAAATAAAAAAAATTAATTTCTCCTGGACAATTTTATTGTCGTTTCAGTAAACGCGTTTTGGTGCATTTGGTAGGTATATTTCAAACTTTAAAACTAATTTTAATAAAAAGCAGATCTCCAAAATGAATACAGTGTGATTATAGTAGAACAATAAACAATTCAATTCTTGGTTGCCAATAATCAAGGTAGAAATTAATAGTCGTAAAGTCGTATTGAAAGACCCTGAATCGGGATGGTTTATAAGGTTTTTTCAGCGTTTTCCCTAATAACTTTAATGAGATCTCTGAAACATCAGAATTTCATTAATCCCAATTTTGGCGAACGCCACATAAAATTCTTCCAATTGTAAAGAAGTTTTGCTAATTCACATAATCATTAGAATTTTTTAGTACTATCCTGTATATATCAAATTAGCAGTAAATTCGCTTAGTTACATTAGTTTTATTGTCAAACATTTAGTGTCAAATTGTGAACTCACAAAAATTGTATTTGCTATCCTATTTTTTTTTTGTTCAGTTGTGTTAAGTTTTATTACCATTGAAAACGAGGTCTGATTTAGACCCTGAGACGTTTGGTCTATTTAAAATATACAGACTTTCAAGAAATTTTTGTGTTTCTCCCAAATATATATATATATATATATATATATATATATATATATATATATATAACTTCATTACCGGTACTACCTGGTCCCACTTTTAGCACCAGTAATTCGACACAAAAATATCGATATAGTAATTAAATATTGGCGACGTGTGCCCATCAGCATATAATGATTGAAATCACCATAAAGCACAAAATGTTCTTGTAACAATTAAATTTCTCTACATTATCGTTCCACCTAGCTAGAACAGTACCTACCCTCTCCAAATACCAGCAACGAACTTAAGCGATTCTGACCCGTATGGACAATATCAATACAGGTGAAACTGTTAAATCTCGCAACAATGACTCAGACAGGTAAAACGTAGCAAAGTCGAATGTAAAATCAAACGGATGCTACACCTGTTGCGTCCTCTTCTATACAATTCGAGGTAAAAGTCAGTTTTTTAAAAAAGTAAAATGTGAAAAGGGGCATCAAGTGCGTTGGTTTACATCACACGACGGGATAGTACAAAAATGAAGTGCAAATATTTTATATTATTCACATTTTATTGGTTTTATTCAGTGCTATGTGACGGAGTCTCGATCCGCGGTGTAAAGTGCGGTGTGAAAACATGTCAACTTTCAGAATATTGTTCAGACTTCGATAGGACTTGCCAACCATGTGCGAAAATTTGTGACGACAAAAATCACAATTACGAAGAACAGACATGCGAAAAACAATGTCAAAGTAAGCTTTTCTCCATCTATATTTTCTTATATATCGACATCATTATTTGTTAATACTTGGTACTGAGGAAGTATGAAGTTGTACCACAGTTTGAAGGTCCTCGTCAAACATCATATTTGTAATGACTGTCGAAGCCTTCCCGAACTGTTAGTTCTCAGCAAAGCAAAAAAAGATAAATTTTCCAAAATATAATTAAAAAACTATTTTCTGATCTGTCTGACGGGTCTGTTAGTAAGTTAAATTCTTTGCTAAGTTATAATAAAGTTGTTCTTAGGACTGACAGCAAAATAGAAAAAAACATAAGCACTTTTTCATTGCCTAGACCTTCCATTCTTATCATGTCCTAATCCAATCCCTTTCTCATTTAACTAGCGTACCTCTCCTGAATCAATCTGAAAAAGTTTATACAGGTTATGACGTTCGATTTCATTAGCATGGTTTATTAAAGTTATCATCTACTGAACAAGCAAAGCTCCCACCAATGTGTTTTCCTCAATTGTCGAAAATCTAAACAAGTAAAAACAAGCATTAGACCAAACCTAGTTAATTGCCTTAGTAAAGTTTTGATCCTATGGAAGTGTCTAAAAAAATAATTTAATTGCCTTATTTTCTAGTCTCTCTGACAAATCTAATATTAAATTGAATACTTTGCTAAATTAATTTGGTACTATATACAAAATAAAAAACAGAACGTTTGTTGACACATCGATATTAGTAGAAAAAACACAATTTTGCACCCTAAAACCGAACCTTTATTTAATACACTCAACGCCGCTTCAACATCTCTAAGTTGGCGTCTTCATGGAGTAAACCTGTGTTTTGTTACACTTGTGACACATCCAAGGTTCCACAGCATTTCTATTACACCCTTATTAAGTCATGATCCAATAACTGGCGTACCTCTCTTGAATCAATCTGAAAATGTTTATACAGGCTATAAAATTCAATATGCTCATATCCATAGCTTATTATAGTTCTCATTTCCACCAATTTTGAATAATTACTGTATTATTAGAAAAATATGGTAATTTCTCACAATATCAAGATATTTAAAGAATGTTTTATACTCGCTGGGAGAATAACTTGTACAGTTACCATTATTTGAACAAACAATTAAATGGAATTTGTGTTGCGCATTAACATGTTTTTTTTCACCTTAAAATCATGTAAATTTCCAGTAATGTAATGTTTATCTTTATTTTACAGCATTGACATAATACTACTACTGTTTATGATAAGCATCTCGAACAAAACGAAATTTTATCAGTTTATAATACAAATGTTATTTCATTTAGAGCAACTATAGGTACGTCATAAATATTTGAGAATAAACTTTTTCAGATAAATTCAGAAAATAGAAATTCTAATCTAGGTAGCTTATATCATTAAAAATATTTCTTGGCCATCATATTCTACAAAATCTTACACATGATGTAGAGAGGTAAATGCCCCGAAACAACCTCACTTACAAGGTAAGTCTGATGGCCAATATCACTTTAAGCATCGCTTATCCACTAGCTGCTTAAAGCCCATAATGCCAAGTTAACTTGAGTTCGTAATTTTCTATTATATTTAAAATTTTTATAATTACAAAAATGTTGTAACGGGAATCTTAACGTGTTAAGTTTTGTCAATGTAATTGCAAAGAAAAACCGAATTATGATTTTCATTTCCCAATTCGTTCTAATAGTGGTTTTAAATTTAAGTGACAATTCAATACAAAATGATTATTTAATTTGAACAAAAAATATCCGTCAACGGGAGGGTAGTAATCAAGACTACAAACAAATCACAAATGATTTAAGTACGTGACAGGCATTGTCTCATGAATGATTGATTTCGAAAGTGGAAGTTCACTCAAACAAAAGTGGTTGAGTTGTTAGTCTAGATTGCAAGTTGCAAATGATGAAAAATAGAGTTAAAGCTCCTAAAAATGTGTGCAATAGCTCATGGATCCGGAATGACGCCTAAATAATTTATTTAAACCGTTTTTCAGGATATAAATTGTAAGTTATAAACAAATGAACGTTTTAAGAAATATATTTAGTTTTTGCTAATAAATCATATGAAATATATTTCATTTTTTGTTCATATAAAAAAAATTGATCGAAAAAACATTAAAACTTTTATAACGTGATCTCACGTATAAGGCTAAGGTGAGACTGGCGGGATTTCACGCCGCGTTTTAGCAGGCGGTTTTGCAAATCGGCGAGGCCAGACGCGGCCTAACTTTCCACCCAACGGCTCGGTGTCGGGCACATCTTCAAGGTCAGCCGCCGATAGATTGGATCGGTTCCATTTTCTGCGTTTTTTCACGCTGTGTTGAGTGGCCACACTGACAGGAAAAACGCCGTATTCATTTCGTCATGGAGCTCGACCAAACTGAAGGCACGCGAATGACTGCAACTGCCGTGTGTGGCCATGGTAGAGCTGGATTTCAAGCGCGTGACAAACTGCTGGTGTGGCATACTACGTGAGAGCTCGAAAAAAAAACGTCGAAAACGCTAGTCTGGCCTTAGCATAAAAGAAGCAAACAAATTTTTAACTAATTATTTGATGCTTTTTTCGTTTTTTTTTTCAGTTTTAATGAAGATATCATAAAATTGTATCAGTTAGCTATAGCCTAACTGGTTGAAATGCCAATTTTAAAATTTTGTTTCCAAGGGGTCTCAATTTTTAAATTGTTATTTAACACTGTCATTCAGGATCCAATGAGCTATCGCACATATTTTTAGGAGATTTATTTGTATTTTTCATCATTATCAACTTGTGATCTAGACTATGTTTAATGTAACTTACCTTAAAGGCCGCCTGTTATACAAAGCTTCAAAAATAGATTTGAGCCAAAATCCCTAGAAATCATGACTATTTAGGATACCATTGTGTTAACATGGCAAAATAATTATATTGCCAAAATTGCGGTTAATGTGGCGCCATCTACTTTCCCAAAATACTCCATTTTCGTCTTGCAATCGAAGAAGATTTTCAGTATTTAATCAAGACCGCGCTAAAAAAGTTGTACAATGACAAGAAACGAAACTGTTAAAAAGCCCAAAAAAAATGAAATGAAGATTTTTATTAATTGCGAATAAAACATGATTTTCTGAGCACTAGTATACCAAAAATCAATATATAATTTCAAAATGATTTGCTTTCCTTGACATTGTTTCAGATCTAACAATATCTCTCCGAGAATAATGACTTTCTAACCGTCACAGACTCAAATATGTATTCGAAAGAAACAATATGTGTACAGATGGTGTGGGTTTTTTAGCATCACTTATACCAGAAAAGGGTTGTGACCCCAAGTATTAACTTCACCATCCCATGGTTATGGGTATTTTCCATGCAATTCAAGCCAAAGATAACACTTTATTTATTCTCCTTTCAACAATATCACAAGTGTACCTCCTTCTGAACTGCTAATAGATTGTCCCTATGAGTCTTACAGAGTTTGAAACGTTACTCGTTATTTCACAAATCTTTAATATATAATGGCGACTGACTTCATTGCTATACATAGCTTCTTCAACAGATATGAATCTTTGCACGGACCTACTATCGTTGTTTCGACTACAGTCACTGTAAATTATTACTCGTACACTACTAGTACTGAATAATAACTTGCCATATAATTTATATCTATAATATCACAAATATGCTAACAACGTTCTACATACGAAAATCCTTTATGAGAACTGTTCCAAACCAGACTAAACTGAAATACTCTTTTCTGGGTTTCACGGCTAAAGTACTTTGGGTTCGCGATTAAAGTTCTGTGGGTTCTTTAACTAAAAGCTTTTCTTCTTCTTCTTTCGAGACTGAAGTTGACTTTGACGCCAGAGTTAGGCTGTTAACTAACCCTACCGCCCGAATGCGCCTCCACGCAGCCATCTTTAGGTACTCGAGGTTATTTTAACCCTTTCAAAAAGAAAACTTGTTTTCAAATACAATGCAATTATACATTACAGTCAAGTGGCTAAATAAATAAACTTATTTAATGATTTGAAGAAGTGACAGTTATTTGAAAAAAGGCATAGCAGCAAAGGAGTGATGGAAATTTAAAACAGACCTGGTAATAAAGGGTCAAATAGATTTGATATAATTATCATGTTCCTCTGCTTAATAAAAATAAAATAAAATTTCATAAAGATATAATTTTTAAGAATGATCCATAATCTATTCATACTAAAGTCTTAAACATTTTGCGAAGAGGCTTTAATTATTAAACTGTACTGTTAAAATTTCAGTATTCTGATAGTATTCTTTTCAAGTGAGGACTGGAAATTCCATTTCGCCTTTTATTTCGATTTCTATTTATACGTTAATTGCGTACATTCAGCGCCGTACAAGAGATAAGGTGTGCCGACTTCATTTAGTTACAATTGAATACCTGCATGTTGATTTAAAAATATCGTAGTCAAATTGATATGAGGCATGGGTTAAATGTATGCATGTGTATTAAAATTCATTCTTGATAAAATTTTGCAGCCATCGCTACAATGACTTGCAATCTTTGAGTATTCTTTTTTAGAACAGTGCCAACATGATATGTCGTGAAATACTAAATTGAGGTTTCTATTAACGACATGCAGATTTTGCTATTTGTTCAAATTTTACACTAGATTTTAGCAAACTAGTCTCTTATTACATAGAGTCACTGATTGCTAATAAATTTGTAATCCTTCCTGCTTGCATCAAACACGTAATCACTGATATATCGAATTATAGAGGTGGGAAGATTAGGCTAGTTGCACACTTATTTACATAACCATTGTAACTAGCAGTAATCAAGTTACTCTCAGTGTCAAAGTTAGTATGTTAGCCGAATAAACCGGACAACTCTATAGATTGTCCTTCATATAACCATGTTAAGTCCAAATAAAGAATTTATTATTTCAAAAATATATATATATATATATATATATTTAAATACAAAATGTAGAATAGTATTGTCAGTTAAATTGTATAACAAATTTACTAAGCTAAAGAAGTTTATTTCATCTAACCAATCGGTCTTTTTGCACACAACTGGTTAAGCACAACAAACTAGGTATTTCCTATTTAAAAGCTTATAACTCTAAGTTAGTCGAGCTGTACTTTTTTCTTCTCTATGCGGAAGATCTGCGTGGGTACCTATCAATTTTGAATGGGTACTTTGAATAGATTTTGTAAAAGCTCAAATTTTTTGGTGGAATTTGTTTTCAAATGTCTCACGTTCTGAGTTTTTTGGGTATGTCCGGTAAAATCATGTCGAGAAAAATAATCCTTGAATTTGGTTTTAAAAACTAAATTCCTTGAACAACTTGAAAAATAAGAACATTTTCACCAGAATCCATTTTCTTGCGTTTGTTGAAAGGTGCATATATAACTTCCCCTACATAAGCTTTTAAAACCTAAAAAGTCTTTGGTGTCCATCCCTGTCACATGAAAAGACTTTATTACACCAACTAATTTAAGAAGCTACTGCCAATCCCATGGCATAATTATTTTCAAGAGGTTTTCTTTCGTTCCCTTTCAATTAAAGAGTGGTAGTCGTCTAACTCTATGTGGGTGTGGCCTTTTGTTAGACTCTTTAAAACATTAAGGTTTCGTTTCTATTCATTATGAAAACAATAGCAAATAATTATCTGTTTTGTGAAGGTCATATGGTCAGTTTTTTAACCTTCTCAGAAATGTCATAAACATCAGACCATTTTATCTCACAGGATGCCATTTTATTCCCTCCCCGTCCAGAAATTCAGAAATTGGTTCATCCCACCACATACAGTAGGCTTCTTCCAGGGTTGACGTAATTCCAAAGCATTAGGTTATAGAAGCTTTGTGAGTTGTGAAGTTCCGGGGTTCGTAAACACTGTTGTAAATCTATCACAACTATTTTTTCTATGTTGTTTTTTCGTTTTTAAACTAATAATTGAACTCATAATTAAAAATCTCACCATAAGGTCATTCTTGAGCAATATTTTCTGGCGGGATTCCTAAACCTTCACAAGACTGTTTATAGAGCCGATACATCTTGCCGATGTTTAGATGATTTCCAAGAAACTATTTTATCTATACTGCTAGTAATGCGACTCATAGAGAAGACACTGCAAAATAAGGCTTCTTACAGGCACCTAAGGTGAAATTTTATTGCAAGGAGTATGTTTCTCTCTTATCGGGTGGCATTAGACCACCATCTCTTTTTTTACCAATAACAGGGTTGTTGGGATAGGGATATGGTGTTTATGATTTTTTTCCATATGTTAGTTTTTTATTTATTTCAAAAAGTAAAAAAGTTTTTATATGTATATCGCCTTTTACGTTCTCTAAGGTTACTTCTTTCCATCTTTGGGTCGATGTGCACATAACATTCCAAACTAAACTAAGATGTCCACTCAAACTGAGATTGTGTGACTTAAGCTCGTTTGGCTCAGGGCCGCCTGAGGACTTAAATTGATTTAAAACAGGCTATTTTCGTTATTAGTACAGATATCGAAAAATGGGGAAAAACAAAGGAATTAACATTAAAAGTTAAGTAGCATAACATATATATATATATATATATATATATATATATATATATATATATATATATATATAACAGGAATGCTCGTGTTCTACCAACCTACTGTTTTTCGGTTTCCATCAATTTTACTACTGATTGAAAATGCGTAACATATGGAAAACTTTTTACTATTATGCAAGAGTATACATTTAAGACAACCATTCGATTAATCTAGAAATAAACGCCTTTCACATGACTCAGACATTTATTAGCATAACAACCATAAGCGATGAACACTATCGCAAAACACAAAATCATACTCTTTACAAAAGGCAGGGGGGAAATTATTTTCCATAGTGCAGTAGTCCTGAAAGATAGACGTTCGGAGGTACTTTTAGAAAGCGATCTTTCATCAAGTCATCTAGGTCTGTATGACTGAGTAATCTGGTCTTCTAAACACTGAGATCACATAATTGTGGTACCCCTGTGTTAAATCTCTCTGTATACACTGTGAATACTGAAAAATATAGATTTCCTGAGGTAAACCAGAACCTGATTTCAAAATAATTCGGTGACTTTACTTAAGTTTTAGATCATCTGAGTCCTAAATTATTAGTTGCTTAAGGTGTAGATTTTCAGAACTGTGCCCCTTATAATAAAAAATTGCGCAATCATATCTAGAAAATCAGTGTGACATTGAAATGATCTTGAAAAATACTTATGACTTTGATATCTCAAGAACTCTACATTTTTAGACTTTGTACCTATTAAAACTTTTGATCAGGTTGTCATTAGGCGTATAATACCAAAAGTTGAGTCAAATTGACTAGAACCAAAACCCATAAGATTTATCGGGGTCCATTGAGCCACTTGCCGCTGTTCAATTAAGATGAAATTTTAAATACGCATACAAGTCTGATTGACATGCAACGTTATGGTGTTGGGCTGGTCTAGTGTCGAAACCTGAAGATGACCTTTAGAAAACAATTTTGTAGTAATCACATCGAATTTAAGCTCGTTTAATTTATATTTACATGTTGATAGTAGACGGTAACCAGTACTAAAAAATTTTGTAAATGAAAAAAATATTTTTAATAACGGGCTTTATTTTAAGACCCTTCACCTATCAAGAATTTTAAAAATATTTAAATTTGTAGAAGTTTTTTTCAAACTGACCACGGCCTTTACTAAGTAAATTTACGCCTGTATCAGGCGCGAATACAGAGACCAGCTTCCGGAGTGAGGTGCGATTTCGTATGAAATTATCTTAAGCAGGGGTGGACCTCTCTATGGCTTTGTATACGTTGCATTTCCTGACTCGTGGTAAAAACAGTCACAATTCTTTTAAACCCATAGAAATTACTTCAGTTTAAGCTTTTAACTATAATATTTTTCTTGATTTATTATCGAAATCACTGTCCTAGATGCTCTCGGAAAGGGGATTACCCCCTCCCCCAAATGGATCCGCCTCTGATCTGATTAATATTTATTGTTGTCTAATAAAAGCAGGTCTTCAAAAATACTTTGAGCTTTTACTGACCGTTTTTTGTTCTGGCAATATGATTTCGATGCAATCTACTGAAACACTTTCTATGTTGTCTAAACCACGATACAGATATGTATTTCGTATCTTGCTTATATTTCCTGGTAACGGTGGAATAATGCAAACATTTTTTGTAAAAAAATTGTTTACTTTTTAAGTTTCTGCCTAGGATACCTGCATCATTGTCGTCTTCTTCTACTTCGTTACCGTTGTTGCTTATTTAATTGTATTTCTCGCTTTCCGATATCAATTTTAGGTTAACAGTTTTTCAATTTTATATTTTATCTATGTCCTATCAGTCTTGTTTCTGGTACACCTGTTTATATATTGCTTTTGCCATTCTTCCTGTTCATACCAAAACACAGTCTTCGAAACACGTGTCAATGATTCAGAAGGGATCAATTCGGTTGTTTGAATTTACGGGAGTAAATTTTAACATCTTCTATTGACAGTTCTCAAAGAACTCGCCCTGTGTATGTTTTAAATGCGGTAAACAGCGATCGGTGATAGAGAAACAAAAGAAGTTTTCATCGGAGAATATATTCCATTGAATATTTTATTATTTAAAAGAATGTGATACAGCAAGAGCGGGATGTTTCGGAATATAATATCGTTAGAAAGGTTTGTTATAATTTTGGATGTGTCCAGTTTACGAGCTTTACTTAAAGTAATTTTGTATCCTCAAAACGAAACTAATAAGATAATAAACCAAGTTTAAATATATAGCTTAAATGGTTTTGTAAAATATAAACAATAATCCACCCCAATCTCTAAACTACCTAAAATATAGACAAATTTGACAAAAATTACTCAAGATGGCCGCTTGTGATTTTGATAAAGCAATTATATATATGGACAATTTGCCATTAGCAGCTGATTTATTATACTAACTTTGAAATTTTACTTCCTTAAGAAACAAATTTGGACTAAGGTAATTTTTATTAAATCCATATAAAACACATCTAACAAGTAATTCCCGTTTCGTATGAGTGTTTCTGGACATACTGCATATTGTTGCCGCCGAATATGAGCAGTAACAACGCATGAGTAATTTATAAATTCAATACAAATGCTGTAAAGATAAAAGACATAAAAATTTTTTTAGTAGACTTCATGTTGATATCGGAGGAAAGTAACTACTACTAACTAAAATAACAGAAATTCAGCTACATATCATATTTATGTTTCATCATGTCAATAATAGCCTTAAATTTTATTTTCGGTTAAACTAAACATAGAGTAAACTGAAATTCTTAGGATGCCCACTGAGATTTCGGCATAACAAACTTCGCTGCGAAAGTTAATATGAAAGTACAAAACAGTTCAATTTAAATTTTAAAATTATTCCTATAGACCTACTGTAATATCTAAAATTTCTGAAATTGTCATTTATCAGAAACACATGCAGCTACAAAAACAAATATCAACTCTAACAAATATTACAACTCGTACTATTTTTAAAGTGTGAATCTTGCACTAATGGCATTTTCGTTAGCAATTATTAAATCGTTGAAATACCTCCGTCTAGGTACAAAATCAATTATGTCATTGTCAAATGCATTACATAAACCATATTCATACTCTTATCATCAACCTTGGAAAAATGTAATGGTGTAACGTGATGTTTTGGCACGAGTCTTATCTACGGTAAACACATTAATTGAGTTTTTGTCGCAATTGTCCTAAAATAATGATAAACATATTTCTTTGTTACAGATTACATTCTAGATATGCTTTACGTTAAAAAAGGACCTGCTGGCGATGAAGATTTAAGAGGTAAATAGTAGATATAAACAATATTTATATAAATTGCTCAACTACACGTAACTAATTGTTGGGAATATCTACCGTACCTACTTGAAATAAATTAAAATCTAATTCAGCGTAGGGTTAAAACTGAACTTCTGTAGCTATAAGAATTTCAATTTAAGAAATAGGACAGGGCAGTTCGAATCATAATTTACCTTTAAATAACAGCGCAACAGTAACTCTAAATATTCAAAACATGATACATCAAAAGCAACCTAAAATCCAACAAGTTCAATAAAGGAAACAAAATAATAGTTCTTTCACAAACACTGACATGAATTTACACCACAACATTTGTGCAGCTTATTAAAAATCACAAATGCAGAATTCCTCTGAGAATTGTCCATGTAGTGAATTGTGAACATTCTATACGAACACAACATGTTTTCAACTAACTGATGACTTCAGCTAAATTGATTTTGGCATACATATTGGTGTTTGTTAGTCAACTACATCTGCCCTGAGTACCATTTTTATTTAAGATATTGAAAAGTACAGAAAATCTTTAGTTTGAGGGCGTTATATTAAAGAGATCTTCAAACTATCATGAATACTTACATATAAAAAAGAATCAACTATTCAATTCAGATTGAAAGTTGAACAAAAATAATAAATTACCTGTCTTAGACATTGCTGTAAAAAACTCAGAATATTCTTCCAAATAAAAGTTCACAAAAAAACCTACTCACTCTAACAAGTATTTCAATTTAAAGTGTAATCATGCAAATAGACATATCATTAAATCTTTCTATAGTAAAGCAAGAGGGAATATCAACAAATTCAGTAACAACAAAACAGGCATATAGAATTTACTTTTTGCAAGCAATTAAACTAAACGCTCATTAAACAATTGAACACAAAACAGTCGTTATCAACTAATACTAAAATCTTCCACATAATACAAAATAATAATGACACAATAAGAACAAAAAGAGTACTGAACAGATTTGTTATTAGTAAGAACCGCATGCAGAGTATATATTTATTACTATTTCAAAACCAAAAAAAAAACACTAATCAAAATTCAAAAGATTGTATTTAGGACATTCTTCACAAATGTAATAGTTCTATATTTGAGAACCCTCTAGATTTTAAATGTCCAAAATTTGTGAATATACTTGGAACATAGGCCATAAAATACCATTTCATAATTCATCTATATTACCCATAATTAAGAACTATGACTTTAATGGAATCACTGAAATATCTCTATTCGTATTTCTAGCGAATAAACTGTTATAACAATGTCGCAAAAGATAAATAGTTGTAGTTGTATATCAAAAACAATAGATTTTCTTTTTTTCTTCCCAGAAACAATAACGAATAGTTTGATCATACAGAACATTTGATTAAGTGAATAGAGGCAGCAACACACAAATGTATGTCGGTAAATCCGTTTAACACCATAAAACTTGAATAGGCAAAAATTCAACATCATTAAACATTCGCTTGAAACTTAACCACCAAACTTAAAATAACATACCGTAGGTCTTGTCGAGATAAGAAGAAATGGTCAAAAGATTCCACTAAACCGGTGAAATATGTTATATTTTAAGTGCAATGTAGGTAATACCAACATCAGTGTATGTTTTAATATATAAAGAAAAAGATTCAAATACATGCTTCAGAAAGCACATAAAGCAACGAAGGTATTGAGAAATTTTTCCTTCCAAAAAAGTGTAATCTCTTTTACGTAGGAAAAGATATTGCTATATGAGGAAATTATTTTCAAGAAAAAAACACTCTTAACAAATAATTCAGATTTAGGCACTAAGAGGTAACTACTCTAAGAGAATGTGGTTCAATGTTTCTCTGAGGGCAGAATCACTGTTCTGGTTCTAATGGTGACAATACAAAATTTGGAGGCCAATTCAATTCTTTTTATATACTCAACGCTATGAACTCTTTTATCCAAAAAATATAAGCCTTGATAAAAACAAACTATGGCAAAATACAACAGCATCAAAAAGGAAATATCGACAGTAACAACATTAAAAAAGCACAACAGAATATATTAAAACTACAGGGTGAGTCATGAATTAGTTAACATTTAAATTTGATTTCCCGCGCAAACCTGAGCGGTGAGGTGCGCGGGGAGGGGTCTACTAGCTGGTTCGTTTCTCGGAAACTTAGGCGCAATGGATCGGTTCATGGGGCCACAGCGCGCTTTTTACGTAAAGCAATTTTATTTAAATAGTGGATCTCTCGTTACTGTGAGGCGCTTATTTCGTGTTGAATACGATTTACATGACTTAAATCAGGGTCCAAGTGCAGCTTTAATTAAGAAATGGGTAAAGAAGTTTGAAGAGACGGAATCGACACTAAATGTGAAGCAAACCGGAGGTCCACGACTTCAAGAAATGAAGAGAACATGCTTCAGTTCGACGTGAACCTGATTTATCGACGCGCAAACGTTCAGGTGAATTAGGAATATCGCGTACAACCATAAGCCGTATTATGAAGTTCGATGTGAAATCGCACCCATATAAGATTCAGTTAGTGCAACAATTGAAGCCTAATGATTTAAATTTATGCAAATTGTAGGCGGAAACAATGTTGGAACGCTTTCGTAACTTCGACAACATCTTGTTTTCCACCACAATGCGCACGTTAACAAACCGAACTGCAGATACTGGAGCAGCGAAAATCATAAAACTAAACAACAAAGACCCTTGCATTCACCTAAAATAACTGTATGGGCGGCAATTCCAGCAAAAGGAATAATTGGAATTTCCCCGAAAAAGTGATTTCTCGAAGAGACAACATTCCGTGGCCACCCAGGAGTCTTGATTTGACGCCAGCCGATTTCTTTTTATGGGGATGTCTTAAGCACCGTGTGTACACTCATAAGCCAACTTCATTATTTCAATTGAAGGAAAGGATCAGGAAGAGATGTCAGCGATTTCTCGGTCTTTATGCAGACGAGTACTCAAAACTTTCCGTTCTCGTTTAGAAGAGTGCCGAAGTCGCGACGGATGTCATTTAAATGATGTTATTTTTTTTAAATAAATTCCTGTTTATTAGCTATCTCGGTAATAAATTGTTTTTTAAGTATGTCTTATTGATTTTTGTATATATATTTTTTTAAATATTAACTAATTCATGGCCTATAGGTTATAATAGAAGGAAATAAAGATCTAAAAATTTCCCAATATCGCGAAAATGTTAAACACAAACGTTATAATAACACAAGAAGCCAGTTATAAAGTTTTATTTTTGTGTATTTTAATAATGAGTTGGACAAAGTCCACCCTGTGAAATTATTGGACTCACTTGCTGCACAAAACATAGGTTATCATTGCAGTACAGCTTTCAGATGTATAATATAGATTAGCAATAACGAAAGTTAAAGTAACTGGCAACAAATCTGACAAATTCAAATTAGAGAACATAAGGCAACTTTTCATATTTCTATAAAGCAGCCTACTTTTGTATTGACGACAGTGTTGTAATAATAGATAATGTGACCTAGGCACAAATTATACTACAGAATTTGCATCAAATGTCAGACTTGAAAATAAATGTTACAGTATCTCAGCGTAATGCTTATGAAAATTTAGTATTTAAGCGGTTTCATCGAAATAAACAATAAACACGTTGGATGGGATAGTCTGACTTAGAATATTATTAACTCGATAGTTTTGAAAATCAGTGCTTCGATCTAATTTTCCGATGTTCTTAAAATGACAGATATTTAACCAACATCATGGTGCAGTGACAGTGTTGCCCAAAATTCAGCTGTAGACAAAACCTGTGAGCCATGCTGATAATAGTCCACGGTGCTTGGTACAAAAAACAAAATTATTAACAGCAAGCTGCATACTCGTGAGTGGCACATGATTCCCAAGTCTAACAGTTTTTCCCTTATGGTACAACTCGCAGGCAGTTTTCCTGTGATAAATCGGAAAGCATATTATTTTCATGTTAAGATGTTTGGTAATTACACCTGTTAATAGAGATTTTTAAGTGACAGAAAATTCAACAGCAAACCGCATAAGCGTAAATATTAGTTTATAAGTCATAACTGACATAATTTTAACAGCAAACTCATAGAAGTAAAGTTTTTCGGGCTCAAAAACCCCAAAAATATGGGGTATTTTCTTCTTCTTTTTTTTTGCTTATAGGGTAAAAAGTAATGATTTGTTCATAATGCTGTCAATAGAAAAATTGTAGATAGTCAGAAAATCTTCAAAATGAGTTAATTAATTTTGATCGCAGCATGTTTCATAAAGAAAAGCTAAAAAAAAACGATACAAAGTGAGTGATTTTAAAAAATTCATAACTTGGTTGTAATAACAGCTGGAACCTTAATCTGCCTCCTAGTGATAGCTTATAACATTGAGATTAATAAAGATCGATATTGTACGTTAAGTAGATCTTGCAGAAATGCAATTTCAAAAATTTTTAGAAATATTTCGCTGAACGTATCGTATTAACCACGAAAGTTCCATAGCGATATGTAAAATATATTTTGAAAGCTTATAAAATGCACTTCACTTTATATAATGGATTTTTGTCTTAGTGTCGTGAAATGAATTAATTCTGCTTTTGAAATTTGGCTTAAACGACGGACCCTCAAATGTTTTGACAGTGCCGGATATACTCAGTGGAAAAAGTAATTTAATTATATCAGTAAACTGTATACAGAAAACCATTAACTTAATAGACCAATGAAAAAATAGACCAATATGGGCAGGCAACAGTTATGTAAATAAACTGCTGATAACAAACATATAACAATACAATTTACCACAATTTTCATCTCGTGCCCCCCCCTTCCCCTTAAGAAAATTCTAGATCCGTCCATGTGCCTTGACAGCTATTGTTAGTGCACCTCTGTCTGGCTCGTATATACGTACACTTAACACAATGTTTGCTATCTATATATAAATAGGCTAAGACAAAACGATTAGGTACCATTTTCTCCTCTGTTTCTCAACCGATTTTCTTCATTTTTGTTTTGTTTAGTAGCTACTGACGACCTTCAGTGCAGAATGCTAATCTTAATTTATAATATTGGTTCATTCATTAAATAAAATATAATAAAAATTCATTATTTACGTCAATAATGTCAATGCCAAACAAATGAATGTGCCACTGAATGTGCCGCTGCCGCCAGACTCAAACCATTGAGTAATTATATATAGACAGACCAATGCTATTATATACTTAGAGCATGTACTTCTGAAGGTGGCATGCAAGCGTTGTTATTGTTTAGTGGGTAAAGTAATCGTTGAATATCGTAATTATACAGGCGATTCCAGATATGTTAGAAATAATTTTTTTAATCGGTGGCACATAAGCAGTTGCATATTTAGGGTGTTTAAAATATAGAGTAGAGTGCTATTATAACTAATAAAATAATTATATAGGGAAGCCCATTAGCGGTTGAATTTACAGGATTATTGGAATAGAAGGTGCAGTAAAATTACAGTTATACAGGGTGGTGCAAAAAAGGTTATACATAGATGCATATACAGGGTGGCGGAAATGGAAATGCAACATTTCGTAACCCATAAGCAGTTGTATATATAGTTAAGATGAAATATAGGGTAAGAGGAATTATAGATATACAGGATGGTGATAAAAAATGTTAGAATAGGAAATGATTTATAGAGTAGACCACGAAGAGTTCCATATATATAATGATTGAAATATAGGTCGAGTAGAATTATAGTTACAGAAGATAATTAAAAATTCCATAAAATAAAAGAGTAAATATGGTGGGTCATAGGCAGTGGCATATACAGAATGGTTTACGCGGTGGTTGCAAAATGTTAAAAAATATTATGCGTGGTCCATAAGCATTTGCATATACAGGGTGGTGGAAATATATAATGAGATGGAATTATTATAATGAGGATTTTAATAAATGTTAGAGAATTGAGTGCAATTATAGCTATACAGGGGTGTTAGAAAAAATAAATATGTAGGGTAGCCCATTAGCAGTTGAATTGTTGTCATATTAAATTAAGAATTACGAATTTGAACACAAATAAAGTTCTGTGAATTATATCTGAAAAAAACTTGAATTTCGTTACTTATTTGTAGAAGCGAGATGTAAGACCGACATCTAGGATTTTCGAGGAAATTATCACACAGAGGTTCCGAATCTGGATCTGTTCTGTGTAATTGCTGTTCTCCCTAAAGTCCTAGGATAGAATGTCACGATAAAATTTTCATGTTACTTAACCGTCAAGAGATATTGATACAATTGGTCGAATTTCGACCACTGGGCGACAGCTAGTAATTTTAAATATCTTTAGTATATCCCGGTCGGACTTGTCTAGTTAATACGGTGGGATGTGCAAAATAGCTCCCTAAATTATGTAAATTCGAGTTCTTCAAAAACTACTTATTCAATAGTATCCGTCATGAGGATAACTGTCCGTATAAACTTAATATCATTAACTATTGTTTTGACGAGTTTACTCGGTAAAAAATGATCCAATCAGGATGTATAAACACTCATTAAGAATGATTTCTCATTCACTACCACTTTCCTGTAGGGGGCATTACGATTCCTTCCTTACTTTTCATTATATAAGCAAAAAACAAAAGAAATTCGTATTTTTGCGTGTATTTATTAGTTAACTAGTTTACTTCTATGAAATTGCTGTTAAAATCTTAGCAATAATTATCCATAAGCTGTTACTGATGTGATAGTATAAGCGAATTACTGTTGAATATTATATCCCAAAATGAGTTAAATTTTGCTCTATAAACTGGTAAAAGCATGCTTGTTTTATATTTAAATGAAAAATAGTTAAAAATGGAAAGCAAATTTTGTCCGACATATTTTTGAGATTTTTTAGTTTGTCCCCTACATTAAACATGTCGATTTTACGCTTGTTAGATTGATAAAAACCAGCAATCTATTTTTTTCAAAAATGTTTAATTGAAAACAAAGACATTTACTAGTATAATTGCCGGTGAAAATTTATAAGAAATCTTAGCAGTCCGAGGCTCTGAAATTGTATAGATAAAGTATAGCTTTTTTCTCAGGTATCATTTTTGTCCGACAGCTGGTAATCACCAAGACTTTTATCGTCCAATCGACAATTTCATAGCGTCAGACTGATAAAAGTTCATATAAATCTGTGGGACATTTGTACTATTACATTTCTATGTTTTGAAATAATCATTTCTGAAAAAATTAAACTACTGGTTTTCATCAAGCTAACATGCGTAAAATCGACATCTCTAGCATGAGGTGCAAACTAATAAAGCCCAAAAAAATATGGGACAAAATGTTCTTCCAATTTTATATTTAACATTCTTTCATTTAAACATAAGACTAGCTCATTACCAAACATCTGATCATGAAAATGACATGTTTTTCGCTTAATCACAGGAAAACTACCCGCAGTCATATTGTACCACAAACGAAAAACTGTCGGTCTCAGATATCCGGGGCCACTCACGAATATACAGCTTGCTGGTAATCTTTTTTTTTTCTAATACAAAGGACTGTGGACTTATATACTTATTCTTTATAAAACTGAATGAGAAAATCAATGAATATTGCATATACGGAAATTACTACATACATTTCAAAGATTGGCAACATATGATCTAATTGCACACTAGAGATATTTCTTGATTACCACTATAGATATCCACGGAGTTTATTTTATTCCAAGTATTTTTGTCATATATGCTGATTAATACACTCAAACTAAATAACAAATCCCGAATGAGTGTACAACCGTATAATTATAGTATATTTTATCAACATTGTAATATATTCTAGAAATTTCCTTACTAATATTCATTCATCTTTGCAGCTACTGTGGTCAAGTTATCCAACATTGTGGCTGTTAATCTGACATTCGTTATATTGATGTTGATTGTCGTAGGTGGTTTTCTGTGTTTCCAATTTTACAGATGGAAAGAAAAGAAAAACATCACCCTGAAATCTCTGAAATCTCGAATTTTCAACAAACAGGTAAGCTTTATTAAAGTTCGTAGTTGGATTTACTATTGTTCAAATAATAAAAAATATTGTTACTTTCATACTTGACTACTATGTAGATTTAATAATTGTAGAAGTTCAGCTACAATTAATTCTGGATTCGCTGGGTTCGAATATGGCCGGTCTGATATTGAATCATTTTAAATATATTATTTTATTTAATCCCAGAAACAAATATCCCATAATTCTTTGAAACCCATCTTTATTTGGGCTAATTAAATTTAGGTAAGAACACTAATATCAAATTGAAAATAATGATAGTGGTAATTAAGTTTACGATTTATACCATTAATTATGAAGCATTTACATACTTATGAACTTATTCTATTCATTTCTATTCATCGTTCGAGTTTCAAAACAGATACATCAACGACTGCTAAGTGTCTCCTAGTGCAATGAATCAATGAAACTAGGTATCGTTTCACTAGAGAAACAGCTTATAATAGCCTGTTTTGTCTTTTTTAATGCTAGAAGTGACTAGACACAAAAGGTCACTCCATATTTGTTGGAGAATTTTGTATTCTACTCTTTTTAGAATGTTGAGTAGCTGAATTCCACCGAAGCTTTTTCTTCTTGCAGGCTTAGCTTAACACAGTATTTTGTTTACTGTTCAGTTTCCGTGAAAAAATCACATTGCCACTGCTAACTGCTTACGCTACTTCTTCGTGTTCCGTATTCTGTTTACACGCAATGAAAACTCTAGTGTTTCAGGCAGTAAACAACGTGTAACTACTGACGATTTTACTTGCTTGAGTGGACACACGAAGTTTACATATGCCGCCAAAAATGTCTACGTATGACAAGAATAAACAGCAAATAAAAAACAAATAATAAATCTTCTTTTGGTGGAAACGTAACAAGAATTTTGACATGAAATTTGTATTGCGAGATTTAAGACGGCAATAGGGCATTATTTCAACACATTATTAAACCAGAGTTAACACAATTTTTATATGTAGAATATAATATCTACATATCTGGATGTTATAGAAAATACATTTAACCTCAACCACAGCTGTCAATTTTTACCACTTCTGCAGACCCACGAGTGAAATTCTCACAAATTTATAATTTCTTGAGACTTCTAAGACAAGAATTTTATTGATAGAAATATATTTATTAATCAATAGATCTTCGATATGTATATAAAAACATAAAAATTTACTAAAACACTACTAGTTACAGAATCAATCCTCTTACAACATAATCAAATATTTGTCAATTCAGGTAAATAAGGTCGGTTATTGCAGGTCAGCTTTGTATACAGCAAACTGACCCCGGTAAATCTGAATCAGCAGGGCTAAGAAATATTCACAAATCAAAAACTGGCTTCACAACAATACAAGAGTAACTTAGCTAAAAAGCAAAAAAAAATATTTTTCTCTGTCACAATAAAATAGTTATTTTGAAGTCGGTACATAGTAGAACTTATTAAAATATACTTACCTTATTACTGAAAACTCAATTGTTTTCTGTGTAACTTGGATTTTAATTCAATTTTAATTCGCCAAATGTTACAAAATGTTATTGTATAATAAGATTTTTCCGATTTTCTGAAAAACGTTACCCGTTATGTCACTGAAAACATATAGGGTCATTACGGGATCCCTCGTAACAGAATACAGTTTAAACTATTAGTTGCGCCGTTTTTGAGTAATTGCTGAACACAATAAAAAGGGAATATGTTTATACGGACAAATTGAGGACCTCCACCAACAACAATTGGTATGCACTAATATTTATATCAGTGACGATAACTTTAGACTCCATTAACACCCTGCTTACGTAAAAGTATTGGTTGGAACCACACCCTAATGCCTTCCTGATGTAATGATTCTTAATAACGATAATGCCGCAGCAACTTCTGCGAAATTGTTGGGTTGAGAATGTTATAAATGCAGTAAGTAACATAACAAGCGGAACAGACTTTGAGAACACAAAAGTACTAGCAAATATAGAACACCATAAATCACAAACTAAATCTAAATACGTGAGATGAAAGTAAAAATTTGGGAAAACGCAAGGAGACCTGAAAAAATCCGAAGGAATAGCTACTAAGTACGCGGATAAATGCTCAGACACCAATCAATATATAGACTTTTTACATTTCTTGAATTGAGAGGTTTCATGTATTTGTGTAATTCGACTGGCTAAGTTTAACTTTGATTATTTCGAGTGAAAAATTGGTATTTTGTATAACCGGTCCAATATTTAGTTTTATTAGCACTTCAATTTAGTGAATATGTCCAATCTACGATTAATATGTATGTGCTTCATGTCTTTTATAGAAGTTCTCGGAATATTTTTTCATTAGCTTATAATAGTAAATTTACTAATTTATATTAATAAAAGAACCGAGTTCAACTGGCTTAAAATAAAAACCGTTTAGAAACCATGTGCAATCAATAACTATTTTCTGACATACATTCTTTTTTAGTCGGTGACATCTACCGTCTATTGAGTATGAAGACATACTATGCTATAACCTATACCATACTCTTGACAGATGGTTCGAGTGTTTTATATAAAAACACATAAGTAAATATATATACAGATATATATCCACATATTTAGAACTATATCATTCAACATATGACAGCCGTTTCGAACCAGGAGTTCTCGTCAGATACGCTTCCTTGAATGACAAGTTCTAAAGTGAAATACTTGGATGTTATACATATCAGTAAGACAACAGTCAGTGTATTGAACCTAATAGATGTCGGTGACATCTACCGTCTATTTGATTTGATTTGATTTGATTTGTTTATTTAACCCAACAGTATTACACCAATTACAGGGTTAATATTAACTATACTAAATTACAAAATATAGCCTATGAGATCTAACAACAAAAAAGATGTAAACATTAAAAGTCCATAAACATCAGATGATAAAAGAACAAAAAAAAACGCTAACTGTATACAACCATGACTGACAAACCTGAATGAATTATATAACTATTATTACAAAACGTGACCGAGTAACCATAACAATATATTTTAGTATACTTAGACACAGCGTTAAGAACATGTTACTGTGTTACTTTGGACAAACAGCTTCAGTAGGTTATGTAAGATATTCCTCCTTACCGTATAATCAATATTTTTGTGAATCATATTATAGCAAAAGCATAGCCTAAAAATAGGAGAGGCAAAACGGATATTTGTTCGACCAGGTGGGGGATAAAACAAACATGAACTTCTAGACTCAGCTCTCGGGACTAAGAACTTAAAATGCTCCAGTATAAATGGACAATCAATTTCAGAGTTGATTAGTTTATAAACAAATCGGCAATGGGCGATAAATCTGCGCTGCTCTAGACTCTCCAGACCCAGATCGGATAATAACACCTCGTGCTCAAACCCCCTCTCGGGATATATCCCATATTTTTTGAAGTACATGAACTTCGCAATCGTTCTTTGCACACGTTCCAATTTATCTTTATACAACTTATAATGCGGCGACCAAATAATCGACGAGTACTCCACTTTAGTTCTTATAAGTGCACTATACAGAGTTTTGAGGCAATTGACATTTGTAAATTGTCTTGTATTTCTCATTATGTAGCCACACATTTTTGATGCGTTAGTAACTATGTTTTCTATATGATTTCTGAAGTTGAGATGGCCGTTGAATATAATTCCTAGGTCACTAACTCTGTCCAGCACACACGAACCAATCTTATAACTGAAATCAACAAAATTATGACTTCGTCCAAAGGTCATAACTTTACATTTACTCGAGTTTAGGGGGAGATTGTTTATCGTACACCATTCTTGAATTTTATCAATATTATTTTGTAAGTTTTTACAATCCATTTGGTTTTTCACACAAGAGAAGAGCTTAAGATCGTCTGCAAATAACAATTTTTGAACATGAATGCAATTGGTGATATCATTGATGAAAATTAGGAACATTAGTGGCCCCAGATTTGAACCTTGAGGTACCCCCGATTTAGAAATATAACTAACAGACTTATGATTATTGTACCAAACAAACTGAGTACGGTTCACTAGGTAGGTGCGAAGAAACTCGACATAATGATTACTCATGCCAAAGGCAGAAAGTTTGCTGAGTAAGGTTGAATGATCGAGCCTATCGAAAGCCTTCGAGAAATCCGTAAAAATAACATCAACATGTGATCTTTCATCTAATGACTGAGACAGATATTCGGCGAAACATGCTAGATTTGTCACTGTTGAGCGTCCACTAATAAAGCCATGTTGGTCAAATGTTATTTGGCTTTTAACGTGAAAGAATATATGCTCATACAGCAACATTTCAAACACCTTTGAAAAACCACTAATCATTGATGTAGGCCTACAATTGTTTATTAAAGAAGTGTTACCATTTTTGTGGATGGGGCAAACTTTAGACATTTTCCAACATTCAGGATACTCCGCTCGACTTAAGGATAGATTAAATATGTTACACAGAGGTATAGCTAAGACATTGATACAATCTTTGACAAAAAAATATGGAACACCGTCTGGACCAAATGATGATTTAGGTTTGATTTTCTTACCTACTTTTATTACATCATTCACTGAGAACTGGGGTATCATGATATTATAAAAGGACAAAGGTGTATTGGAAGTATTACTTATATCTCGATTGGGGTTGAAAGAGTTTTTAAAATGAGCAGCAAATGCGTTAACAATATCTTGAGGATGACTAAATTCGGTATCCTCATTATCAATCATAATAGGGGGAATAATTGATGTGTTGTTCCTCATAAGTGTGAATTTCCAAAAATCTTGGGAATTTGAGGTCAACTTATTTTGAGCCTCAGTTAAGTATGATGTATATGATTCCTTAATAAGTAATTTGGAGGAAGCTCTTAGTCTTTTATACTCATTAAGATAAAAATCCGTCTTATATTTTTTGTATTTTCCCAAGAAATTATTCTTCGCTTTAAGTACTTTCCTAGTGTCCTTACTATACCAAGAGGACTATTTAACCTTTCTATGGCGATATCTCGGAATATACATAGCGAAGATAGTGTTTAACCTTTCGTAAAAGTCCTGACATATTTCATTTATAGTTCTGTTATAATTCAAGAAAGACCAATCAGTCCTAAAAATTTCCTGATATAAACTCGGAAAATCAGCTTTCTTAAAGTTAAAGCTCAGATTATTTTTGCCTGAAGTAAATCTGTTATTTCTCGTCCTACAAGTATTCGGAGTAATAGCAAGAGCTGGATGATGAGGATCCTCTTTGACAAGAGGGCACTCATCTCTATTGATTGACAAGTTGGTATTTGATATTACTAGGTCTAATAGTCTATTGTTGATATTTCTTATGTTGTTATACTGTTTCATTCATATACAGGATACAACGGTATATTAAAGTCGCCTATTATTAATATATGCCTGCCATATATAGTCTCCAAGAGTTCAAGGTATTCAAAAAACTTATGATAAATATCACAACTTAGATTAGGAGGAATATATACAACCATTACATATACCACATCTGCTTTACAAACAATCTTTACACCTACAATATTAATACATGATATTACCTTATTACACAGAGATAGGTCCATAGAGTAAGACTCCAAAGAAGCGGCTACTGCTAGTAGTACTCCCCCACCCTTGGAATATTCTCTGTCTGATCGGTATACTGCATACTTGGTTGAGAATAATTCTTTACTATCAACACTTGCTGTTAACCAAGTTTCGGAGAAAGCATATACATCAAATTCTACTTCAGATGTTCCAGTATATATGTCATCAACTTTAGTATTTATTCCCCTTGTATTCTGATAGTACAAACTGAGATTGTCTATGCATGATTTTCCCTCTCTGGCCCCATGAAGTTTTTTGAAGAATGAATGCCCGGAACACCTTTCACATATGTGACTACTAAGTCCTGTTCACCATTTTTCTTCCTCGTTTCCAGCTCCGAAAGAAGAGTTTTTAGCTTTTGTCGTTGCATATACGTCAAATCCGCCTTGATTGTTACATTCAGATTTTCCAGTTTACTCTTTTTCTTCAAACATGTTTTTGGTATGTTCCCTTCCGAGAACGTCACTCTCATTGGACGTGTTTTTGTTCCTCTTTTTCCAATTCTACTCACTCTAAATTCCGAGCTTAAATTTATCTCTAGTTTCTCCAAAATTTTCACCACTTGTGCTCTATCTGAGCCAATCCTATCCTTTGCAGCTTCATCTGTTGATTCAGTTACATTGTAAATAATTATGTTCTTACTTCTTTGACTACGATCTTGGATTTCAGAGATAATTTCATCTTGTTCAGTCTCCGCCTGAGGGCTAATAGTAGGTTTTTCTTGTTCAGCTCTTATTTGGACAATATTATCTTTAATCTTCTGAACCTCCTGTTCCAAGTTATTTATTTTGGCTGATTGTACGTTTAAAAAATCATCGAGAGCATTTTGGAGATGATTTTTCTGATCTATAATAAGCTGAAACAACTGCCCTATCACAAATAATATGTCCTTATTACTAACATTTGGTTTCGACTGCAATTCCTGCATGCTTCTTATCATCTGGCCATATTCACCATTTACGTGTGCATTCAAAGAACCTTGGATGGCATCTGTGACGTTCTGGCTAGCGCCCGAATCAGATTTTACCAATTTGTTCGATTTCGATGTTGATTTGCTTGCTTTGCTTGTTCCTGGTTTTTGATATGAGGTCTCGGAGTCTGATGGGTTTGATTTCCCCATCGATACTCTTCTAACTTCTTTATTTACAGAGCAATATTTACATTCCCATGTATGCGATCCTGAACGCTGTGCCCATGAATAAACCTTGTTAAACTCTGCTACTGATATGCCAGAGCATCCTTTATGTACCCAGGCGCAGCATCGGGACCACTCAAGTGCATGCTGATTAGATCTGATTGTGCGATGACAGACACTACACTCCTCGTTCTCCGTCATTTTTATCTTGAGCCTGCGGACTTATACCCAACTCCTTCCAGTAATTTAGTCGATTATAAACTATAAATTTCCCAACCGGACTGTCGAATTTTTATCCACCTCTGTGATGTTTATATTTAGTTGAGTTTTTTGTGTAAAGTGTATGAATATATGAGAGCAAAAAATAAGTTCACTTTTCGTTAATTGCACAATATTGAAATGGTATCAAATACGAGCTTCAAATTCCATACATACATGCATATAACATTTATAATTATTATTGTATTCCAAACCACTTAAAATCGCACAACACTTCGTCTATTGAGTAATTTAAGTATATGAAGGCATACTATGCTATAACATATAGCATACTCGTGACAGATGGTTCGAGTGTTTTATATAAAAACATACATACATAGTATAGGTTTTTGGTTCTCTTCCGCTTGTAGGGGCACACCAAATATGATTTGCATTTATCAACGTCTATGATTTTCAAGATAAAATAAGGGCATTTTGCCTAAATTGGGATATAGATTCCCAAAACTTTTTCAGGTATCATATATTATAAGTACCTACTTTAAATATCATCGTTTTAATTATTGCAGGTTTTATTTAGTATTTGTTTTATATGAGCAAGCAATAACAATGCGAAGAAAATGTCATCAACACGAGTAGATTAAACATAGAGCATACTTTTGATGTGAAAATAAGAACCCGGGAACAAAAACAACATAAGCCTATATGTGGAAAAAAGGCAACAAATTACATGAGCTGATAAATCACTTTTAATATCCTTCGATTTTACAATAAAATATACTGAACATATTGACATTGAACATTTTTAAAAGTATCCTATACACAATCGAACGAGTCAAAATAAATAAGTAATTCACCCACGCAACATTAATATTATATCTGCATATCATTGACGACATCAGGGTATCATCACGCTCGGCTACTTATGAGCCATCCAAGGATGTTAAAAACCGCATAATTATCAAATGAATTCTAATTGGACTCGATTATTTTATATAAATAAAAATGAGTGTTTTCTTATAGACGTAGAAAAATTATACTGTAGTTTGTTATTATATTAAATTCCTATAGGTACATGTATTTCTTTGTAATCAATCGAACAAAATAATCTAATTGTCTAATAGGAGTGTTCAACAAAAAAACTTGCTGAATATTAGGGGATTTCACTCAAAGTACACTCAAGCATAAAAATATTTGAAACGATTTAGCTTCGTAACAAGTCCCGAAAATTCTGTAACTAGATTAAAACACCTTAATTAGAATGTAGAGAATATAGGAATGACAGTTTCTATGGAGAACTAAGTAACGAACCACGGCAAAAACTTAGATCTACTATACAATTGACGGCTCGAAGAATATGTAATCCCAATATCTATATATAAATAGGTAAAGACAGGGTTTGTTACCATTTTCTACTCTGTCCGTCAACCGATTTAATTTATTTTTGTTTTGTTCAGTAGCTAGGGACGACATTCAGTGCAGAATGTTAAAATTAATTATATATATATATATATATATATATATATATATATATATATATATATATATATATATATATATATAATATTATTAATAATAATATTATAATATTGGTTCACTTATTAAATAATAAAAAATCATTATTTACGTCCATACTGTCAATGCCATAGAGTGCAGCCAGATTGCTTGCAGAGAAAATCATAAGACGGGTTGACTCCAACGTGAAAGACAAACTAAATTAAATGTAAAACTAAAAGTTCTGGCCCTTCTCTAAAGTTATCCTACATAGTCATGCTATTGAAATAGAACCGACGAAAAATTATAATACATAATAATCCCCATTTGTTGGACGCTCGCAAGTTTAGAGTTTGCAACTTTCATTGCATTATAAATATGGTTTGTCAAGTAAAATCAGAATCAAAATTCTGTTACACCTGATCAGTTTATTTCTGACAATATCTTATTAATTTTGAACTTATCTTTTATTTTAGTGTCTTTTTATTTTTATCGTGTAACTGTCATATAATTAAACTAAGATTACAAAAAAATGTGAAATTATGAACAAATTCAGATAAATAAATAGATCTGGCAACACTGAGTTCATGACTATCTCCAGGAAATTGATTTAAATTTTGACATTTAATTACGTTTGTAGCGGGAAGGTTGAAAGGTTTCAATTCAGTCAGAAAAGTGTTCAAAGTATTTTCAAGGTTTCAATTTCAATTCACAGAAAAAAATTGTCAAAAAATAGGTGTATTTAACTAATATTAATTACCAGTAGGTGATACGTATTTCTTTATATTTACCACATAAAACAGAAATCGTCATGGGTTACTAGGTAGGTAAGTGTGTTTTAATTCACATTAATGAAAATATATATTTAAATTTTTTTATATTGACAATCATACTGAAAATTAATGTTTTCTGACAATGTGGGTACCGTATAGTTAATTTATTTTACATTACATTATCCCATTGCTGCAAAGTTCTGATTTTTAAAACCAGGTGACTAAGTTGTACTTAAAAATTTTTTAAAGATTTGTTTGAATATAAAGAATGTACCTTCCCATTTATTAAGTTAAGTTAGGTACATTTATTCTAGAGTAAAATATATTTTTAGTCGACATATTTGTCTTTACATTGCTGGCTTTAAAGTTTGCCACCTAACAATGTTTAAAAAATTGAAAATTCTAAACGCTCTATCCACGACAACATAAATCACTTGTTAATTAAACAAGCTAGATTGGTTCTCAGATGATACACATGGCAGTGACTGGGTAACGCTCTTTCAGACCATGTAATGACGATCTTTTACTGTCCAGTGTTTGTAGTTGCCAATAGTTCAATAGGAAAATAGTTAGTGTTGTAAATTATAGATCATTATTGATTTTTCGGACAAGTAGTACTAAGTCACAATAGTCTGAAGGTGTTGTGCAACAACTCATCAATCAGCGGACAATAGAAATGGGATTAAAGATCAGAGTTTTCATTGGGTTGTTTGTCATCTCTATTTTTGAAATCGTTTGTGCGTAATTGACGGAAACTTTTAGGTTACAAAGAAAAATCCGCCCATAATGAAATCGAATATGAGATAATATACATATTTATGAAAACATAATCCTGCAATAATATACATAAATAAAAAATAACTTCTTTAATTATAGCAAAGGTCTGGTCTACTTTACTAATTTCGCCTCAATTCTATTTATAATAGAGACAAAATAACGTCAATAATGTTCAACTTATAATTTTAATGAATTAGGGTCGAATTTCGACCACTAGGCAACCGCCAGTTCACCTAAATAAGCAAGACATGGGCATTAACATCACACAGGTAACTCCAAGAAATGAGAAATAAGGAATATATATTATAATTTGGTAATAGAGTGGCAGAACATATTATAGGAGTAGATGACAAGAAATTGAAACAAAAAATAATGAAGTTTTAAAAATGTATGAATCTATGTTTTCTGGACAATATTTGTATATTTCTAGTATTGAATTTCGTTGTCCGTTTATAATCAATCCAATGAAACCATTGAAAAATAGAATAATTTCACTTCAAACATCCAAACATTAATTCTAATACATTACAAATCATAAAGCCTTATAGAATTTCAAGAAAGATGCAACAAAGTATCTAATTTAGAAAAAGCGAACTATTTATTAAAAGGTATATAAAATTCGTAATAAACTTGAATTAGTTATGCTCTTCATTAATCAGTTGCTGTCACACAAACTGAAAACGATGACATTTAGACGAGGTTAAATTTAACGACACCACGGAATGCCATTAGTCGACTACTGAAACGTAACTGAAAATGATGGCATTTTGACGAAAATCATTTTACATCTCAATGAAGCTTCTTAACATTATGCTGTCCCTGCAATGTTCTGAATGACTGACCACCAAAATCACGTTCAATTCTAACAAAAACAATCTGAAGTGTTCATTATTGACTACGCTTAGATGGTAAATAATTAATATCCAACAATTTGAGATTTGCATTTCTCTTATCAACTTTTCACTTTTTATTTCTAGGAATGGCTCCATACCTCTACAATGTCATTATATTAACTTCCAGTTCCAGAAAGATTAACAACATCACAATATGCCTTTTAGTATCAATTTTATAGAAAACTTACTTTCCTTATCAATATATTCGCTTAGATATGTTGAATTTTATCATCGGGCCTCACACACACACACACACAAAACGATACTTAAAGCCCCCATTAACACCAACACTAGTGAAACTAATGAAATCTACATGTAAATTTTGAGACCTTAGAGCAATCTGATATCTAACAGATATAGACAATACACAAAAAGAAGTTAATATAAATCTCCACAAACTCTGAGATAAAACAGCTATCAAGGGGCCAATATTTTGCGTAATTTCGAGTCACGAACAAAATAGTAAAGATTCTGAACTGAAATCAATTAAGCAGGAACAGTCAAATTCACCCAAAAAATAGCTGACAGAAGCAAGATTATCATTCTATGATAATTCGTTATTATAATAATTTGTTATTTATATATTAATCGCCTATTCTACTTTGTATTTTACCCACCTTTTGATTTTATTTTTCATAACATATTTATTTTTAGTTGGCACTTTAAGTTCGTTTGGTAATTCATTAAACATCAAAGTTGCCTCATACGTATTGTCCTTCTCACTAATTTTTTATAGATTTTTTTGTAAGATAAATACTCTTGTTTCTTGTAATGCTCAGTGAATTAGAAAATTTTTAGTTTAATTATTGAATAATGATATTGTAAGACATGAAATGCAAATTGTTGTTTCATGTTTAGTGGACCTTTATCAGTTAAATTTTATTTTTATTAATTACTTTTAGAATTCTATTTACTATAGTTGGTTTGTTTTTATCTAAACTATCCTTGTTACTAAGTTTTTAAGAAACCTATATTCATTTTTCGATATAACTGGAAGAAGTCAAAAAATCTTGTAGCAATAATTTTTTCAAAAAGTTAGAGATAAGGGATATTGGGCGATAATTCTTGATTACATGGATATTTGTGTGTATTGACCCTATTTTAGCATCTTTTAGTATATTTGGCAATGTAGCTTGTCCAAGACTTAAGTTGAATAAATAAGATAAAGGTTGATCAATATGATTGACCAATGTTTTGAGTGTTTTAGTATGTGGCAATGACGCCTGCTTTATCCTTCATACTCAAGATAATATTCATGATCTCAATCTCGTTCGTGGGCACCAGAAAAATAGATTTTGGGTTCACCCTTGGTAACGTGTTAATTATATTTGTATTTCTACCGTTATTTAATTTAGTGCCCAACTTGTTTCCGATTCTACAACAATATTTGTTGATGGTATTGGTTATATCATTAGCATTATGAATTTTTTTATTATTATAGTTACATATAAAGTCGATTTCAGTTTTTGTTTTAGTTGATCTGCTTAACTCTTACTTTTAATAATTTTCCACATTTTTTATTGTTTCCGGAGTTACTTTGAATGAGATCAGCATCATGTTTTATTTTAACATCTAATATTACTTTATTTAGAACTTTGATATATCTTTTGTATTCACATTTTAGTTGTTCATTATTTTTATTAAAATTCCAAATTTTGTAAAGCTGTTCTTTGGTATGACAAGATTTAATTATACCAGTAGTTATCCAATTATTCCTAAGTATAAATTTGGTTTTCTTATTAGGTTGTTTAAATTCTACTGTAGCCATTTCGATGCATTTTCGAATTTTATTTACGAATATTTCAGTACATGTGATCTTGTAGACAGGTATATTCCCAATAGATATATTATTTTGGCTACATTGATCAATTCGTTGATATTAATATTATTGGTATGGTTATGTTTTGTATTTTCCGCTAATTACTTGTTGATAGTTATAAATAGTGGATAGTGGTCAACAGAAAGTTTTAAAGGTTTGAAATCAACATTATCAGACTTTATATAAAAATGATCTATGCAATATCCCACATTTCCATCAATAGATAGTCTAGTAATATTTTGAAATGCCAGTAAAAAACCTTTCGGGACCAGGCTACCTTAGAACTCCATATTTATATCTTCCAAGTCTAGCATGTTAATATTGAAATCTCCTATTATATTATGATTTTTCATGTTTGTATTGTTTTTTAAGAATTCTTTAATGTTCTGTCCAAATTCATTTTTTGATAGATAATGACACCTGTACATGGCTGAGATTTCAATATTAGATCTTACTGTTATTTGAATCTTAGAATGTAAAATGTTAAGTTTTCCTACCTTAATAATATGGGTGTGTTCTTTAATGTCATCCTTAATGTAAATAACTACTCCGTCAGCTCTGTTTATTGAGCCATGATTATAGGATAAATTATATCCTTTAAGCTGAAAGAATTGGTAATAGTCAAGGTTACAGGATTCCGTACGAACCATTACAAAAGATTTAATTTTTAGCCTCTCAACACAAATTTCAAGTTTTTCGAAATTTGCGATGAGTCTTCTGATATTCTTAACAAAAAGATATATCTGTATATAATTATTGAGTGAGTAAAAATCCGAGAAACACTGTTCTTGCTTTGTGCGTTTGTCAAAATCCATTTCACTATCTATTATGAGTGGGTGATTCCGTTGTGGTATAGTTGTTACTTGTAGAACCTCCATGTCTCGTTGTCATTTTATAATGCGTATTACTTGTATGATGTGTTTGTAAAAGGAACTGCTTTATCAACGTATCTAGGTATGCTAGGAATAAAAGGATAATCTACGGATTCAATGTATTTCCCAGTTCAAATTTTCAGAACTTGGCATTTGTCATTACCTACTGCTATATGGTCGACTTCATATGTTTTGTTGTTGAGTATGGTATATACTATTAATGCCTTGTAATAAATTGTTTTTACAGTCTCTTGATTTAAGCAATCCACTACACTTAAAGCATAGTTACATTTGGACATTTTGATACATTATGCCCCATCGACCACAATTATAACATGGGGTTACATTTAATATATCATAAGTTCTACATCTCTATAAATAGCTTGTTGTTATTAGCTTTGATATATTTGTACAAAATGGTAGGAACATCCAATATAGAGCTCATACTGCCACTTGCAGTTGTATATAAATGAGCAACTTTTCATTTTACATGAATGTTTTTGAAATTTCTTTCATTTACATCACACTCTAAGGAGTTATGGTTAAACTTAAAGTCACTGTCTATTCCAATAATTTTTATTTTTGTGTTCAGTAAATGTTCCTTCTCAGTCATAAGATGCTTCATTAACTAGTAGTGTTTTAATCTTTGTAACACTGTGTTCGTTGTAATAAATTATAACTAAATTGTTTTGTTTAGTGAGGATCATGTTTTTAGAAAAGATTTCTTTATCTTTCTTAAGCAGTTGGTTACTGTAGTGTTTTAAGCGGAAGCTTCTTTAAGGAGGCCCCCACATTTACACATATGAAAACAGACTAGCAAGGGAATGAATTTGAATAACTTGAAATTTCACTTGTTTCGACACCCACACCACACACTACCTTGATCTTGAAATACCCATACATTTCAGTTTACTGTTAAGAAACAGTGACCAGATAAAATACATTATGAGTTTCTTCTTTTATAGTATATCAACAATATATAGGAAATAAACTAATATACCATCCAATTAATTTTAAAAAATGATCAAAATTTTCTCTTTGCGTTATATTGCATTACGGACATAACATATGTCAGAAGTCAAAATGAACGCTATTAATATATAAAACTTTTCTTAATTTTTTTGGCGTATCTACAATTCATCGGATATGAGCTTCAACTTGCAAGTTAATAATTCAAGAAATTTCATTTGGCATTTACAGAATTTTAAATTAAGAGTTAATTTACACATTAAGATTAATACTTGAGTCATAAAAAAATAGTGACAATTATTTTAATTCTTCTGAAATCTATAACCATTACTAATGATAACACAAGTAAATAGAAACAGAGACAGGAGATAACAAGAGACGGGAAGTATAATTCGTAAGAAGCTTTCGCTTCCATCGTTCAGTCTCAAATGACTGTTGCTCTTTAGGTCAATAATTGCTCTCTTTATTTCTCTTCTTAACAACAATTTTCGGATTTTTTTGTTTTTTGTTATTGTTTTAGAATCATTTAATCTCTCAGCGTATAATTTATGATTACTGTTGTAGTTTTTGTTTCATTTATGAATAATTCTTTGAGTAATAAGTTTTTATCAATCATCACAGTATTTAATTGTTTTAACATAGAGATTTCTTTTTGAAGTTAACTAATCATTTCTACAGCCTCATTTTCTCCCTCAATTGTAGAATTATTTAATTCTATTTTTAGTGAAAAAATTGTCCAAAATGTCATTTAGAAAGTTATATGGCCTGTTAATTTTTGCAAACCAAATATAATTTTGAACCACTATACTAATGTTTCGGTACCTTAATGGTTTGTTATATATTATGTTAATCTCTGTTTACTCATAGAACTCTTTATTATCGCACGAAATATTTAGCAAACCTCAGAATTTTTGGGGACAGTCATTCTCCGCACGAACCTTCCGGCATTATCCCAGGGAAACAGAGAAAATGGTATTATCCCTTCGAAATTGATTTCGATTAAAAAGGGATTAAACGTTTCCGAGGTGTATAACGATAGCATATTAAAATACAGCCGTAACGAGATTAGGTCAGAATTAGTACGGAAGGTAAATATGAACTAATTAAATGAAACATTCAATTGGTTAAGTGAATGAGCAGATATTGTGCAGAACAGCCGCTTGAATTTAATGGGTTTCTCTGTTAGGTATAGACGAATGGTAGTTTCAAATTTAACTAGAATAGAGAGCGAAGAGCGCCGTAAGTGAATAGCTGAATAATTAACTGTGCTCCTAATCCTAAAATAACGGCTATAGAAAGGAATATTTCTGAAAATTAGGAAAAATATACAGCCAGACGTTATTACAAAGCTCGCAACAATTAATGGATCTAGCATTAATCAGAACAAGGAAGAATACGACAACAGGACACATCAAACTAGAACAATTATCACAACAACATGTACTGCACAACGTTATCAGCACGAACGAAGCCGAACCAACCAGAATCACACTTCAACCGAACTGTTATGAAGGGTAAGAAGCCTGTGTTCATTTACTTTTACCATTTATGGTAAGATATGCATTACCATCCCAAACAAGTGAAATCACACTACTTAACTCTACCACAGGTGGGTATACAACCCCACATTTTGACACCTGGTCTACCTCGAGGATTCTTGGGTATGGAAAAATTCTATTACAGTAAATCTAGCAACACTGGCAAACAATGTCAAATCTAAGTAGAATTGTAGAGTTAGAACAAGTTAGGAGGAGCACAGATGAACTGATAAAACTTGAACCAAAAAACTTCCTACCATCAGGGAACATCAAATGGAAGAGCTAGGAGTGCAGGATTTCTCATCCATAAAAATGGTCTTACCAAATCACTTTCACTTTTGAAAAGACACTCTATTCAAAAAATACAAGTTCACGTCCCGACAACAAACCATTTGGACTAAGAGACGAGCAACTTTACAACTAAATCAAAATAACACTAGAAACTAACAACGGCTATTTCAAATACATAACCGGCGAATTTAAGGCAAAAGTGGGAGAAAACAATATCAGTTGAATTTGGTGAACGCAATGGCAAGAGGAGAGACAACTCTAAAAGTCTTTTAAATCATAATTGTCGCTTGTCTACTTTTTGTTTAAGGACTTTTTGTTCAATATTTCATATTATACTTTGCGAAAACTTGTAATTATTTATTTTTCTTCGACGTTGAAACGTTGTCCCGGTCACCTTCAAATATTTTAAAACGCTAAATACATTTACAACAGAAAGCGAAGACAAAGCAAGACAACGGAGACTTTTACGAGAGAAATAGTTGAAACACGATAATGAAACCAACACCACAAACTTATACAGGAAACAATAGCTTTGCTACAGATACGTAGGCAAAGGAAAAGGACAATAGACATTCAACGTGTAGAATATACGGAACGGTGTAAGACGTAAAGAAAGAAGATTAAAGAGAACATCAAAAATTACAATGACATCGAAAATGCAACTAGAACGCTAAGAAAGTACATATAATTCAGTAATCGCATTAACAGACAAAAACCAAACGACGGAAAGAAACATAATAATGGAAGAAGTAACGCCTGGCCAAAATCTATACGCAATATTTAAGCCCCAAACATATACCAGAACAATGGAATAGCGCCCTCATAGTATTCATCCACTAGTAAAGAAAAAATCCGGAATTACAGGCTGATAAATCTCCTACCACCGGTAGTGTACAAACTATTAGGTCTTTGACTGTTTTTTGTAAACCATCATAAATTGTCAATAATTTTGTAATAAGCTCTCTAATTTTTAATACTTTCTAACAAAATGGAGAATTAAATGCAAATACGAATAAAGACCGCGTAAACGCTTCATTTTTAGAGTTCCGTATATACAATATACGGATACCCTTATAATATCACTCAGGATTTCTGCCTCTGTCACATCACAGCAATTTTCTCCTAAACTACTGCACGGAAGAGGTTGAAATTTGGTATCAATGTATAGTTTGGTGACTCGATCAGGAGTACATATCGTAAACTACTAAAGCCTAAAATTTTGAAAAAATAGGAAATATAGAACGTTGCCCGAACTTTACAGGAAAAATAAGGAGAAACGATTAATAATTTGGGGGGCAAATTATAGAATTAAATAAAAATTTAAGAATAAAAAAAAAATCAAACGCATCATGTAATATATCAAATGAAAGGTCTCATTCTGAGGAACACAAATATATTTTTTTCATATTTAAAAAAAATTATTTAAAAAGATATAAACGAAATATACCAAATTTTACCCACCCCCCCTTTTCTCCGAAACTATAAAACGTAAAGTTTTGAAAAAAATTAGAGGTATAGGTTCTGATCTGAAGTTTACTGAAAAAATAAGGGGAAACCTCTACTTTTAATTTTGGGGGGCAAATTACAGATTTAATCCCTAATATTTATTTTAGGGGGCAAATTATAAAATTAAATGGAAAATATAAAATTAAAATTGTTTCTAACCCATCATGTTATATATCAGTTGAAAGGGCTCATTATGACGAAAACAAATATGTTTTTTTCATTTTTTTAAAATAAATTAATTAAAAGATATTAACAAAAATATTTAAAAAATACCAATTCCCCCCCTTTTTTTCTTCGAAAACATAAGCTAAATATTTTGAAAAAAATTGAAGTATAGCCCCTCACCTGAACTTAACTGGAAAAATAAGGAGAAACCCCTAATATTCATTTTGGGGGGCAAATTATAGAATTAAAGGGAAAATAAAAAATTATAATTGTTTCTAACGGGTCATGTAATATATCAAATCACGGGGCTCATTATGACGAATACAAATTTATTTAAAAAAAAAATTAAATTAATATTTTGAAAATATATTAAAAAAATATTTTAAAAAAATTACCCATTCCCCCCGTTATTCCCCAAACTATAAGACCTACATTTTTTTGATTATTTGAAAAATATGAAAAAAATTAATTATATTATTTGGCCACCAAATAATAGAATTAAACGGAAAATAAATTATTAGAAAACCCCCATAGTAATTTCAGGGACAAATTATACAATTAAATGGAAAATAAAAAAAGCTCATTATGTGAATTACAAATATATCATATTTTTAAATAATTTGTTGAAAACATATTAACAAAAATATTAAACATCGACTTAATCCCCACTTTAGAAACTACACTATTTAAATTTTGAAAAATATATTTTATTTGTATTTTTTAATAATTTGAATAACAGATTTAATAATTTATAATTTAAAACTTGACCTATTTTGCCCTTTATCTTCCAATCCACAGAGCCTCAAAACTCAGACAGTAGATTATAAAAGATTTCTCTGAAAGTTTATTAGTAAAATAAAACTCTAATGTTATTTTTTAGGGGCCAAATAAGAAAATTAAATAAATATGTATTCTGATAAAAATCAAGCGAATCCTGAAGCAGATAAAATAAAAAGTCTATCTGGGGAATATAAAAGTGTATATTTTTTATAAATTTAAAATGATTCCTTTGAAAGATATAAGGGTAAATATAAGAAAATGCACTCCCTGCTTGTTTGAAACTGGAATATTAGAATCTTGAAGGTGGTACGGAACCCTAAGTATGCGAGTCCAACTCGCACTTGACCAAAATATTTATTTGTGTCGTAACTAACAGGTCCTGAATTTCATTTTATTGTTGTGTGACGAGTGCGTAGAGCACATACTTCTGGAGGTAGCTGGAAATGCAGTAATATGACGAGAAAACTAGAAAAAAAGGGCAATAGAGATAGTAACAGGCTATTTCACTGTATTGGGAGCTGCTTCCTCAGATTTTTGGCAACTTCCACACACCAATAACTTGATGCTTTGCAATCATACATGAACACAGAACCACCCACAGAACTTACTTACTATAGGTAATTGTTCTATGTACATATTATGAAAATTAGGTTCATGTCGTCACGACGAATTTCAGCGGGTTTTTGATCACTTAAAATTGCTATTTAAAATATTAATATTCTACTGTTTTTATTACAAAATTAATTGGTATTTATTAAGAAAATTTACATAAGATGATCATAAATAAAAATTATATTTTAAGATTTCACCAGCCCCAACCCTATTTATAATTTATAATACAGTCAATTACCCAATTCATTAAGATCATACAGAACCGCCGCGCCGGATACCAGAGTCGCTTCAACACCATTATCACATAAATACCTAAGGGAAGCTATCAGTCGGACTAAGAAATATAAATACCACTGAAAGCGTTAGACACAATATTCCCGAAGGCAGTAATCAATGTACTGAGTGATCGAGGTGTAGATTAGATAATCCATATACATGCATGGAAGTCAAAACCAAAATCAGAATATTTGAAGACAACCCAGAATTTCCCACAAACAGAGGAGTGATACAAGATGACCACAACTATTAACAGTTTCACTACATATTATTTTTCGGTAATGAAATAGGAACAATAGAGGTCTTAATGTAGACGGCGAGTGCTGAAAAAATTGTTTTTATTGCCAAAAATTTAGAGGAACTTCAAATAGCTCAACTCCACGCAGTTAGGGGTTATCTATAAACCACGTAACTCTTTCTATAAGGATTAAGGACATGCTCTGATGTAGGAGTAAAAATAACAAGTGGTTGCCTAGTCTCTGATGATGAAGTACTATCATCCGCTTCTACAAACGTCGCAATTAGAAGCTGTAAACACTCATCATCTACAGCAAATACTCAGGCTTTGAATTTAGAAAAATCTGCTGCCGATCTCTAGATGGGGGACCTGATGAGAATCTTAGACACACAAAAGTGATTACTCATGCTGTTCAGGATTTTAGAAATTTCAACTTTCATGCATTATATATTTTTATCAATGCACCAGGCCGAGGTGAATTTAACAGAGTAAAAAGGCGTATGGCCCGACTTGGCCTGGCACTTTCGGGTTTAGTCATTCCATATGATCGATTTGGATCACGTTTAGATTAAAAAGGAAAAGTAGTAGATGAGGAGCTGGATTCCTAGCATTGGGAAACGGCGTTACACACAGTACGATTCCCGATTTGGAGTCTCTGTGAACAAGATTTTCCTGAAACTACTGGATGTCGGTATTCATTTCTCGATAAAATATTAAATTCAGTTATATGTGCTATATACATAAATATTTATTCGAAAATTCAATCAGTTGTGGGGATCTACGTTATATATTTTGAAAATAATATATTGTGTTGGATTGTGAGTGTCCGTTATGCATAATTTATAATTTTAGATAACTTTCTTTGGCGCTCAACTGGTACAAAATTAATTGAAATGGAAATTACCCATTTTTACACACTAGCAATATGAATATTACTTGCCAATCCCGGCTGACTTCATTATTACATTCTGTTTTTATGTTTTTTCCTTTGACATTTTTTTTGGCAGACGAATATCTTTTTCCTAATTTTGAGGTTTTATTGAAATTGTCGGACTAACACTGTAAATATAGGGTGACGTTCAAGTCCGATTTCTAATGTTATTTACTCAAAATATTCAAAAATACCGCCTTTATTTTTTTTTCTATAACTCATTTACACCAGCTGCGCCAATTGTATCAAGTGTATTTTTATTAATGATACGGATCATCCTTGGAACTTTAGAATCTTCTAATAAAACGAGGTTTTGACAATTATTCAGTGGTATTGACCCACTGACTTTTTTTCTCTAAAAGTCTCCCTCAGAGTGAATAGGATCTAATATACCATTTTCTGTTTCAGTCAAACGATAATTCTACACCAACAAAAGCTAACAACGTCAATATGGAAGCAAAAAAGACGGACCTTAGAATTGAAATGCCTTCTGCAACGAGTAATTCTGAACATAGTCCTGTCACTATGACAACCTCTATAAGCAGACGACCAGCAGAAGACAGCGCTCTGGACTATGCTTACGACAATCCAGCTATGACGCCTGGAACGAGGTAGAAATCCTACCAAGAAAATAGTTTTAATAAAACGAACTGATTAAGTCCATATCTACATCTTATATTTTTCTTATTAAGCTACAAAGCAACACAGCCCTTATAGGCAGCTACATATAAATAAATGTTCATCTAGTGCTACCAATAACTATCCTATTTTCTTAAATTAAAGGAAAATATGAAGTAAGTATAGGGAAAGGTAAGTGCTGATGCGTACAATATATTATTAAATGTAGTATTTGATTGTAATTGTAGTGTAATGGTTGGATAATTTTCTTTATATTCTTTACCTATTTTCTGAAACTTCTCAAGAAGTTTTATTTCCGCGAATCTACTACTACTTTCGTATGCGGATTTTCCTGGTAACTCTGCATTTTCAAAGACGCAATTGATAAATACGTAATTTCACAATTTTAGATAATGACCACATATTTCTTTTGCATTGATATTGTGAGATTAGTTATTAATTAATGATTTTACTGGTACTAATTTTTTTATTAACAATTTGTCGGTCAATATAACCGAATAATTTCGAGTCCCATTTCTTCATTTCGGCGAAAATATTAGTTTTCTTTGGAAAATTAAGTAAATAACACTGTAAGATGTTACCAACAATATCACCCCTGCGGTGCTCAACTCGCTTAACTGGTGCTTGTCGCTCTCACAATATATACTATGTTGTTAACCAAGAAACATTCATATCATATTTACCTTACCAAAAACTAGCTATTTCTGATGCGTGTATTTTATTTACTCCAAAACATTGTGTTTAGTTAGTCAACATTTCTTTGAAATGGACAAAATGCCATTCAAATATACTCACTGACAACGAACTCATAACACCTAGAAGGGGATGTTTAAATTTAATAGTGTTTTGCTAAAACATAGATGCTATAGTAAGGAGTAAATGATTAAAATTTGGTAAAGTTTTTAGCTTTGTTTTTATTTACCAAAAAACAAACTGTTTTATGGGATCGAAAATCGACGTTTAGTAATGTTAAAATGTCTAGAATACGTGTACCCCGAATGTATCGCTAGGCTAAGTGAATTATTGGTTTACGAGAGCCGGGTTCTTCATTTCGAGAAATCGCTAACTGCACGAACAGAAATCCAACTACTGGTCGAAAGGACACGAATGAAATTTATGATCGACGCCTAAGAGAGCGATTTTCAACTACTGGAAATTTGGCTGATTAGGAGAACAAGGCCATCTTCTAAGGCTTCTGTCTCACATGTCCGTACACGTCCGTCGTCCGCGAAGTCGACCACCAACGTTGACTTTGGAGGTTCTAAGACATCTTAGTATTCCTCAAGAAGAAATAGACCTTAGTGAATCAATCGAGTATATAATTACCCGCGGTGGACAAACACATTATTAACAAACTTATTTATTCAAATTTTAATCATTTAGTCCTTACTATAGCATCTATATTTTACCAAAACAAAATTAAATTTAAACATCTCCTTCTGGGTGTTGTGAATTCTTTGTAAGTGAGTTTATATTGTCAATGTGAAAACAATGGTTTCAATCTACCAACATCTAATAAATTGTTTCATTTCGGACTAGATTCGAGAAGTACCGCTGATTCTTAAAAAAATCCAATATAATTTACCAAATCACCCGGTTATAGCTAGTTTAATGGTAAAGGTTTGGAGTATTCAGACTCATGGCGAATTGACTTTGTTACTGATCTAACATCCTGCCACATTCCTAGTATAATGCTGATCGTGAAAGTTCACCAGAACATATATTTACTTAACGTGAAACCTAGCCCAAATTGAGAGACTAAATGTAAAAACACAGAATGCATGCTCAGCATGTATCCCAAGCAATAGCATCGATGCAATTTATAATACACTAAGAAAGGTGACGAACAACTAAACTGCCGCACCATATGGCATAATAAACGAAATAATGAAACACGGAGATAATTAAGCTATCGAATAACTTTAAAAAGATTTCAACACCTCCATACTGGTGAGTCTAATATCCAGCTTAACTCATCCTTTCTTTACAAAAAGGCATGTACATAAAGAAACTTAATGGCTATAAACCCATGTGTCTGCTGTCCCAAATTATAAATTACTGGCAAACAGAAAATTGACTATCAACAACTCATCGAACAGGATAGATCTCGGTTAGGCTTCAGACTATGGATCATCTACACATAATAAGTTAAGAAAAAATTGTAACGAATATACATAGCTCGTAATTATTACGGAAACGCCGTGGGAGTGCTAAACTCTGTTGTGAAATACATAATAGGCAGCAACATTAACAAAAGAACATCTTCTCACAGAAGAAAGATTGTCAATACCGATAAAGACATAAGTACAACAAGGCAAAACGATTTCCGATAAATTGATTGTAGCAGCTCTTGCAAGCATAATCAGGGAGCTGGTCTAGTCAAATAAAAAGGCGAAATATCAATCCGCTAAATAAACCATAACCCTATCAAACTACAAAATTATCGAACACCATTCTAAATTAATAGAATTAACCATTAATATTAATAATATTATTATAACATTTTATTTACGCTACCTAAATGGGAACCCTTCATACATTAATCATTAAATTAAAACTAATCTTGCGAATAAATAAACGCAAAAAAAACATTCCAATCAACAATGCCGGTATAAAGAGGGATTTCTCACAAATGAGATTGATGTAAAAACAAGTGTCAAGAATTTCGAATCCATTCCGCAATTTGAAATTATACACGTTAGCGCATCGCATGCAGATGGAGGAAACATCGTGAATGACTATGAGGGGCCGTTGACGGTTCGATGCAGACAGGTTGAGTAGTTTTCATTGTAGCGATCATCTGTTGTTGACGTAAATATTTGGATACGTCGAACGTATTGTGATTTATTTTGGTGCGAATGAAGACGTTTATATTGGGTGCAAGAATTTACATTGAACCACGGAAGATTTGTTACAATATAAAGATCTTGATAAACACATAAAAATACTCACTGACCAGACCCTAGAAGAAACAGGACACTACATAAAGCTAGAACAGAAAATCACAGCAATCAGCGAGCTCATAAACGAAACGTCCAAACAAAATATCCTGGATAGTATTTGTCAGATTATGTGATCAAAAAGACCCAATACTCTGGAAACAAAACTGTACGACCAAGGTGTTCTCAATGTAGTTACTAACTTTGGGGCTTAGAGATGTCGTCTCAGAGAAAAAACTCTCTAAAAACTAACATTGTTTGATAATTCTGGATTTAGATAAAAAAGCGAGAATTTTAAATATTTCTAAAAATTTGGAACATTTTTAAAAATTTGAAAACATTGGTAATTTTCCAATTACCAAAGCACAAAGTGATTGTATGCCGCACAATGTCGCAATTTTTGCCCATTGTTTGGAACATTCTTCATGTTTTATGTTAAAGTTTTATACTCTCTTCGAGGTGTCATTCTTTTGTACACAAGACAATATATAATATTTATATTGCTTCTGGTTTGGGAACCTTCATCAGTTGCGCTTCCCACAATTGAATGTCCTCTGGAATTTAAAGTTTTATGTTAAGTTTGTAAAATTTCGTAAAACATCCGAAGGTAATGACATTTCTTGTGCCAGTTTGTGTGAGGCAGTGCTGTAATTGGAACAGTGAGTGAGTACTGGCCGCATTATGCGGTAATTAGAGAACTACCATATTTACAAACAATCAAGAACTTGATACAGATAGGTAATTGAATTGATGTTATTGTTATTATAACAATTTCATTAAAAAATTATATGTCACGTACAAAAAATGAGAGTTAATAGATCTAATTCTTTTCTGAATGTTTGTGATATCTTCAATTTTATTTTTTTGGGAGAGGGAAATCATACCCCATTTGACAGAAAAAACGTTATATTTTAAAATCAAACCATTCAAGATCAGAATCTAATATTAAAAACCATTAACACAAACGTCAGACTACACACTAATAACTGTTTATACAGGAAAGTACTAAGGTATCTGTACCCAAAACAGCTAGAGAAATACTGACAGATTCACAGTAAGTAGGTTTGGATAACGACATGCAAAATAATGAACACCTACCTGCAATAACAGGTGCTTATTAAGTGAAAATTAATTACCTAGCAATTCAGTATATTAATTAGTAGATAATAAGCACCTTTTATTATGTGTTTATTAAATTGTATGTAACTACGTAAAAACTGTGAATATGTGATTATTTCTTGTAGCTTTTTGTGTAAAGGTATTTAGTGGGTACCCACCTACATGAGTAGTTATTTGAAGCAGTAACTTTTTGTTAATTATATCTTACTTTTTTCTTTTTTGAATTCGAATTTACGTTTTTAAAATTAAATTTTTCTGTACCAAAATTTTGTTTCTTGTCAAATTATCTCTCCTAATTATAGTCATTGCCTAATAAAACATTAAATAGGAAAAATTACTCAACAAAATAAAGTCACTAATGAAGTTTCAAATTTGAGGCAAACAATTTAAGAAAAAAGGCGTTACGTACTTTGAGCTATTTGAATATTAAACTTTTATATAAAACTTTCTAGTCAAAACCTTTCATTTTGATATATTTCATAAAGATTATTAGCATGGTATAGCTGAAATATAAATCTCTTATTGGCTTATATGAGACATATTCAAGGTTTTATTGCGATGTAATCTATCCTTAAAAGTCGTGGTTCTATGCAACTTTTCTTTCCTCTATTGCAAACACTGGAAAAAATCTGATTTATAGTAGAAATTTAAAAACATAAAGGGACATTAGCCTAGTTCCTGAGAGTTAAATTACAAAAGTCGTCACTGCTCTCATTTTATTTACCGACAATATATCACAGGTGTCAGTCACGTCTGAGACGGGAACGCAGTCACAAGATTTAACAGATAAACTCCTCTAAAGTTGGAATGGAAAGTTTTTAGATTAATTGATCTAATAAAAATGAATGTCTCGGTAGAAAGAAAGAAAGCAAAATGGAAATTACACGATGCAAATACTCCATCTTAAAACAAATAGTATATTTAAAAAGTTTCCAAAAGTAATTTCAATATCAACAAAAAACAAAAACTAATAAATTCGCTAAAACCAAGAGTCATTTTAACGTTTAAGATGTGGGACGCAGCGGAACTGCGAATTTCTTGTGTTAAAAAAAAATCGATTTACCATAATTTAAAATTGCTACCTTTTCGTATATTATCTTGTGTTTTTTATAGATATTGATTTATATCTAGTGGTTCTATTTATTCTAAAATTTATTACTTTGTGTTCATCATAATGGTATACAAAAGAACACTGTTCTGAGATTTAGTGTCATTTGGATATTTTCCTTTTTTTTATAAAATTTAAGTCTCTCTTGCACATCAATTACTGATTGTATTACTTTTCATACTCTGCTTCGCAAGCAATTGTAACATACGAGGCGATGCTATATATTTCATACATCTTCTCTTTTTGGTATAAAGTGAAAACTAATTATATTGTAGCCACTAACAAACCTGGAATAGAAGCCAATTCATCTGATGTTGTGCTTGTTTACAATGTTTTCCACAACTTACTAGCAATGTGTCGTCGCCATATAAAAACTTATTATCGTGCCCCACAATTTTCAATAAATCACTGATAAACACAGCAAATAGTAATGGTTTCAATATAGACCCTTGCGGAACTACGATCGTAATCTCCAACCTCAGACTCAACGCATCACTCAGTCTACTGTACTGTACTGTAATGTAAGCTATTACTCAAATAATTTCGCAGTAAATCATAAAGAGTAGTTTAACTTTTCTTACAGAATATTGTATTTGACCCTTTCAAACACCTTGGCTAGGTCAAGAAAAGTAGTGATACAAAATGACCCATCATCTAGACTTTTATAGATAATGTTTCCCACACGAGTTATAGCATCTTTAGTACTATGTTTCTTGATAAAGTCAAACTGTATTATATTATGGATAGAACAAAAACTTTACACTTAAACCTATATCTATTATTATTAAATCTGTTGGGTGTTTTTATATTTTATCAGCTATTTGTGTTCATACCTTATTAAACTGGTTATTAAATATCATATGCAAAAGTCATCTACAATTTTACTTGTATTACACCTCACAAATTGCGGGTTATTTATTAAAGTTTCTACTTTTTCATTAAACTTATCATTTATGTAGCACCAGATAACTTTAATACCTTCGGATTTTGCCATTATTTGTAATTTTTCGTATTTATAAGTTTATATTACGGATTTTTTTTCAAGATCTAATCCATTTTTTGGGGCGTTTTGACTTTCTATTGATTTTGTTATCGTTTGGTGGAGGCTTTCAATATTTATGTGACAGTATTTAATAAACTCATTTTTAACAAGTACAGATTATGTCATAACCGCTCATATCCAGTTCATCTTCACTACAAAAAGTTAAATTTTCTATGAAATCTGAATTTTTAAAATAGTGTTTTTTAAATTATTATATGTTGATTAATTATAAAGTTGAAGCTAAGAGTAAATGGCATAATAGAGATAATCGACACTTTGTGTAACAATAATGTCAGTGTCTAACATAATGTTATCACATAACTTAAAAACTTAACTCTTTTTTACACGAATCGACATATACTATTTCACAGTTATCTTGCTCTTTATGGCACATGGAGTGGAACGAATTGTAGTGCGTCATAGCAATATATGTTAATTTTTAAAGATTGGAAAGTACAGGGAAAGTTCTTTTTTTCTGCAATGGCAACATTTCCAGAAACGTTTCTGATCTACACAGAGCTATATGCTAGCTTGAGGAGTCAACCCCACTGCGACTGCGAGAACAACAACCGATCAGAAACAACTGCTCAAATGGAAAGAAAAGCCTCTTTTTGGAAGACATAATTGTCGTCAACCAAGATTATATCGACATTTCAGCGTCGAACTACTGTTTGAGCTGTGGACATATGTTTGCTGAATCGTAAGACTTTTTACTGGCAATTCAAGATTAAGTCATTCTATTAACAACGACAGATGCAAATATGGCTGCCAAACAAACAGAAACAATACAGCATATCACAGGAGATTGCATCTGGTTCCCTGAACACAAAGAACAACATGATACTGTGGCAAAAATGCTGCACAAGGAATAGCACTGAAACTTGAAATATCTGTCGATAAGAATACCTTAATATAAATAAAAACCCTCATTTAGAAAATAACAACTACAAGCTGTATTGGGGCCACAGGACACTGACCGATCGAACTGATGCTCACTATCCACCAGACAGTTATAATAAATAAAGTCTCTAGAAAAACAACTTTATTTGACATAACAACAATAATATAATGCAAGATGAAAAATAACCAGCTACAGGGCTGGCCTGACAAGGTCTCTCACAACTAAACCTAGTATATCTGGGGTTTAGTGCATTAGAAAGCATCTGCGTACCATACATTGCATGGCCAAGTTATTGGCGTAAATAACTGTATCATTAGTAAATAATGCGGCCATATTGTTCTCGAAATCCTGAATGGCCTAATAGATGTCAAACACAACACCATTTAATACGATGTCAAACTGTTTTCTGAATGATAATTGTGGCATCTCTGGTTTTTATTTTTTCTGAATTCTTTGGGAATAACTACCACATAAACTTGAAAGTCAAATTGTGATTTCGATATTTGTCATTGCCAATGTTCTTGATTTTTTAATTTTTTGTTCAATTTGTATTCATATCATTGAAAACGAGGTCTGATTTACACAAAGAACTCAGAAAAAATAAAAACGATATCAAATCTTGATTTTCTGTTAATGGGGACCTAAGCAAGTAGTTTTAGAATTTTGATATGAAAATTATGTTTAGGCCATGTTTAGATTAATAACAACTTATTTTATAAATACTTTACCAAAAAAATATATGATATAATTCTGACATACATTTTCTTTGCACTTAACAACTGAAGTATGAGCAAATGGATACAAGTACAATACGAACAGACCTGAAAAAGACAAATGTAACTCTACTGAACCTACCTGAACTAAAAATTATGATTTTTAATCACGATCCTCCCGGAGATAGTTAATGAAATGACGTTTTGGTAAAGTCACATGAATAGCCGAAAAACACTCACTTCTGAATAATCTAGAAACGAAAATAAATTGCCGGCATTATCAAAACATTTTTCTCTACATATTTCACAATGCTTATGTGAAAGTTTCGGAAATATAATGTACATTTAATGAGTGTTATTTTCAAAGTTAAGCAGTGAACTTGTAGTTTTGCTATGGTATGTTGCATTTAGAAATTAGTGATGTAGTTTTATGTGTTAACTTTGGGAAAATACTAACTTCTGAATTATTCAGATTTGTTACGAAGTTGTTTTCGGTGCATCGTTTTTCACAGTAACACATATTGTTGTTCAAGTTGAAAGGAGTTTGTTGTGAAATCTTCCCCATTGAGATAAAAGGGCATTTGTAGGGGAAGTATAATGTGGTATAAAACATTCAATTTAACTGATAACCTCAATAATATTTTGTTACTACTACTAATTTGTTATATGTTTAAGCACTTTTTTGGGAAATGACACCACAATTCATGAAATTACCGTAAAGTTCCAATCGGTGTATAGGTCAGACCCCATTGTTAATGTCAAGTTGAATTTATTTCATTTTTTTGGGGGAAATAAAATCAGTCTTAAGGACAACAACTGTATATTTAAAAATCCAAACTTTTAAAGGTCTGAATCTGAGCTCGTTTTCACTCGAATTGAAATCTGAAATGTAATAGAATAAAAAGGCATATTTAGGTGGGGGCAAGGGAGGCAGATGCATATATTGTGTAATGCAGGGAATAATTGTAATACCAGGCAATTCATATAATACAATATTTTAGGATGTATCCTCATATATAAGTAATCGATTTTTAGTATAACTGATTTTCTGAAACTTCAAAATAATAGATTTTCAGAAAACCAATTTTTGTGGGAAAAAAACCGATTTATCAAGAAACGAAAACAAACAACCCAACATCAAAAAACAACTTTAAACATTTGAACTTGGAAAGCAACTTTTTAACCATTTTTGCTTCGGGGCTACTTAATTAAATTTCAAAAGAACTAATTCAAACATAGTGAGATCAAGAAAACTAACCGTACTAACTATCTTGAGATATATAAAACAAAAAATGCATAGCTATGCCAAGACAGGAGTTTTTGGCTTGGGAACAATATTTCCGGTTTTTTTTTGTAAAAGTTGTATGTATTACTGCATGTTTTTAGTCTTTTGCACTGAAATTTTGAAGCAGATTGCCAATAGCTCAATAATCAAAATCTACCCTATGCTGATAGACACCCAGAGGGGGTATTTGCCACTCCATCTCGAGAGTAGAAATTTTTATATTTAATTTAAAAAACTGTAGTTTATGAAAAATAAAGACAATATATTTTTGCTGCTGTATGTACACTCAATACATACCGAGTTATGGCTTGTTGAAGATTAGCTGCTCTTGATCACAAAATGTTGTAATTGAAAGTTTCCAGGTTAAATAATGGGAGAATCGATACTTTATGCGTGGAAAATGTATAAGGCCTTTTCTAAACTACTTTAAAAACTTCTTTTTATTAAAGTCTTTAGCATAAAAATTAAGTAAGTTATGAAGAAAATAAAGTCAGTGAAAACAACACTCTTATTACAACCCCATTAAAAATAATCGTTACTTTTTTCAAATTACCTGTTTTATGTACTAGTAATACACTCTCAAAGTTTGACCGGTTTGGAATGCTGAGTTGTGAAAAAATTTGATCGAACTGGAAAACTTGAAAACTACTAGTAGTCGGTAATATTGGTCAGTATATTAGCCGCTAAACCATCTGCTAACGATCATAATACTAATATGTTTTCCTATAAAAAATATATTTTTAAAAAAAGGTTATTTTTTGCATATTTGCAAATTTTCTCTTTTCATTTTTGACCGATTTTTTTCAAAACTGAGCGCTCTTAACACATCAGACTTCTAACGCCTATTACTAGTAGACAAATAAAGTAAATTGAAAAAGGGTAGCTATTAATTTTAATTGGAATCATAATGATGGGGTTGTTTTCACTGGCAATAAAATATGTACCGACTTTACTTTCATTATAACTCGCTGAATTTTTATGACTTAATTACTTTTATGTTTTTTGGGCAACACCATCACAATCGAAATAAAACGACGTATATTGAAGGAAAATCAAACGTTTCAAAGTCTATTCTGACTTCGTTATCAATGGCTTTATATTTATTGATTTAAATTGCAAAATGAAAATTTGATTTATGACATTTAAATTGACATTAGAAAATTTGGTGTTTTACGATATACAACTAGCACAAAAATTCTAAAGATCATGTATTATAGTTAAACAGCTTTCAAATTAGAAGAATTTGAAAGAGTTGTCTTTAGAATTTATAAGTGGCGTTCCTAGGTACGACTTTGTTATACCTGTTTATGTAAAAACAACAAATTTTCCAATGTCAATTTAAATGTCATAAATCAAATTTTCATTTTGCAATTTATGTCAATAAATATAAAGGCATTGACAACGAAGTCAGAAAAGACTTATAAACGTTTGGTTTTCCTTCAATATACGTCGGTTTATTTCGATTGTGGTGCTATTGCCATAAAAAAACATAAAAGTATTCAAGAATAAACAAACAACGTTTAGATGACAACTATATACTTATTTAAAAACACTGCGTTTTTTTTCGATAAATATTTAACACTTTCAGTAAGGACAAAAAAGCAAAAAATTTATAGAACATTTTTTGATTCGGATTCTTTTCTATGTGTTCCTGCGAAAAAATTTGAAAGTAAAAAAAATCCACATACGAGATCGGGCGGCGACCACTCCCTATAAGCATAAAGTAGATTTTGGTCCCTAAGCTATTCCCTACTTATTGCCAAATTTTAGCTAAATTGATGAGTATATAAAAAATTCAGAGGTTCTGTCTTTTTTTACCGTCATATCCTGTGGTAGTTGTTTTTTATTATAAAATATTTCCTCTATTCGCTTTAACGTACCTTACTTACAATTACAAACAATAAGTTTATCATTTTACAAAACAACAATTATTTAAACTATATAAAAAACACATTTTTTAAAAATTAAATAACTAACTCTAACGTTCAATAAATTCAAAAAAAAAATCTAAAAACAAACATTGGCCAAATCAAAACATATCGAACAACTGTTTTATTAGTTTATTAGTTTATTACCACAGTAGAGGCCGAAGTAAATTTTCCTGTAAAGGTGTAAGTGCTAAAATCCTATAGTATTTTAATATTTTTGTTACGAGAATTCATCCGATGGTTCGTGGAAGCAACATTCCTTGGATATTTCCGGGAATTCGAGATATGGTTCGGCTGGCGCATCGAGGTAGGCGGCTTAGCTTTGATGTATTTCTCGAAGAATCTAGCTTGGTCTCGGCGGCTCTTTGACGTTCTGCAGAATTCCAAGAAGAAATATATAAATACCCAGAGCTGAGGAAGTATTCATGGAGTATTCGACTGTCGTAGACTAATAACTGGTGTTCTATATAAATTGCAAATAGTTGTGTGAATATGAATTATGTTAAAGTCGTGGAAATAAATTAGAGAGTTGGATTGTGAAAATAAAAACATTACATTATGATACATGGCATCTCTGATTTAAAAACTCAAAACGGCTGTAACACCCTGCAAAAAATCATCGATTTAAAAACAATCGATTAATTAGTTATTAGTCTGTCGATTAACAAGAATGTGATTTGTAAATAAAAAGAAAACAAGAAATCATTATTTTTCACATCGCTGGAATATTTCAACAACCCAAAGCTTTTTAAACTCGTTCAGAGACACGATGAGTGCCATCCGATCGTTAAGAAATAAGACTATTTACGAAGAGTTCGTTTTACATTGTAAGTTTACATCCATTCCCATTGCCGACCAGTTTATGTGTGTTTACAAAAGAACAAAATCGATTGTGATGGTCGTTACGCAGTTCCGTGTCTGACTATAATAGATCCTGAAATGGCAAAGTAAAAAACATTCTCCAGAGAATGATATCATGATACGAACAGATTTGGTTTTAAAGAGAATGGCACGCCTAAAGCTAATAGTATTATAAGAGTTAGTCCACAACTTCACCCATTGATGTAGTTTCATTCGTAGAAAACATCTTCGTTTGGGGGTGAAAAGACATTATTTTTATTTCTAGGTGATTTATTTTGAGCTAATGTAGATCTAAAAGCACAATTTTTAGATAAAAATTTGTATTACGCTATATTATAAGTTAATCATAATTGTATCATTTATTTTGTTCTTTTCCAACGGTGTCACATACAGACTGACAAATAAAATATTTTGAATTTTTAAATCAAAGACCTTTTTTGTGCGCACATCTAGAGGAAGCTAAAATAGAGACTACTCATCAAATACTCTTCTCCATTTTGTTATGGAAAATCCATAAAATCTGGAGAAAAATATTATAAAAATAAATTTTAAGTAATAAATAAAAACTTTAATATTGCTGTATAAACAAAAATTATTGACGTATAAACAAAAAAGTATTACAAATTATCGCAAATATCAAACTTTTGGAAAACGTTTTACATTTCATTATACTGCAAGTCATTAAAAAGGATAACATTTTATCTAGAATGCAATTTGACTTTTTGAAAAATACTGGCTCAAAAGATACTCTATCAGTACCAGCTAAATTGATAGAAGTTAGCATATTGCTGTAACAGTTGTTGACCAAGCAGAAGCTTTTGATACTGTTGGACTTACAATATCATGAAATAAATTACATATATGGTTATGGAATTAGAGGCAATGTTTTCGAACTCATTTCTGGTTAATATTTTAACTAATCTTCAATATCGACATCTAAGAGTTTCAGAAAAACTAGCACACAAAGATCGCTACTCGGGAATCGTGCTGATTGTAAAGTCGTTTTCCTGTGATTCCTAGGACAGAACTCACCGAAAAGATAATTCGTGCGTTAACTAAAATCTGTCAAAGCAATAAAGAATCCATATTTTCGAGATTCTAAAATCCATTGAACGCAAGACAATATATTGTGTCTAGTCAAGAACCTTCATTACTTGCGCTTTTTTCAACTTCTGAAATCTCGAATAATTATTTAAGTATTTCGTATCTAAAACGGAATTTAATATTTTACCGACATGTAGGAGAGGGAAAACCAGGTCACAGAGACCTCAAATCCAGGAGCCGTGGTATGTGTAACGCCATTTTCCTATAATTCTTAGCATGGAAATTACTCGAGAGAATTAGTAGGTGAACTAAGATATATCAAAGCTATTATGTAACTATCTTTTTGATATTTTACAATCCATAGTACGCAAGGCAATATACTAATTCTCGTCGAGAGCCTCATTAGTTGCTCTTTTCTCGAATAATTAAAATCGCTAAAAATTATTTATGTATTTAGCACATATAACTGAATTATAATTTTATCGCCAAATGAATTGCGACAACCACGAGTTTCAGGAGCTAGTTTTTCTTGAAACTCCTAGATGTTATTATGTTATTCATTTCGTCATAAAATATTAAAAAACGATCTGTTATGAAAATTTTCCTGCAACAAAATTTAATTTTCGCCAATTCAGGGTCATTTTTAGGCGTTATTTCTTCTAGATCAATTTGGAACACAGCAAACCGTCTACGGTTCATCAGAATCATTTAGGATTTAGGCTAATAAAATGTGAAAATAGAATACTGTGCTTAATAACACAGTCATTAGAATTTTTTTAGTGACAAAGTTTATCAGCAAACCGCTCATTCCACCACTTAAGTTCATAGGCCATTATTTGCATTACCAATTCGTTGAAGTAGATTTGACACGTTAACCGAGGATAACAGGAAAAAACGGAAAAGTGGGTTTTATCAAAATTTCTTATCTTTGTAGTAATAAAAACAGATCTGATAAAATGAAAGAATGTGGCGTTAAGAATAATTAGGCTCGAGATTGATACCGTTGGTTGGACCGTGTTCCCAGAATTGCAATTTAAATAATTTGCAAGACGCTCCATATCAACCATTATTGTCCGAACTTGACAAAAAAAATTTTATGCATATTTAACAAATTTGACGGCATTGTAACAAAACTCCAAGTTAGGAGAATTCAGTAATCAGCGTAGAGGTTTGATATATAACTTTTTAGAAAGTAGGCACCTTATTCATTGTAGACGACCACATTTGATATAAGCCGCTATTTTACAAATGCTTCATTGTTAATCTGCATATGGTAGATTTTCCGAAATGTTATTAAGTACCGTAATATAGCTACAAAATTCCATTTAACGCTACGCCACTGAAGCGGAATACCTCGAGTATGAGACGATGCAAAAACTGACCGTTTAAAGAACACCAATGAGATTCCTGACAGAAAGACAGCGAGAGGTTCAAGTGTATTCCAGAAGCAGGATAAAGTATATAAGGCATAATCAGTTGGTTAGTTAACCTACTAATTATTTCCAGTGACTTCTATACTAAGAGTTATATGTAAACTGCGTTATACACTGCACAACATCCGCTTTGTAGTCTCTGTGAGCGAGTTTACATAAATAAACGTTTTCTAGATTTCCATCAATTAAGTGAAGCACAACTGATGAACGTTCTCGACTAGAAACAATATATTATCTAAGGGATTTCATTGAAATTAAAACTGGTATTTTAGAGTGTTACAATTTTGGGTCCCTTACACTGGTAATCTATAGATCAATTAATTGACGTGCCAGATGAACTACCATCTTTTGTCTATAATATGATGATAACATCTACGAAAAATAACTACTTTAATGTGTTTTAACTCTAAATGTTGATAAGAGAGTTACATGACTTTCGGGAACTAGTTAAATAAATTTCAGAAAATTGAGACTCTCTTATAATGTTATATTGTGCATTATTCCATAGTGTTCTCGGATATTGAAACAGGATGGAGAGGAATTTACTCAACTCAGTTACTTGTATTACATTTATTTTATTTATTTAGCTTATGGCAATACTATACATGAGCTGATCTTATAATATAAAAAAACGAAATTACATTTAAACACTAACAATACACAAGAACAGTACAGAGTAAAAACAGAGCAGAGCATTTGTAAATAGCAAGTCCACACATAGTAATCACAAACTAACAGATGGGTTCTTTATCCATTCAGTCGCTGCAGGAGGGAGAGTATATATATATATATATGTTTTAGGTGGTTTCCGGGAATTCATCCGCATAGTTGATAACTGATCCCTGTCGGGATCGATGACGACGTTTCGGCAAAGTCACATCTGCCCTCTTCAGGTCGGTTAGCATAATTCTCGTAGCCTTCTGCTTTCGCTTCTAGTTACTCGAATACTAAGATTTTCTGAAGCGAGCGCGCTGTTATATAGTCGCGGCTCGGCGCCTATCGCTTGACACCGTGAACGGCTGCGTGTGATTGGCCCTTGGCGCTCAGTGGGCACAGCTCCATCCTGCTGATTTGTTATTTCCGGTTGAGTTGTTATTGGACGGGTACGCGCCGGTACGGTGTTTAATAGGATTTTCCAACAATTCGATAAGTTCTGAATTTCATTGCGTGCGTTTAGACTGTGAGGTCTCTTCGCTATTTCAATTGCCTCTCTTACGAGTCTTGATTTCGGGTGTTCTATATTTGCCAGTACTCTGGTGTTCTCAAAGTCTATTCGGTGTGACATCGTGGGGGCGTGTTCCGCAATGGATGTTGTTTTTTTCCTGCTTTCTTACAGCGTTCTGGTGCTCATCACGTCTACCTTGAATTCTTCTATTAGTTTGCCCCACATAGATTTTATGACAGTCTGCACATGGAATCTCGTACACTCCATGTTGTTCTAAAGGGATCCTCGTCTTCGGAGTCCTCAACACCGTGCTTATTTTTCTGTCTGTATTGAAAATAGTATCGATATTGTGTCTCCGTAGAATTCTTGCAATACTGTCCGTGGTCCCCTACCTACCATACGGTAAATAAGCCTTGGTTATTGGGGTCTCATGCTCCTCGTCTGTTTGTCTCGGTTTTGCCTTTAGGGCTCTTTGTATATTTCGGTCTGTAAATCCGTTTTGTCTCAGAGCTGTTTTTAAACTGTACATTTCCTGTTTGATGTTATCCTGGTCAGCTAGCCTTTGTGATCTAGTTACTAAAGTCTTGACGACGGCTTGTAGTTGAGCTGGGTGGTGATGAGAATTAGCATGAAGGTATCTGTTGGTGTGAGTTGCTTTCCTATATGCTGTATGGCCAAGGGTTCCATCTTGCTTCCTATTTATGAGAACATCAAGGAATGGCAGTTGATTGTTGGCTTCAACCTCCATGGTAAATTTTATTTTGTGATGGATGCCATTAAGGTGATCTAAAAAAGTATTAAGGTGTTCCCTCCCATGAGGCCAAATCACAAATGTATCATCCATATATCGCAACCACAAACTGGGTTTAAGAGAACAACAACTCTTAAACCTCTTAGTGCCAACTCCTCCTGCTGATAAAGGAAATGCGACTGTAATTTTAGATACAGCGGATTATTCAAACAAAATTCAAATATTGCTACAAGATCCAGCATATAAACAAATTACTACTGACCCAACAACTTATCTAGAGAAAACAACCAAGGCCAAAATCCAAGCAAGTAGGATCGACAAAAATCTCCAACTGCAACTCATTCCGCGTGAAAAGTCATCGAGATGTCCGAAATTCTATGGGTTGCCAAAAGTACATAAAGAAGTTGCACCTTTGAGGCCAATAGTAGGCTCAACACCTAGCCAAATACCTAGCCCAACAACTTCAACCTTTTGCAGAGGGGGCAGACTCATATGTAAAAAATTCAACACATTTCATCGAAATTCTTAGAAAAACGGTCTTACAACCAGAGTGTATTCTTGTAAGTTTTGACGTAGTGTCCCTTTTCACCAACATCCCTATCGACGAAGCCTTGGATATCATAATAGAAAAATACAAACCACCTCAACACCTTGTAGACTTAACAAGGCACTGTCTGATTAACACCTATTTTATTTACGAGAACCAACGATACAAACAAGTGGAAGGAGCTCCAATGGGATCGCCACTCTCACCCGTTATAGCGAACCTTTTTATGGAGAACTTTGAGGAGTTGGCACTAAGAACAACAACTCTTAAACCCAGTTTGTGGTTGCGATATGTGGATGATACATTTGTGATTTGGCCTCATGGGAGGGAACACCTCAATACTTTTTTAGATCACCTTAATGGCATCCATCACAAAATAAAATTTACCATGGAGGTTGAAGCCAACAATCAACTGCCATTCCTTGATGTTCTCATAAATAGGAAGCAAGATGGAACCCTTGGCCATACAGTATATAGGAAAGCAACTCACACCAACAGATACCTTCATGCTAATTCTCATCACCACCCAGCTCAACTACAAGCCGTCGTCAAGACTTTAGTAACCAGATCACAAAGGCTAGCTGACCAGGATAACATCAAATAGGAAATGGACAGTTTAAAAACAGCTCTGAGACAAAACGGATTTACAGTCCGAAATATACAAAGAGCCCTAAAGTCAAAACCGAGACAAACAGGCGAGGAGCATGAGACCCCAATAACCAAGGCTTATTTACCGTATGTCAAGAGGACCACGGACAGTATTGCAAGAATTCTACGGAGACACAATATCGATACTATTTTCAATACAGACAGAAAAATAACCACGGTGTTGAGGACTCCGAAGACGAGGATCCCTTTAGAACAACAGGGAGTGTTGTGCAGACTGTCATAAAATCTATGTGGGGCAAACTAATAGAAGAATTCAAGCTAAACGTGATGAACACCAGAACGCTGTAAGAAAGCAGGAAAAAACAACATCCATTGCGGAACACGCCACCACGATGTCACACCGAATAGACTTTGAGAACACCAGAGTACTGGCAAATATACAACACCCGAAATCAAGACTCGTAAGAGAGGCAATTGAAATAGCGAAGAGACCTCACAGTCTAAACGCACGCAATGAAATTCAGAACTTATCGAATTGTTGGAAAATCCTATTAAACACTGTACCGGCGCGTACCCGTCCAATAACAACTCAACCGGAAATAACAAATCAGCAGGATGGAGCCGTGCCCACTGAGCGGCAAGGGCCAATCACACGCAGCCGTTCACGGTGTCAACCGATAGGCGCCGAGCCGCGACTATATAATAGCGCGCTCGCTTCAGAAAATCTTAGTATTCGAGTAACTAGAAGCGAAAGCAGAAGGCTACGAGAATTATGCGAACCGACCTGAAGAGGGCAGATGTGACTCTGCCGATCCCGGCAGGGATCAGTTATCAACTACGCGGATGAATTCCCGGAAACCACCTAAAACATTTAGTGCCCGCGAAAACTTAAAAACATATATATATATATATATATATATATATATATATATATATATATATATATCCGTTATTGTTCCCTGGTAGGCTGTAACTTTACAGTCTTGGTATATATGTTTGACTGTTTGATAGGCTGCCCCTCATTCACAATTGTGCGTGTGTTGTTTGTCCATTTACACAGCATATCTGCGCAGACGCCGTGTCCCATTCTAATTCTATTTGCCGTCTCCATATATTGCGAGGTAAATCGAAACCCGCAGGTTCCTCATGGATGCTCACATAGTCGAGTACCTCTGGAGGGGCATCCTCCCTCCAACCTGCATCCTATTCCTGGAGACCCCTGAAATCACTTTCATGCATCGCTTTCGGAGTCTTGATTGGTGGATGTCTAGATTTCAGTCTGGTGAGGCAAGCAGTTGGTATATACTCAAAGATAGGCAACTCCGGGATATCCATTATTTTCTCGTATTCTCGTAGAAGAGCTTCTTTCCGTCGGATATTGGGCGGCATAATATATCTGAGAGTTGGGAGCCAGTAAGTTGGTGTAGATTTTATGCATCCCGTTATGATACGCATGCTCCTGCGGAGCTGAACATCAACTTTTGAGACATGGTGGCTGTCCATCCATACTGGAGCACCATACTCAGCCGCACTGAAGACGAGACCCATTGCCGAACATCGTAAGGTATCGGCAGTTGCTCCCCATGAGGTTCCACAGAGCTTTTCCAGAACGTTATTCCCCGTTTGAATTTTTGCAGCAGTGTTCTTTATATGTTTTCTAAAAGAGAGCGTTCTGTCCAGTGTATTTTGGGTTCGGATTGTACCTAAGGCGTTCACCATTCCAGAATATTTCAGGCTCTTGATTAGCCTGTTTATTATATAGGTGAAAAAAGGAACACTTTGTTTTGCTAGGACTTGGAACTAGTCTCCATTTTTTTATAATAAATATCCAAAGTTTAGAGATCTTTTTCTAACATTCTCTTTGCTGCATCAAAAGATTTAACTTTCACCGCTATAGCCAGATCATCGGCGTATGTGCAGTCGTTGCAGGAAGATCAGCGGTGTATAAATTAAAAAGGACAGGAACAATTACGGAGCCTTGAGGAAGGCCATTATTTAGAATTCTCTGGTTGCTGGCTTTGCCGTTCATGATCACTTGGAATTGTCGATCAGAAAGCATGTTATTCAAGAGCCTTCCAAGTTTTTTACAGGGAATCAAATGCAGAAACTTATAAAGGAGACCTCCTCTCCAGACTGTATCATAGGCAGCTGTTAAATCTATGAATACAGCCGTGGTTTTAAGACATTCCTGGTATCCTGATTCAATGAATGTATTTATTACAACGCAACGTTTACAAAATAAACTCCTAAAAAATTTAAACAACAATCAGATAGTTATTGATAACAAATCATTAGATTTGACTCAAATGTTTTGTTTTTGAGTTCCTAAAGTACTATTGTGATTTGCTTAAAGACCAATTTATTAAGTCCAACAGTGCTACTAAAAATAGAAATATTATTGTACCTAAATCTATAAGTAGCAAAAGTAGTTTTGTCAAAACTATAGATTTTTTAAAATCTTTCAAAGTAATTAAACAGATATAAAATCCCATTATTGTAAAAAAATAACTAAAACTGTGAGTTCTAGCCAATATTTAAAACTACAAATTGATTATGACATTGTATATTAAGAAATTTACTTACAATATTCTGGATAACAAATTTTATTACTAAATGCGTACAAGGGAATGACATTTCGAAGAGAGTATTAAATATTATATGTCACACTCCTCTACCAATTAGTATTAAATTAAGTCCAAGAGTATCAGCTCTCTGTGCCGGGATTACTTTCCTTATATGGTACATAGTGATAATGCAACGGTTCTGAGGAATAAATAAATAAATAGTTGATGACATTCCAAATATATATTAGAATTGGATCCATTCGGTTGAATACTTTGTGCAAAATTCTATTTATTTATGACCTTTTCATAAAATCTAACTATGGCTAACTCTACAGTTTTTAAATTTGGTTGCAATTTATTCATAAAAGAACCTGACAGGAAAGATTGCCCTTTTAGTTGAAAAACAATTCAAGTACCTCCGTTGCTTTGTACTGTATTATTATATAACTGTAAAAATGAACTTTGTACGACCAACAGAATTTGAGATTGCATAAAAAAACATACACAGCAATGGTTTATGAATACCATTTCTTACTGTATTATATATTACAAAAATATCTGTACCTTTATACTTTCGCGCAGGATCATTAATCAGCGCCATTGATCTCAACTGTAGCAATGAATATATTTATATATATATATATATATATATATATATATATATATATATATATATATAGTTAAAATTGCCTTGATAATAACATGCCTCGTATGATCTGTGGACATTCCTATCGCTGATTTCCGAAGTAGCGCATGCTGCAATTTTGAAAAGCACCAAGCAAGCTGTTATAGAATGCTTTGACAATTTAAAAAACGTAAGAATGAATGGACAATTTTTGGAAATGATTGTCATTGTTTTTTTAGTTGTCTAACCAACCAGCCAATTAAAAAAGTTTGTTTTCATATAAACAATATAACAAAATGGGATTTTGCGAAAAAACACTCAACTCGCAAGAGTAGAAAGTTTAGTAAGTTCTAATAATAATTATTTTAAATTTGAAGACGCGAGATGTAAGACCCACCAGAAACAATATATATTATATTTATATATAATATATATTGTCTTGCGTACAAAGGAATGACACCTCGAAGAGAATAATTATTTCCAAAGTTAGTTTTCTGTTTATAGGGCGGTTTTAAATTTTCAGATTATAGATTAATACTTCTCTGTTTCTAAAATGCTTATGCCTTTATACAAAGTTCAATTAAATATTTGGTTTGGGGTTTATGGTCTCTATGTACCGACAAAAAAATAATTGCTTCGTTTTTGTGTAAACGCTCATCTTTTGCGAAATACAAATCATCATATCGCTGTTAACTCCTTGTTTATTCAGACTTCTGACCCGCAATTAATGAAACTGCGTCTGTCTGGATTGGAAAATATAAGGTATTTTTTATTATTCTATACTTGTCTACTATAAAGCTGAACTTAATTCAGCAGCTACCAGGGCATGCTAACATTTATTAATAAGAAGGCAGCCCAGATACAAAGGGCAAGACGACGCATTGGTAGATTTGACAGCGTTATCTTTTTTCTTTTACTAAGAAAAGGCCAACATAAAGTGTTCGACTACAAATTACTTTAGAATTAATTCCATGATTTTCTTTTGTTTTTAAATTTAAAATAAGATAAATACTTACTTACTCACAAGGGGGTGATCCTTAGGTCTATTCTAGTTTAAAAATTTCGTATGTTTCAAACGTCTTAACTTTTGAAATAAAGAGTTGTAAAGTTTTCAGAAATAATAATGTATCTACTATTATAGATGTATTGAGGAAATTTCATACACGTATTCTATGCATTAAGATGCATATACTTATGACCAAATGCGTTTGTAGGAATTTTGAGTTGAATATTTTTGGAGACACAAATGGTACGTTACTAGTTCACCAGAAAATAAAAATTGTTTTTGGAATCCTTATTCATTTCTGAGCAAATTTGATCTGCTGATTTTCTTTCTTAACTGATTTTACTTTAAGAAGAAATTACAAAACTATCAAGTGCTACATCAAAATTTTTGTGAGTAGTTCAGCTGACAGAAAAACTATTTTTTATTTTACTTGGTGAATATTCACTTAACCGGCTCACTTTCATAATTATTCATTACTAGCTGGACCGGCGTACTTTGTATCGCCTAACAGTCAATGAATTCCGAGCTAAACTTAATTTAGGATTTTATTGATGGAGTAAAATTGTTAGAATTTATTAACTTCAGTATTTTATTTGGATAACACATACACTGCTATCCATATGTATGTACCTATGGAACAAATTAATTTAGATGATTGTTATAAATTAGTTGAAAAACACAGAAGCATGTCTAATGTTGATTATCAATTTGACAATTCACAGTATGAAAATATTATCCCCTTCTTGCACTACCTCTGAATAATCAGCAATTCCGGTAATTGGCGGCATCACTTTGATTTAGCTTCTTCACGTTTTCACACAGGTAGCACCAAGTATCTACGGATCGCCTACTTTTCTAGTTCTAGCTTCTTCATGTTTTTTCTTGCCCTTCATGGTGGCTTTGCAACCTTTTTTAACTATTTTCGGTGAATTCGCGATCTCCTATCTTACTTTTCTCAGTAGCTTTGCAATATTTTCATGGTGTTCTGGTGCGAACATATTCCATTTTGGTGAATGCGTCGGAAAATATATCTCACAATATATAACACGGGCTTACAAAGAATAGTATCATCACTATCTGCAACTTCATTTTTATACATATAAATTATAAGTACCTAGGTGACCGAGCTTCGCTTTTAAATGCCTGGTTTCCTACAAATGTGGGTACATATATCAAAATGCTCAAATATTTGCTATATAAACTAATTTTTTCCAAGACAAAATGAATCAGTGTACTTTCAGTCCTCGATCAATTATTAAAACACTATAATAATTCCACTTAATATATTTCAACCACCCTGTATATGGAACTACTTATGGATCACCCACTATAATATTTTTTGATCCCCCTATATAACTATAAATCAACTCCTTCCTATATTTTAACATTATATGCGACTGGTTATTGGCCACCCGAAACACTTTTGTTTCTAAAATTTCTTTGCCACACTATATATTTCAACCATCGTACTTATGCAACTACTTGAGGGCTACCCAATAAATCATTTCTTTTTCTAACCGTGTATAATATAATACCATTTCAGCCAATATTCCATCCATCCTGTATATGTAGACCCTTAACGCCTATTTTTGGAAACCAATGAATGCAGAGCCTCTGGTGGCAACACAATCCAGGAGCTTCATTTTTAAACTTAAATGCTTTGCAATATTGACACACAACTTTCATTGGTCCAATAGGAACAATTTGCTCTGAACTGTAAGCGATTTCCACATTATAATTAAATTCAACTCGATAGATATTTAACGAATCATTTCTATCTTGTTGATTTCGATCGCATCGATTCCGTTCAAATTCATTCCGCATTTCGCGTTGCTCGTCAGTTTGGCTTTCTCTTATATATCATTGACTTGCAGCATTGCGAGTCCCGCGACTTAAATTTGCAGTTTAATTTTAACAACAGAAATTCTACTGAAATTAATATATATATATATATATATATATATATATATATATATACATTCTATTGTATTCTTCTTTGTAACCATGTATGAATACATTGTGTTAGTCAATCAAAACAGTTTACCAAAACTTGCAAAACTCCATATTAAACTGAACTAATAGATGATCACTAATAATTCCTGTCCATAGATTAGCCGAAAATTGGTACGGAAAATGGGTTGCGGTTATGGCTTGGAGGTTTTTTCGCCCAACATGGTTGAAATCCGCTACGTCTGTGAATTAAATGTGGAGTTCGTGTAAAACTCTGAAGATACCACAGTCAAAAGTTCAGACGCTGTTGAAAATCCCGGGGAGTAATGCTTATTGCCTTAGAATATGATATGGATATAACAAAAACTAAATCGCAATACGCCATACAATTTGGTGAGAAATCTTCAGAGCTCTAACGGCTCATCTCAGGATGTTCGTCCATTTCTTTCTGCTTCCTCAATTTCAGGTGTTCTGATAATTAGAGGTCTAACTTTCTTTATGAAAACTACCAGTTTAGGAGATTTTTTTCTCATAAACGTGTCTGGCTTTTATTGTATTATTATTGCGACGCCATACGCATAATGCAATGCTACCATTTCAACATTCATATCATCTACCATATTTACTAATATTAGAAATAAAAACGACAAAATAAAATAACTTGACACAATAATAATTTATATTTAAAAACGAACCGACTTGAAAGGGGTTATCTTCAGAATTTTATGTGGCGCTCCTAAGTGCGACTTTGTTTCGCCAAAAATGCGATTAAAGAATTTTACTTCGCCCATATGTCAAGTATAGACAACTACTTATTTTCCACCCCATTTAACATTTTTCATTCATGCTGTATATGCAACTGCGTCTAACATTTTTTGAACCCTCCGCCCTATAACTCGAATATCCTTACTACATAGGTATGCTTATTTAATAATATGACATTTATTTGTAAAATTTTTTGAATCCACCTATCTAACTGTAATTTTTCAACTGCGCACATTGCTTGCTGCTTGAATTTCGGTGCACACTCACACACACACACACCCACACACACAAGCACACACACACCTACCACCCTACAGAAAAGATCGCTCCTTTCACTCGACTGCAAATCCTATAAAATGAAAACCGTTACAAACACTCTGTACGATATACCTTCATGGCATATCTTGATATTTAAGCTAGATATTTATGATCAAAACTTAACATTTACATTAATGTTTTTGCACATATTTTTAGGATTTTCAGAAAAACAGCTGAAACATCTCCTTTAGAATACAAATTAAAATATTCAAAATTTTTGTATATTTTCGTTAATATCTTTTTAAATAATTTTTTTTAATATGAAAAAAATATATTTGTTTTCCTCAGAATGAGACCTTTCATTTGATATATTACATGATGCGTTTGAAATTTTTTTTATTTTTAAGTTTTTTTTAATTCTATAATTTGCCCCCCAAAATTAATATTAATGGTTTCTCCTTATTGTTCCTGTAAAGTTCGGGCAAAGTTATTTTTTTCAAAATTTTAGACTCAGTAGTTTCTGAGATCAGGGGGGGAACGGTCGATTTTTTTAGTTCCCCCCTCCAGAAGTACCCCTAAAATCAATTTTTTTTCTTTTACGATATGTATTCCTGATCGGGTCACTAAACTATACATTGATACCAAATGTCAACCTCTTCCGTCCAGTAGTTTAGGAGAAAATGGCTGTGATGTGACAGAGGCAGAAATTCGGAGTGATATTATAAGAGTATCCGTATATTGTATATACGGAACCCTAAAAATGATGCTCTGAGATGGTTTTTGAATAACAACAACGTGCGTTAAGTCAACCGTAATTGTTTCCACACTGACATTTGTAAAAAGGTAATTTATTCCAGGATATCTATGTGAAAAGTGTCCAAAAATTATTAGTCGGTAACACGATATATAGCAATTTTAATTTAATTGTTTTAAACAAAAAATGTGCATCTGACGAAAAAAACATATATTTAAAACTCTCATTCAATTTGACCTCTTAATTTAATTTGACCCTGAAGTAAAACGATTTACATTTTTTATTCAAGAAATTAATAAATATCCCAAAAATAATTTTTGTTTTAACAGAAAGCAGTACGGTATTATTTTTTTCCAAAAATACTCAATGCAAAACCCTTTCAGAGGTATAATATCAAATTATACAATGATAAATATATTTTTATATAAACTGAAGTATATCAAAGTGAAAAGCTTTAATAAATACCTGCTTTTGTGGGGTTGTAAGTTTCTTAATTCTTATTTTATTTTTAGGTGAATTGAAGACTCTATATGCGGCACAATTACTTATTATACATCCCGCTCACTAAAGTAAATTAGTATTTAAAAAAACTGAGGAAGACATCTTTTAAAGTTTTAATTTTTAGGTTGTAGCTAATAAATTACATAATAGTTGTGCATGTAAAGAATGTATCTGTAATCTGCGGCAATTACTTAATTACTGTACATATTTATGGTATATTTTCGAAAAGCGACAGGGTCAGTAATAAAGTGACTGAAACAATTGTTTAACGACGACAACTGGTTCAATTATGAAACATTTGATCTTTGAGTAAATTTTATCTTTAATTTAATAAATAGTGAATTTTTATGAGCAAGTTCACCAAAACAAAAATTTTCCCTAGCCGAAGAAAATGATTAGCCTGGGAAATTGGCTAAACATTCAGAATAACAACAATGCCATACCGTGTCTTATTCGACATGCAATATATATATTTAATCATAAAACACTCAAGTTAGTAGAATTATGAGTAATGTTCCTGTCTTGAATTTCTGCTCAGTTTTTCTAAACTAGAAAATCATTATCTGCTGGTGAATTTTCTAATAAAAAATACAACTCCTTATGGTAAAGTCATTTGCAAATTTCGCTAAATTAAAAACAAAATTAACAAGTTGGAGCTTGATTAAAAACCTTTAACATTAAATCTGCTACTCTCAATCTTAAACAATTTTATTGTGGATATTCATATGATTTTACTTCACTGTTAATTTCTTAACAACAAATAAATATTAAATATCATGGATCAAAGTCAATTTTATATAATAATAACGTTATATAAATGAATGTAAAATATATCATTTGATTATCCAAATAATTAGTTTAATTAAAGTAGCAAAACTGGTTAAGAAATTATAGATTAAAAAATTATTTCTGCACAATATTACGATTATTATTTACAAATTAAATACTATTGTGCTTAAACTCATATTTGGATATTAAATTTCAGTCTTTATTTCTTATTTGGGTTTGTAACATTTTATTACCCAATTATTTTGAGATTCTTAATTATAGCACTTTTGTTATTAATTGTTATCACTACTGTCATCTATACCTTTCTTTGTATAAATTTATTTTAATACATTACATTTGAAATATTTATTGTCTAAAAAATGTTCTTCCACTAAATATTGACTTTTACAATTATGTGATTATATATTTTGCAGAATTCTGGATGAGAAAAGAATACTTACATAAACAACTGAAACATATGAAAATCTTTTATTTGGATTTTTTAAACCAATAAACTTAACAGGTTTTAACTCGTTCAGAACAAGAAAAATATTAATTTTGTATTATTATCGAATAAATTATCAATTAGTTTAATTAGAAAATCTTATTTATATGAATAAATTGTTTAGTTATACACCACGTAATATTAAAGTATGGTTTGTATATTGAAAATTGTATATATGATTAATACTCTTTAATGTATTAGAGTAGAATTTCTTGTAGATTAACCGTCCATACAAAAACATTCCATTGTAAAGCTAACATATGTTGTATTAATAACAATAATTTGTGTAAATATAATTGCGTATTTTTGTACGTAAGATAATGGAGCTGAGATGTTCGTACTAATAGAATAGATAAAATATACGTCCTGATCAAGGACAAAAATGTATGATTGAAGAATATATTTATGCTTAGATATATAATTTGTACAGTATATTCACCTAGAGATTTAGAACTTTCATTTAATAATTATTACTAAAATTGAAAGCAAATCTAGTAAGATTTTTTTCAATAAAATATTTAATCCGGATATCGCAGTATTAAATATTCGCAGTGTTAGCCAAAGTAAGCTGGACAATTCATATGTTGATGTACACAATTATGATATTAGTTTTTTACGTTTGATAGAAACTGGTTTTAAGGATTGAAATCATTGTTCCTATTTTATATCTTTATTTTAATAATATATTTACAATTTTACACAAATGTATGTACATTTATCTATCATGTATCCATGTAAAAAAACTGACTTTTTCCATATGGTTTATAACTGTCAAAAGGAAATAAATATATTATTATTATTATTATCCCGACATGACCATACAATGTATGGTATCACACTCCCTCTAAGGCACAGTATGAGTGCCTTTAGGGGAAAATTGGAGTCGTGGCGGCAGTTTCCCATGAATTTGCTGACCGTCTGGGCCGTTTCTAACAGGATGGCTTTTTGCATTTGTTTGTAACGATGTTCGTCCAGACCGAGGTATTTTAAATTGTTTAATAGATGTTTTGGGACTAGTCCTGTCATTGACATAACAATTGGTACAGTTCGTGTGTTGTTCATGTCCCAATGAGTCTTTATTTGAAATTCCAAATCTCTATATTTGGTTATTTTCTCAGCTTGCTTGATATTTATATTATTGTTGTTAGGAATTGCTATGTCAATTAAAGTTGTTTTCCGAGAGACTTATTATTATTATCTTATTAAAATTGAACAAATTTTCTGCACTTTAGGTGAATATATTTTTATGTTTTAATTTGTTGAGAAAAGTAAAGTCCTTTATCATATTCCGTCCACTATGATATCGTTGTTATTTTTATTTAAGTTTTACTTAGTTTTTAATTTTATGTTTAAGTTTTAATCATAACAAACAAGTAATAATAGTAATATTTTTTTAAATATTATTACTATTATTATATCAGCCACTGATACATCACTATAATTATACTAATACAATTCTCATTTCATATATATATATATATATATATATATATATATATATATATATATATATATATATATATATATATATATATATATATATATATATATATATATATATATATATATAGATGCATGTTTTAGGAATAAATTAACTATCCATATATGATATTGTTACATACCTTATTTACCTGGAATTAAAAATTTTAAAAAAAATTAAAAAAAAAATTATCAGATACGATTCTGGTAAATAAAACTTGTTAAATATTTTTCAGAATAAAGTTGTGTTAAACATATTTTAATTATTTCGAAACAACCTAACAACCTCTCTATAGGAAACAACTTAGATCACAAAATCTCTCCCACATGTGTTAGATTAAACAACGAAAACGCTCAATTCCTAAAAAAACGCCCACAATGCATTGTGGTGTCAATCCACAAGGATAGACACAATTGCGACATATAAAACGCCACAACACACATTAATATTAACATCATTCATTCTCTCTCTGGCATAGGACAACACTCCGAAAAAATGTGTCCGAATCACTCATAGCTCATTTACACGCTTCCAGTATGTCCCAGTTGAGGTTGCCTGTCACTGAATGCCAACGACTAGCACCGTGCAAACACTTCATGACAGCCACTGCAAAAACCTCCATGGTACTGGGAGGATAGTAGCTAGCAGCTCCAGCAGATCAAATACTTTTGTTTGACTGGCATACCAGCTTCGCATAAAATTACCGAACCGGAGACAGATGACTAGCACATAGAGAAAACAATTGAAGTGAAGGGAAAACTTTTTTAGCGTTTGGCCAGTAATATAGATAATGCAAGTATTTGGAACTAATTTGGCCCAGATTATCGTAATCGACAAGGGAAGATTACATCGACATACGTTAGATGGAACGAAACTTTCATCCTTTACAATACATTCAAACTGATCTATAGTCAGACTATCTTAGCGTAATTCTATACTCATGTGGATCATTTTCATGAAGCTCTCTGATATTCTTTTCGAGGTGTCATTTCTTTGTGCACAAGACAATATATATTATATATTATATATAACATATATTGTTTCAGGGAACCTTCATCAGTTGCGCTTCCCACAATTGAATGTCCTCTCGAACACTTCTTTATGTATTTGATACATTTCGTTAAATTTGAAGACTCGAGATGTAAGACCGACATCTAGGATTTTAGAGAGAATTAGCACACAGAGGTTCCGAATCTGTGTGTTAATTCTCTCGAAAATCCTAGATGTCGGTCTTACATCTCGCGTCTTCAAACTCTCTGATATTGTCTCGGATGGTCCTAAATTCTTTTTCTTCATCCAGTCTCGAATCTTTGCCCTTAACACAAAACTAAAGAAATATATGCACCGCTCTTAGGACGGCTGTTCTGCAATTTATTGTATCCTTTACTTAACAATAAATAAATAACACCCGCTAAATACTCGATTTATTCTGTACTACTGGCAACGTGTAAACGGTTAAATGCCAGTCAAATTGTCACAAACATGCCAGCTATTGGCAGCATGTAAATGAACCTTAAGTTTCGTAACCATACTATAATATATAGTATTGTACAGTATTTAGGATCTGCCTACTATATGCTTTGAAGGCACCAGCAACTTTTGAGCAGGTCTTGCAACTTACTCAAAATTTTTAAGGTACGGGTAACCCGGTTCTCAGATTGCGATTCAGCGCATAGAAATGCTTATTCCTAGAGGGGTCTGGTCAAATGTACAGACAACTTCTTTTTGTGCGTCGATGTTATTTTCAGTCGGATTGTGCTCCTATGGAAAAATTGAAGTCCATACTAATTAAATTAGTTGTTGGCAACAGATAGGGATAAAGAAATTACGTCAAGTTAAGTGCGCCACGAACAGCCATTAAATAAGCAAAAGTCAAAACATTCTCCAAAAATTTAAGGCATAATGGGAAAGAGTAGGTATAATTATTTTTATATTACTAATTCTAGACATCCCCAAGTGTTTATATACTGTAAAGAAAATTCATCATTCCTCATAATATTTTCTATTCGAAAAAGTGGCAATTGTGTGATCTCCTGTCATTTGTTTTGATTTGTCTGATTGAAAAAAATGTCGAGTGATTAGCGTGAATGTGCGTGATGGAAGGTATTTTATTGTTCATCGACAATTAAACAATACCGTGAGACAAAGTACTATAAACTTAAAACTGACCTTTACTATAAAACATCGCCTTTTTTGTTCGTCGGGAATTACCACTAAAAAGCATAGAATAAACTTGATATAAATTGATGTTAAAAAATCTTAAAATCACAGAATATTGTCTGTATCTATAGATCATGTTACTGCTTTGAATTAGAAGTGCCATAGTGACCAATTATTTACAATTTTTTTATGATAGCCGAAATCAAATCTTTTTGAATTTCGTAAGCCACAATTTTTATAAAATATGTACTATTCGATCAACTATAAAATTGGCAGTAGAACATGTGGCAAACATGTGGTAGTCCTGGGGGCGTGTTATAGAAGTCTTGATCCCCCAATCGTACAAGTCAATGAAAAAAATATGAACAATAAATAAAAAAAAACGGATAATTTCGGTAAGATTGTTGAGGTCTTTGATTATTTTTCCTGTAATAAAACAATTTTGAAAAATGCTTTACCCTCCCCGCACAGAAAATATTTGCCTGCGGACGCTCCTGGTAGAACAGCAGTAAAACAGTCATTTTGTTACATTAAAAATATTCCAGTCAAACAACACCACAAAATATATTTAAATTAAAAATATTATCAAATATGGTTTAATAAATATATGGAATAACCTATTAGTGATCTGATTAAAATGGAAAATTAAATAAAATGTCAGATTTTAGTTGTTCGGCATACAATAGTATTAGAGGTTCTAAGTCTCAATATAAGCTAATTTACTAAAAGTCTCACGGGCCAAAATTGGCGCAAATTTTAAAAATCACCAGAAAAACTTTAAGATTATTTCAGTATAGGCTTTATAAAAATACCTAAATAACATATATATGTGATTTTTTAATCTTTCTGTAACATACTATATTGTTACGAAATATACCTAAGCCGGCCCTGGTTTCATTCCAATACGTCATCCATCTGGGAGGACATAAAAAATAGTCTCGAAATAGCTCGGCAACTGTAGAATTGATACTGTGTTCTACGAGAGGATACGATGCTGATTTTAAAAGGAGCGGCCCGTTATCGCAGCAGTTAGTTAGTGCGGCGAAGAACTTATATCGTATTATTATTGTGATATTCGAATCAGCTGTTGTGTATATTTGAAGTAAATGAAGGTTCTAGAAAGTGAGAGTGAAAATTAGTTTTTACTTTTTTTTAATTGAACCCACGGAGTATATAACAATATTTTTGAAGAGTGCAAACCAAAAATATTAGATATTAACGAGCATTAAAATCTTATTATGCAGTAGCACATTTTATTCAAAACGACTTTATTAATTATCATAGAAGTGAGATATTATTGAGCTATAATATAATAATATATTAACATGTTTTTCGATGTTCGAAGCCAAAATAAAAATAAAAGGGAGGAAAACCTTTTAGGTTGTTAATAATTATTGCAACAACTTTTTGAAGCGAAAGTTTCTTAACAAAGGCCCACACTTACGCATATAAAAATAGATGAGTATGGGAATGAAATGCATAACTTGAAATTACAATTGTTTCGACATGTTCCGACCGACACCACACACTACCTTGATCCCATTTTATAGAAAATCAATAAAATGGAGGAAATAAACAAATTGAACATCTAATTAATATACAATACCTACACAAAATTTGCTTTGCGTTCTGATAGACCTTTTATTCTCTGTTTGCGATATATTAAATTAGAGACTTGACGTACGTCAAAAGTCAGAAAGAAAAACACAAAAAGGGCAACGTTCCTTGCTATTAAATTTGTGTACTGGATAGCTTCATAGCTTCTGGGATACCGGGCGACTTCCCAGAGTAGTAAGCAGTAGCGGGGTAAGAGCGCACTGCCTCGCCGGACCGAATTTTCGACCCAACTCATGGGATTTGTGGTAAAATTGGACTTAAATGTAAAAAACCTCAATGTTGTGTTGTCTAGAAACTCCGAAGATTATTAATCTGCGCGAAACAAAAACGATTGTGGAACACGACAGCTAACAGGAACGGCGACAGTAAAGGAAATAAACTCGGTAACGATTACGGACTGAAGGTCGGGAAAGGCGCTGTCGCGGGTCTGCGGGGGAGCCCTGGCGGGGGTCCATGTATACCGTTCTCGGGGCTTAACTGATGAGCAAAGATGAGGCAAAGCAGAATAGGACATCCAACAGCACATTATTGGACCTCAAGTACAACTCACTAAGGTCAATGAAGCGGATAAGGGAGGAGGAGGTGATCGACATACACGATCTCTTCTTCCTCACGGATAATTCGACGGAGGATCTTCTCTGTAGGAAGGCCCTTCAGGGACTGGAGGATTTTAATGGGGTTATGCGCGAACTCTCTAGCTTGGTGTATGAGAGCACTAACACCAAGCGTGAGATCAAGGGCGAAGTAAAGAGGCTCCCTCGTGTTCTATACACAATTCCCGAACCGAGAACGTTCGGGCTCGTGACGAAGGAACGGAAGATATTACGGAGGAGCACCTGGACCTCCTCAAGATGCTCAGAGACCACCTCTTGGGGGATATACCAACCCCACCCAAGGTGGCATGGGATGGATAGGGGGCACATATGCATCCGCGAGGGCACCGGCAGCGGTGGGAAAGGTACCGGGGGGAAGGCTAAGGTGGGACAGCAAGTGAAAGCTGACCCACATGTAGCTAGAAGGCGGCCTAATGAGTGTGCCGTCTTCATTAAAAAGCCTGAGGGGAAGGCGTTCGCTGACCCCGTCCGGCTCGTCTGGCAGTCCGTGGACGTCTCCTCCTTAGGCGTAAACGTGAAGGCAGTCTCTTCTCGAGCATACTCGAAGGGCTACCCAGAAAGCCGCGAAGCAAAAAAGGGTTGTGCTGTGTAGTGTCGTTAGGTCTGGTTTGCTCTGTAGTGCACCGGTTTGGAACAAGGACATGAGACCGGGAACGTATGCGAGAATGATTCAGGGCACCATAGACAGATGCATCTGCGGGTGGCGTGCGGTTACCGGACGGTATCCTACGAGGGGCTGTGTGTCATCACGGAGCAGCTGCTTATAGAAATCGAAGTGGATGAAATGAATAGGATCTTTGAAAGGGTCGAGAGGGGGGAGGATCGCGTGAGAGTGAGAAAGGAGGAGAGGGAGAGATCCTTAGATGTATGGGAGAGGGAATGGAGAAGAGAGGATGCGGGTACGGCGTTCTGAAAGAGGAGGCTCGTCAGAGACCTGAGAGCGAGGGTTGGCGATCCACATAGGCCACCCAAATATTATCTGACACAGCTGCTGTCGAGGCATGGGAGCTTTCGGCAGTATCTGTTCAGATTCAAGGGGAAAGAAGATAAGTGGTGCTTTTACTGCGGACAAGTGGATTGCCCTGAACATACATTTTTCGAGGGTGAAACATGGCAGGGCTACAGAATGAGTGCAGAGACCGAGTTGATGTGCGCTCTAGATGAGAAAAATGTAGCCGATTGATGGAGAGCGAGAGGAAATCGGGAGTGATGGTGGAGTTCTTGGGTTGTCAGGGACAATGAGAGAAGAGGAAGGTGCTTGAAATTAAGTAACTGGTAGGTTAGGGATAGTAATGTAATTGTTTATGGTTTAAAAGGAATTGTGTCAACTGTCTGTGAAAATTATGTATGTAAAAATTTAAGTTAACTTACACATCATATTTAAATTGAAAATTAAATTACAACTTAGAATTAATACTTCAGTCGCAACAAAAATCTGACATTTATTTTAATTCACAAGAAGTTTATATCCATTACTTAGAATGACACGAAGAAAGAGAAACAGAGAAACAGAGACAGTGAGTATATTTTGTAAGAAACTTTCGCTTCTATCTTTCAGTCTCAAATTACTGACGCTGGTTTTTTATATTCATACGGTTTTAAAATGAGGTTTTTGAATTTAAAATTGAATGAACTTCTGTAAGTTTGGATTAATTAACTAACAAGTTAATCAAACCATACAACAAAGCAACAGCTCAAATTCAGCAATGTTTTGACAGGAAGAAATATTTATTGGTTTACTTTTTTTAGGCTTATGATTATTTCAACTTTTGTAAAGGCTCATTATTTTCTTTCAGTTATAGGTATAGTTTATTTCAGTTATAGGTATAGTTTCATAGCAATAAATAAAGCATTAAATAAGAAAGTGAGAGTAAAAGCATTTAGGATTTTAGTTAATGCAAGATATATTGTTCGACACCTGAGATTCTAAGGGAAACAAAGTCACACAAGTTCTGAATTTGAAACCATTTAGATATCTGCTGTTATCTCCTAATTTCTATGTTAGAATGTCATGTTAAAATAAGAGGGTTACCTGTGAGAGATATTCAATACTCTCATCGATGTGTCATCCAAAATTAACTTACTTTTGCAATAATTATTAACATTGCACACAAGCAATTTTTGAAGATTTTTACATTTTTGCAAACATAAAAAACAAAATAAATCTTTTGAAAAAAAAAACGTATTCAGCAAAACGCATTTCTTGCCTTCAGTTAGCGGACACTTTTTTCTCTTTAAAATCATATAGAAATCCATAAATTCAGCCCGGCTGCCAATTAAAAACTGCTTGTATCTGGTAACAAATATACATTATCAAAATTTCCAATTGACTGGACTAAACACGTTCGGTTCGGTCCAATATTAAAAATGATGGGACGCACAATTCTGTGTAACTTTAAAAGTTTTTATAGGCAAATTTTATTCTAATAGCAACTAGTTTCCACAAAAAAATCATTTTCATAGATAAAACTTTTATACAGAAAAATTTACAGCGCACTTATAAATTATGAAATAAATTAAATAAAGTATATTAATTTACTTTGTGGACAAACACCAGCACAGAACGATTTTATTTTGTTATTGTCGTTTATCCTACACATCCGATTTTCTACACATTTGCATGAAAAAGGTTAGGATCGATTGTCTACATATTTGCATGAAAAAATTTCATAGCGATTGTTGAGAAGACCAACGTTTATTCTACCTAATAATTGGGAATATCTCTCCTCAATTCTATTTTGTTACAGATACGTATTGTAATTAGCACAAAGCGTAGTAGGACAATTCATCGAAATTGATTCGTGGTTGTTTATTAGAAAATACACCATGATCAACCAGCGTTTATGTGTACGAAAACGTATTTTGTATATTGTAGAGCAGTTTCAACTCCAATTCTATAGTCGTTTTCGATCATTATTGGTATTTTGTATAATTTACATTTTTAAAATTGTTGAATTGTTGTGGTTGTCAAATAAATTCATGATTAGGAAACCAGATTATCTTTTTTTCTTTATCAATACTACTATGAATTGTTTATCATTATAGTTGGAGAGCTAGTGGCCCATTTTTCATGAAGTTTGATTCAATCAAATATTTTACATAGTGGTGTAGGTGGGATAGATGTGTAGGTTGTCATATGTTTGCCTAACCTGCCTGGGGACAGGAGGTACTGCGCATACAAGAAAGATGTAAAAAAAAATTGCCAAAAAAAGTTTTTTAATCAGAGGCCAACAATAATTATTCCACAGTTTAGCTGACTTATAGTTAAATTACAAATAAGGCAGACACTTCTGGGGGGTTAATAACTAACCATTCTATCTCCAAGTTGAATTTTAGAAATTGAAAAAAAGTGTTTGATTCACGCTAAAATTTTAATAGATGCTTTGTTGTTAATAATTCATAATACTTCCAAAAAAGGGCAGACACTTTTTCTGGGGTTTTATAGCTGGCAAACAAAAAATAAAGTTACCGGAAATAGAAACAGATGCGCTAAGGGTACCTTCTATACCAAACATGTAATCACAAAATGTTGCAATGGGTACAGGTTAATATTTATATATTTTGTTATTATGGGCACATTTTTATTTAAAATAATATAAAAACATTAACCAATCAAAATGGAATGTTTCTTGTGTGATATGTGAAAAGAAAAATGTTGACAAGGTTATTAAAATTTCCGAAGCCACTTTAGGAAAATGTCACATCGCGTTAAAAATCCGTCAAGACCATAATTTAAACATAATAGTTTGATTATACCGTTAAACATATCTTCTACAAAAGGCTATTACCGCCAATGCTATTCAATTTTTTTATTTTATTTTAGTTTAATGTGTTATTATATGAAATATACAGAGTAGGTATCTTTTTCTTTTAAAGATATTTTAATTGTTATTTTGGGTGAGTAGTTTTGAAATGAAAGCCCTGTATATGCAGTAAGGTCATTAAAATTGGATACAACAACTTCACCAAAAAATGTATCTAAGGTAGCCCATTTGCAGTTCCATTAAGAAAATAGGTTCCAATGGTTTTAGTTCGAACACTTCCTACCTAAGCACTATATTCTCTGAGGATATTGCGTGTAAAGCTTTCTCATCCATTTAGGATATTGTTTAGTCCGTTAAATACGCACATACCTCAGGTTAAGCCTGCATCTTATCCCCTGAGCCAATTAATATAACTAATTAAATCATTTGTTTTATATAGCTATTTAAGTGATAATAGCTTCAAAAGTGTCTTTGTCATTAATAATTGCTAGATATAGCAGCCTACTGAATACTAAAGACTATTTAGGCACCTACTGATTTTAAAATTATTGTATCTTTAACAATATTTAATTATCAAACATAGGTATCATGTAGTTTTGTTGAAATCGCCTTGAAATTTAAAATCCTAAAATATTAAATATACAGTGCATCCATTCTCTCTCTCTCTCTCTCTCTCTCTCTCTCTCTCTCTCTCTCTCTCTCTCTCTCTCTCTCTCTCTCTCTCTCTCTCTCTCTCTCTCTCTCTCTCTCTCTCTCTCTCTCTCTCTCTCTCTCTCTCTCTCTCTCTCTCTCTCTCTCTCTCTCTCTCTCTCTCTCTCTCTCTCTCTCTCTCTCTCTCTCTCTCTCTCTCTCTCTCTCTCTCTCTCTCTCTCTCTCTCTCTCTCTCTCTCTCTCTCTCTCTCTCTCTCTCTCTCTCTCTCTCTCTCTCTCTCTCTCTCTCTCTCTCTCTCTCTCTCTCTCTCTCTCTCTCTCTCTCTCTCTCTCTCTCTCTCTCTCTCTCTCTCTCTCTCTCTCTCTCTCTCTCTCTCTCTCTCTCTCTCTCTCTCTCTCTCTCTCTCTCTCTCTCTCTCTCTCTCTCTCTCTCTCTCTCTCTCTCTCTCTCTCTCTCTCTCTCTCTCTCTCTCTCTCTCTCTCTCTCTCTCTCTCTCTCTCTCTCTCTCTCTCTCTCTCTCTCTCTCTCTCTCTCTCTCTCTCTCTCTCTCTCTCTCTCTCTCTCTCTCTCTCTCTCTCTCTCTCTCTCTCTCTCTCTCTCTCTCTCTCTCTCTCTCTCTCTCTCTCTCTCTCTCTCTCTCTCTCTCTCTCTCTCTCTCTCTCTCTCTCTCTCTCTCTGTAATAATCTGCTTAAATAACGACGGATCCTCAAAGAGAAGGGCGGATTGCCTTTAAAGAGGTCATAGAGAATTTTTTTAGGCAATAACAAAGACCCTAACTACAAACAAATCGTCAAACGAAGGTTAAAAGGATGTCAAGCATCAGCTTGCCTAATGAGTTAAAAAGCGTCTCAATGATGGCAGACTACTGTTGGGCGCTTCAGAGAGATCTTCCAGATGCTTCCTACAAGCGAAAATGTACCAGAAGGAGTCTCAATAAGAAATGTGTTAAGTGCTTACTCATGAATATATTTTAGATAAAAAAATAAGTTTTGTTACGCAATTATAAATTATTTTTTTAGACTTTTATCTTTTATTTTAAAATGATAACATAGATACCAACATTGCCCGAAATCGTGACGTTCTATGACAAAATGAAAGTCATTTTCGGATTCAGCACACCTAAAACATAAGAAATAGCCAAAAATACCAAAACAACTCTCTATTTTGCAGACTTATGTAATCATTTCTAAGCTATTTAAATTAATTAATTACGTTATGCAGTATCAAAAACACGCAGACATTTTCAATTATTTGTAGTTACTAACTAAAAACCTTTTCACGAAATTTAGAGCCGTACCAGTTTAATATCAGAATATTAAATAAGGAGAAGAAAATTTTTCTTTGGCTCAGCCTTATTTTTATGAACAAACTACTTGTAAGTATTTTCGGAAAGATTGTTGAGAAGGTCTTGAATTATTTTGCCTGTTCGTTAGGGTTTTCTCTCCTCAGATTGTTTCCTTCAACAGATAAGTGAAGAAAAAAACCTCGAAATACAATACAAAGCGATTCACAATGACTCCAGAGTCGGAGTTGAAACATCTCCAAACACAGATAAATATAACACAATATATAAAATACTATTTATATACAGGAATACTCGTTGATCATTTTCGAGAACTCTCTTTCTCTCAGTGTAACTGTAAGGAAGAATTTCTGTACAGAGGCCAGTAATCCGGGCAATTTTAAGAAATTGCCTTACTACGCTTTGTTCTCCATATACAATTTTCAAATACTTATATGTTGTAGGAAAAAATCCGAGGAGAGAAAATTCTAATGAACAGGCAAAGTAAACTACTTGTAATTGACTATTCAAAGCAATCACTTGCTCTCGGTAGGTATCTGAATGGTGAAAATTTCAAAACAAGGAAGACAAATTTTTGATTCTGCTCATACACAAACACACATTTAATTAAAAAATAAACATAGTTGATATCATTAAAATGTTATATGAGAGGACCAAATTCTATGCATTAATTAATCCCCTAACCTAGTAACTAATAAGCATAAGCAACAGTTTCATATTTCAAAGCCCCAAAAACCAACGTAAATATATTAACTGAGGATCTTAAGCGAATCCGAGATAACTTAGGGGCTTGGAAGTTTCAGCTATTGAATTAAAGACCTGAAATTCAAATTATCCCCAATAGAGTCGTTTTACCGCAAAATATGTGAATGAAATAATTTAATAATGGACCTCGAGTACCCAAGTTTCCACAAGAGAATATAACATTCATTTTTATTAAAATTATGAATAATTATTTTAGAGAACTTTCATCTTATTTATTACCGCATTAAAATTTCCTTGCATCAGTGTGCATTAAATTGTGTGTCGTTAAATGCAATTTAAATAGTTCAACCCAGTGCAAAAAATTCATAATGATGCTCGTATTTTGTCGTTTTTTACGATCGACACTTTTTTCTACAGAGATAGACCAAGGTAAACAGCACACCATTTTTATTGCAGACAACGGAATCAATTATTACTTGTCCTTTGCACCCCATCGAATGTCTGAAAAGGCGATGATTAATGCACTATGTAATAAGTTTGGATAAGGTAGGGATGCAAGTGATTGGACCGTACTTTGGTGGGTCCTGGGTAGATAGGTTGTGCTTTTACAAGAGGTATGTAGCACCATGCGTAAGAAAACTAGACATTTTTTGTGGATGGATAATTATGTCATTAATAAGGGCTGTTAATTTTTAGTTGGTGGCGTAAAGTTTCTTTATCCAGTTATTCTCTGCACACCATCTGGTCTTGGTGCGTTCCAGTTATGGAGGTGCTTCCATTATGTTGGATGTGTCTTCCCGTTGTAAAGGGTTGGTGTTGCATCGTATCACAATTCTGAAATGCAGCCTTCTCCTCAATAATCCAGCTGGCTCTGCCGTTACAGGAAACTGTTGTAGACAGTTGTGTTTTCTAGAATTGCTCGACGGACGTATCACTGGGATAGCTAGGGGCTTCATTATTATTGATGTTGTTGAATTTTCTATAAATCCCTTTCTCTGATTGTCAGAATAGTGTGTAGTCTAGCTTCTCTTGGCTACTAGTTTTGTACCTTCTCAATAGACTTGTGTAGACGAAGAGCTTTTGCCGTAGACTGTTCAGACACTGCTGAGATGTTTTCTTCATCCTACTGAGAGTGTATTCCGTTATTGCCCATGATAGTCTTGAGAAGTCTTTCTATTCTGTTGTTCCTGACCCCACGTTGGTACTCGGTCAGTCTTGCAATGTAATTCCGAAGAGAAATGATTTTCCCTTCAAGACTACTTTGCCAAGATGGTATTCGAGGTGTTTGTCTAAATTCAAGAGGATCTTGTCTTAATCTGCAGATGGCTATTGCAGCACCCTAGATGATTATGTGTAGCGGCTCTAACGTATTAGCATCTACAGCAAAGCTTGGCAAGCAAACTTGTTTATTGCCTATAATATGATACCCTGTTTCTTTAAAGTTTTAATTCAAGGAAGAGTTCGTCTTGTCCAGTGGTCGGCAAACTTATTAGCCAAAGAGCCAAATATGAATATTACAAAAATTTAAAAAAAAAGGAGCCAAATCTGCTTATTTAGTAAACTTTTATTACAAACAATAACTAGTACACTAAATAAAACTAAATTTCACACTTAATAAATATTTATTAATGCGAACAATGTACTTGCACCACCTATCTATCTTTTAACTTAAACAAAAAATTATACATGTTATCGATTTATAGAAGTATTTTAAGTTATCAAAACGTACTTTTTTCTTACCATGTTTTTTTAATGAAAATATTATTGCGCTTTCCGTGGATATTTGTTCCAGAGCCGCATTTAAGGAGCCCAGAACCACATGCACTCTGAAGCCGCAATTTGTCGACCACTGGTCTAGTCTAGTTGGTGGTTCTATTCCAATATACTCTATAAGAGCTTTAGAGCTTTACGTACTTATCCCCCGACTTGACCATACAATGTCAGACAGCACACTCTTATTTGAAATTCCAAATCCCTATATTTGGTTATTTTCTCAGGGTGCTTGATATTTATATTATTTTTGTAAGGAATTGCTATGCTACTTAAAGTTAAAGTTTCCGAGAGACTTTATCTACCAAAACTATATCTAGTCTATTGTGAGCAACTGTCCGATCAGTTTCGAGCAGTCACAGTACAGTTTGTAGTTGTTATTATCTAAAACAGATTCTGTTTTGTATTTATAGTATGGTAATCTCACCGACTGTTATAGTTCAAGTTTCAGTGCTACTTCCTGGTGCAGTATTTTTACCACAGAATGGTGTCGTTCTTTGTATTCAGTTGCAGCGAACACTTGACAACCTCCTGTGATATGCTAAATAGATTCAGATGTTTGGCAACCATACCTTCATCTGTCGTTGTTAATAGAAGGGTCTTTAACGATGTACCTTAGATAGTTCTTAGTTGGAATTACTGATTTTGGATTGCCAATATAACGCCTTCCGTTTTAGGAAACATATGACCAGTGATAAACCAGTAGTTCGACATAATTTTGGTTGACCTTATTTATATGTCTTCCATTAAGGTGCGTCTCTTTCCATTTCAGCAGTTTCTGATTAGTGGTCTGGTGGTGTAACTGGACGTATTGTTCTGTCAGTTGCAGAGGTGTTGAGTTATCAACCTGGCGTTAGACTCTGTGAAGATCAGAAAATTCTGGAAATGACTACGCAAAATAGAAATTTGTTGATCTAACAGTTCTCTTATATCTGCCAAACCTCTTCCTCCTTCATACCATGGCAAAGTTGTATGTTCGACAGAGTTCTTTGGATGGTGATTTTGCGCTTTTTTAATAAAATTCTAACTTTTCGTTGTAATGTTCATTGTCAATCTTGCACCAATTAACTATACTGAAAGAGTAACTGAGCACTGAAGACGCATAGATGTTAATAGCCTTCAACAGATTTTTACTGTTTTGTTTGGTTTTAAACAGTCGTCTTACCCTTCTATAGAACTCTGTTGTTAGGACTTTTTCATGGTGCAGTGATAAATACGTTCAGCCAGCTTTATTCCAAGGTATTTATAAGTATGTATGGATGTCACCAGAGAACCCTTCTACCATTTCAAGCATATCATGCAGCTGTTGTTTCGTAGCTGCCATCAACTTTAAGTCGTCCATGTATAATAAATTGTTTATCTTAAATGCTTGTACGTTGTTGTGTTTGAGACTGAACCTAAAGTTAGTCGAGTTCAGTTTGTTTGAGAGAGGGTTCATGGCAAGGCAGAACCACAGCGGGCTGAGAGTCTCCTTAGAATATACCTCTTCTAATTGGAATAAGGTCACTTTGTATCGAACAAACCGGCTTCATTCAGTGAGATTTTGGTTTGCCAGGTGGATATGGCCTATTCTAAAAAATTAATAATACAATTATTCACTTTATAGAGTTTCAGTGCCTTAATGAGCCAATCATGTTTGGCGTGGGCTTGATTGCAGACAACGGAATCAATTATCAGTTGTTCTTTGCACCATCGAATTTTTCGCACATTCCTTTTGTTGTTGAGTAATTATGTTGTTCAGCTCACAATGTTTGAAAATTAAATAATTAATTTTGATTAATGCACGATGCTATAAGTTTGTAAAGTTGGGAGGCAAGTGATTGGACAGTACCTTAATGGGTCCTGTATACATAGGTTGTCCTTTGGTAAGATGTATGTAGCACCATGCGTAAAGAAACAGGCATCTTATGTGGATGGGTAATTATGTCATTTATAAGAGCTGTTTGTGTTTCGTGGGTTGCGTATAGTTTCTTGATCGAGTAATTTGGCGCACCATCTGGTCCTGGTGCTTCCCAGTAATGGAGGTGCTTCATTATGTTGGATGTTTCTTCTGTTGTAAATGGTTGGTGTTGCATCGCATCACAGTTCTGAAATGCAGACTCCTCCTCATTAATCCAGCTGGCTCTGAAGTTATAGGAAATTATTGTGGAAAGCTGTGTTTTCCTGAATACCTCAGTTTTATTGGGGTAGCTAGGGGCTTCATTATTGTTGATGTTGTTAAGTTTTCTATAAAACCCTTTTTCTGATTGCCGGAATAGTATTTTGTCTAGTTTCCGTTTGTTACTAGTTTGTAACCTTCTCAACCGAGTTGATAGACGGAGAGTTTTTGTTGTAGACTGTCCAGACACTGCTGAGATGTGATGTTTTCTCCATCGCACTGAGAGTGAATTCGATTATTGTCTATGAGAGTCCTGGCAAGTCTTTCTATTCTGTTGTTCCTGACCCCTCGTTGGTACTAGGTCAGTCTTCTAAAGTCTTTCCAAAGAGAATTGATTTTCCCTTCAAGCCTTTTTTGTCAAGGTGGTGTTCGAGGTGGTGGTCTCAATTGGTGTTGGTCTTGCTTATCTTATAACGACTCCAAATGTTCTGCAGATGGCTATTGCAGCACAGTAGATAATTGTGTGTAGCAACTCTAACGTATTATCACCTAAGACAGTTTGGCAACATAAATTTGTTCATTTCCTGCAATACCATACCCAATTTCTTTGACCATCTTATTTTGGGCAGAGTGGGTCTAGTCAGTGGATATATTCCACTGTAGTCTATTATAAGAACTCCTTCCATTTTTGCTTGGATCTTCTCAAGCAGGTCAGTGTTGGTTGTCTGTTCTTGTTGAAGTTCTTGAGTCGCGTCCACTCTTTGTGCCAAAGGTATTTCAAACTCTGAATTTGTTATATGTCGACCAAATACTTCGTGCGCAACTTTGCTCTTTATTGTGTCCAGCCGAAATAAGGCAATTTCTCTCTGTTCGGTAACCTGAAGGTCTGGGTACTCACGACAGAACTCTTGATGAAGTGTTCTGCGAGATTCATTCATGGCGCTAGTCTATTCCCGCTTAAGTAAGCGCTGGGTGTTGACCCTGCGCAACACTTTCTGCGGGTGGAGTTCGCGTTCTCGTTTGACGCAGTTGGTGACGGTCACTTTGTTGCTGTGACTGTATTGGTTTGCTGTCCTTACTTATTATTATTATCATTGTTGTTTTTATACCCAGAGGATGTTCTATATTTTTGGGTTTTGGAAATTTAATAATACAGTGTACCCTTGTAGGGTTAGATTTTACACCTTCAAGAGTAACTATATGACAAAGTTTATTTAAAATTCCTGAAAGTATATTGGTCGTACCTCTTTTAATCCAAATGATATACGGAAAAATACATAAGGTGCATTTTCTTCTGAAACATTTGTTTCAATATCTGCTTCGGCAATCTCAATTTTTTGCAAACATTAACCGAGATCTAATACTAAAAATATTAGCATTTGCCCAGTAGGTTCAAAAGATCAAAATATATTTGGAAGTGGAAGACTATGGAGAATCATGAAGAAACTTAGATGGAATTATTTTCTAAGGAAATTTGGAATGTATTTATATATATTTTTTTTGAAAAATAGTACCACACTTGGAAAATGACAACTGTGTATCTAAATTCCAAATGTTTCATAGTCTAAATCTAACCTCGTATGTGGCGCTTATAGGGGCCATTTACGGAGAATTGGGAATTATATTTATACAGGGTGGTACATTAACAGGAAAGGTAGATATAGCGAAAAAAACTACTACCATGTTCGATAACACACAATTAGTCAATTGGTTCCACCGCATGCACCAAATATTAGATACTTGCATCAGCTTAGCTTTTATTGAAAAATTTGGAATAAGCCAGTGCAACATGTTTCCATTTTTAAAAAAAATCAACTGTTATATCAAGTGTAATTTTACAGGATGTTCCATATAAAGGATATTTGAAACGTAGAGCGAGTAGAATTACATGGATCTAAAAAATCTTGAAAAAAAGGTATATTAGGTGGTCCGTAAGCAGCTGCATATATACAATGCGGGTGAAATATGGAGCAAGTTATATGGGGTGGTTCAAAAAGGGTATATTGAGTGGATCATAAATAGTTGCATATACCAGGTGGAGTTGAATTATATTCACACAGGGTGGATAAAAAATTGTGTTATGTAAGCAGTTAAGATATTTGAATTTTCTTGAGCTATTATTATAACTATGAAATGAGATGAAAAAAATGTTAAAAGTAGTTGTTTATACAGGGTGGTTGAAATATAAGAGGGAGAGGAATTATAGTTTATAGAGTGGTTAAAAAAATGTTTTATATCCACAAGTACTTCACAAGTTCACAAGTAGCACATATAGGATGGTTGAAATATGTAGCCAGAGTATAATTAGAGCTAAACAGGTGGGTTTAAACAATATTATAATGGAATGTTATGATCTGCAAGCTGTTCCATATACCGGATAGATGAAATATAAGGTGGACTAGAATTCTAAGTAAACAGAATGGTGCAAAAGTGTTATATGGCCCATAAATACTTGTATATACAAGTTTGTTGAAGTATAGGGTGGAGTAGAATAATAATTATACAATGTGGGTAAAAAAATGTTATATAGGTTAGAGAAATGGAGTACCTGAAATATGGGGCTAAGTCAAGTTATAGTTACACAGTGTAATTCAAACAAGGTTAGAAAACGTTGCGAATGAAGAGTGATTTAAATAAAGTGTGGAGAGAAATTATACTTTATACTGTGGTTCAAAAAAATATGAGGAAAAATTGTGAAATAGCGTGGCCCATAATCAGTTGCACACATAGAATATTTGAAATTAAGGGAGGATTAGAATTAAATAGTTGAGTATTTAAAAATTATTATATATGGAGCCCAATAAGCAGTTGCAGTTTTGGTTAAATTCACTGGGAAGTGATGGATTTATATTTATATAGGGTGGTACAAAAATGTTATACTGGGTGGCTGGTAAGTAGTTGTACATACAAGGGCGTTGAAATAGAGGCTGAAGAAAAAGTATAGTTTAACAGTGTGGATAAAAAATTTTATGAAGAATTTTCTAGAATAGAACATAAGCTGTGTTGCATATATCCAATATCTTAAACATGGGGTGAAGTAAAATTATAGTTATACAGTGTGATTAAAACAATGTTAAAAAAAAGTTGCATATAATGGGTGGTTGACATATAATAAGGTGGAGACAAATTATATTTTCCAGGGTGATTAAAAAAGGTCTAAAAATGGTTAGTGTAGTCCATAAGTAGTAGCATAGATTAGATAGTTGAAATATAGAGGGGATCAGAGTTATAGTTTTGTTTAAAAAATGGTATACCTAAATGGTGACCCCTAAGCAAGATGCATATACAGCGTGGTTGAAATATTTTGTAGAATAAAATTATGGTTATACATGATGGTTCAAAAAATGATAGAAGTTATAATGGTTGACTAATTGGCAGCAGTATATACAAGATGATTTAAATAAAGATGGAAGTAGAGTTATAGCTATAGAAGGCAGTTAAAAAATATATTTAATAAAATTGTTACATAGGGTGATCATATAAAGTTGTGGTTTGGGTAAAATATGTTGGGGATTGGTGGATTTATAGTTATACAAAGTGGTACAAAAAATAATATTGGGTGGCCTATAAGTATAAAGTAGACCATGAACAATTGCATCCTAATATATGGAATACCTGACATATGGGGTGAAGCAAAATTGTAGTTATTAATTGTGTTTAACACAGTGTTAGAAAAAGGAGCATAAAAAGGATGGTTAAAATATGGGGCGGAGGGAAATTATATTTAACGAAGTGACTCAAAAATTATTAGAAAAAATTGTTATATAGAGTATCTATAGGGTGCAGTAGAATTATAGTTCGGTAATTTAAAAATTTTATATTGGTTGACAAATAAATAGCAGCTTATACAGGATGGATGCACGATAGGGTGAAGCAGAGTTACAGTTATACAAGGTGGTTCCAAAAAATGTTAAATAGAATTATTATATGTATAGGGTGACCCATAAGTGCTTGCAGTTTCGGTGAAATATAATCGGGATTGGTAGGTTTATAGTTATGTAAGATGGTTCAACAAAGTTAGAAAAAATTATTACATTGGATAGCCCATATGTTTCATAAGTTTTTTTTTCAAAGAATTCTACATTCCATACGCGGGTGAAACCGCGGGTAACAGCTAATTTGTTATAAAACAAAGACGCATCATTAAAAAATGTTATATTTTATCCCAATTAGTTGTGCTTTATCATTAGAACAAGTTGATGTCGGTTTTGTTCTACTATTAATTTTGTCACGTATTTTCGTAAATGCCATGTGCTAAAAGAGGATTTGTGAAAATTATTATCAAAGAATTCTGTTGGTTCAGTGACCCCAGTGAAATAAGAATAAAATTAATATATATCTTATGAACTATCCCAGTACATAATTGTTCAAAAGGAGATGACCGTTACTAATGTCATCCTTCATTAAGGGCAACCAGATACCAGTCTACGCGAGGAGAAGCGAGAAAATCATTTTCATTTATAGTGTATGGAACTTTTAATACCATTTATTTAAAAAAAATCCACAGGTGTTTGAATGGTTTTTCTTGAAGAAGGTACACCGCGTAACAAAACAAAAGTTTTGTTAACACATTTTAACTTCTTAGTTAATTATACTAGTTGTTTAAAATAGCAAAAACCCAAATTTTGGCAGTTTTTGTGACTTCTCAGCAACATAGTGAGAATTTAAAGTATCAAAGGTAAGAGTGTGTTCTATGCACATTTTTAGAACCTACTAAATGAGATGTTGATCGATAGGATAAGTTAATTAATAAATGAGTTATTCGCGAAAAATGTGAAAAAAGGCGCATTTTTCAATCGCTCGTAACTCTTATCAAAAAAAAATAGAACGATAAGACTTGGCAAAAAGTTTCATTTGTCTATCGAAAATAACTGTTCAAAATTCCAACTTCACGGCTTTGAAGGTTTTCACACAAATGTAATTTTTTGTCGACAGCTCTTTATTTTTGGTGATGTTTAGAACGCTCCCATTTTGCATCAAATTACTTTTTGATAAATCTGAATGGAACATGTTAATTATCAAATCTTTAGCTACAACTCATCATATATTAATATTCTTTTGGGTTTGTTCTATTGTCTGTAAATTTAATTTTAAATTCTGCATTTTGGTATTCGCCAACGCATACATATTAGTAGAGGGGGATCCTCACGGTAGAATAAAAATAGAATGTCATCGAATTGACAATTACGTTATATACCAGGGTAAATCAAATATAAACGGTAATTTTGCTATTCTGCTTAGAATGTAGTTTCAGGCTAGATTATGTTGTTTGGAGTAGATGTTTGGTTTATGGACACTGAGGAACCAGTCGGGTACGCGCGTATGCTTGGCTTTGTCCTTAATACCTATTGTATGGTGTGTAGTCAGTTCAGCGTCAGCCATGACTAAGCTAGAGGTACATTCTTCTGTTGTGCAACAGATTATCATAAAGTTAAACCAGTAAACGCGTTAAAGCCTCAGAAATTCTAACTCATTTGAAGGCACAGTTTGGGGATAGTACATTGTCTCAGAATCGTTTATATGTGAGTGAGAAAATTTAAGGGTATACGAGAATGATAACCATGATCGACGCACAAGGACAAGCCTTACAGCTGGTAATGCCAATAGCTTATTGAATGTGAGCGCCGATTAACTCTGGAGGAATTTCCTCAGAATTGGGTGTCAGCTATGGAAGTGTTCAATCAATTATCATTGATCAACTTCGTTTCAGAAAAATTAGTGCGCGATGAGTTCCGAGGTTATTGACTGTAAACTAAAGATTGTTGAAAGAATTGTAAATAGATTTCAGCAAGAAGGGAAGGCCTTTTTGAAGCGCATCGTCTAAAGTGGCGAAAAAAGAATAAACTTCAAAACTCGCCTCTCATCTGGAAAAGTCCTTGCCACAATTTTTTTTACTGTAAGGAAATTTACTGATTGATTTTCTACATGCCCAACGTAAAGTGAATTTGGATTACTACTGCCAGTTGTTACGGTTGGCAAAAGCCGCGTATTTGAAATAAAAAACAAGGTATACACTGCAAGAAATGGGCTGAGGAGCCCTCGACCCCCCCTCCTAATAGCCCTGACTTGCCTCTGAAAGAATCACCTGGAGGAAAGCGATTTGGAATATATGAAGAAGTCGAGGAGCACATGCGCAGTTGGCTTGCAACTTGCCTTCAAACATTCTATGAACATAGAATACTGAAACTCCCTCGGTGGAAAAAGTGTAGATTACGCAGGAGGGTATATTGAAAAATGCTAACTCAATCATTTCTGTATAATTATATTCAATAAATGTATGAAAAATTCCGTTGATATATGACTTAACCTGGTAATTGTTTTGCTAACTTTAATTCACAGAGTTTTGATACAAAGTCGATCGTAGTATCACAATGAATTTATTCGACGATTTTAAAAGAAAACAACTTTAAAAAGGGAAATAATGAGTTAGAACATAAAAAATCAAAATCAACAGTATAATTATGACAAATTATTAATATTAATGTATAGTTATGAAGTTAGTTAACTAATCAATAAATTTAAAAAGTTTATAGTGAAAAATATTCCTTAAAACACCATCTATAAAAATGGTTCAAAGTCTTTTTTTTTGTAAAATGAAAAAAGTTATATCGAAAAATAGAATAAATAGAAATGTAACATTTCAATGAACAAATTATGATATGTCACCGTTTCTCGTCCCTGGGCTATCAGCAAACAGTTTGACAGCTGGCATGGCATTTGTGTTAGGGAAATAATATAAGCGATTTGAAATGAATGTAAGTTCGAACGCAGTAGTAAAATGAGGGAAAGGTGCTTCTCCCACCAGTACATTTTATTTAATCCCTAATACCAAAATGCAGGCTGTCAGACTGATTTTACATACAATAAAGCAAAAATAAAATTAATTTATGAGGGATTGTACTCAAAAAACTGTTACGAGAATGCATCCGACAGCTGGTGCAATCGGTCATCAGTTCGTGAAAGGGACGTTTTTCCGATATTTCTGGGAATCCGAAATGTTTTGTCTCTCAACAGGCCGACCGCTGCCGTTACTGGCAATTCCCTTAAAGTTTCCAGAACACATGAAAGAAATTTCCCGATGGTTCGTGGACTTACCAGACATTCGGAGAGAAATATATAAATATGGACACCTGGCGATAGGAGGCATTCAGTTTTCGACGGTCGTATTGTATAGTTAAGATAAAATGTAAATAGTTTCTGTGAATATAAATTGTGTTAAAGTAGTGGAAATAGAGTGAGTTAGACTGTGTTTTTAAATAAATCAGAACAGAACCCGTATGTGAAAATAAAACATTACAGTGGTGTCAGGTGTGAAGTGAATTTGTGGAACTTTTTGAAGTGGAAAATAAATAAACTAACAATACATAAAACAGTGAGTTTGGACCAATTGAAAGTGGCGGACTTAAAAAAAGAACTTGAGGAAAGAGATTTAGAAATTAGTGGGAAGAAAAGTGAATGAATACAACGACTACGGATGCCCTAATACCTTCATTTGTTAGGGCATCCGTAGTCCCGATACATATCTGTTTGAAGTTTCTTGTAATGGGGACATGAGTATGCTATTGAAGAAAATGGAAGAAAATTCAAAGTCTTTAGAAGATAAACTACAGAAATTGCATAAAAATTCGGAAATCCTAGAAGATAAATTAGTAGAAAAATTACGAGAAAATTCTAAAGCCCTAGAAGACAAATTATTGGAAAATTCGAAGTCTTTGAAAGTAAGCTGCAGAAACTACACGAAAATTCTAAATTCTTAGTAGAAAATTTGAAAAGCATGGTTCAGGAAAATTCAGAAATCCTCAACGAGAAAATAGTCGAGAATGAGGCTCGGATAGAAGAGCTAAAACAGATAATGCAAAATCAGCAAAATAAAAGAACAGGTAGTCACAAAATGACACCTCCGCAATTTGATAGAAAATCATCATGGACTGATTATGTCGCCAATTCGAGGCTGCAGCTAAGCTAATCGGATGGTCGACAGAGAAGAACGCAATAGCATTAACACTCTATTTAAGAGGGAATGCTACAGATATTTTGCAAACCTTGAATACCTCGGAGCAAGAAGACTACGAACAACTGGTCAAACATTTAGAACTGAGGTATGGGCAAACCCATTTGGAGCACAACTGAAAAATCGCCACCAGAAATCTAATGAATCCCTACAGGAGTTTGAAGCTGATATTGCCAGTCTGGTTCGCCTTGCCTATCCAGCCACACCGGAAAATGTGATAGAAAGATTAGCAGTACAAGCGTTTTTGGATGGACTGCGGGACAACGAAGCCAAACAAGCTTTAACACTAGCTCGACCGACTCAATTATTGGATGCACTTGCTCGAGCGTTAGAATTCGAGGCTGCGAAAAATACCTGCAGAGTTCAAGCCAGAGCCATGGACGGAGAATCAGAAGATGGCGGAAACGATGAAGTCACTGTAAGAAAAATAATGGAAGAAGTCCTCTCCGAAAAAAGACTAGTGAGATGTAGGAAGTGTCGTAAGGTAGGACATTTCCAGAAGTCGTTGCAAGGAGAGCAACGGAGTACAGACTTCCTCGCCGGGGAAACTAAAGAAGGTCAATATAAAGGGACCATCGTCGACCTGTAACCAACAAATTCCAACTACCAACGCATTTGTCGCTTCGCTACGCAACCACGTTAACAGTGTCTTTGTAGATGGCCTTATTAATAAGAAGCAATTTGCAATGCTGCTGAATACTGGTGCGACGAAAACAGTAATAAGGCCCATCATTGTTTTAGAGACAATGATAAAACCAACAAAATGGCAACTGCGAACAGCGACAGGAGAAGCAGCGAAAGTCCATGGTGAAATAGAAGTTGAAATGACCTTGGGAAACACAACCTTCCTACATCGGGCATTAGTGGCAGACATCGAAGACGAAGCAATCATTGGAATGGATGTCAAGAGCTCCAAGGGATCCCAGTTAAACTTCAAAGATGAAATTCTACGAGTGAATGACGAACAAGTGGTGCTTCATGGAAAAGATGGCATAATGCTGCGAGCCATCTTAGCAGAGGATGTCAATGTTCCGGAAAGAGCTGAAATCATTATAGATGCTTGCTTAGACGGGAAAGCTAAAGCTGGAACAGTAATGATGTTTGATCCCGAACTTAACGACGGAAATGTAGGCAGAGGAGTCGTACTGTTTCGGGTCAAGGAGATTGTGCCAGTAAAAGAAATGAACCTGAATCATTACTCGGTTGTGCTAAAGAAAGGAACAACTTTGGGCCATTATTCAACAGTTTCCTCTGTAGTCAGAAGCACACAGCATGTAAAAATACCACCAGGTAAACTATCTGAGGAACTCATCACCGTTTCATCTAAGAATCTGAAACCAAACCAGATTGCAAAATTGAGGGACATCGTTAGAAACTGCCAAGATATCTTCGATGTAGGGAATGGCAAAAGAGGACGAACCGATCTGGTGAAACATAAAATTAATACCCCCTGGCTAAACGAGAAGAAGCCGACAGGATAGTCCACGAGATGGAGGAAGAAGTTGTTATTGAACCATACAATAGCCCTTGGGCTTCTCCAATTGTCTTGGTTAAAAAGAAAGACGGTTGGACCCGATTTCGCGTGGACTATCGGCAATTAAACCACGCTACAAAGAAAGACAGCTATCCCCTTCCATGAATAGACGATACCCTAGATACGTTGGCTGAATCGAAGATGTTTTCCACGCTGGACTTGAGAGCGGTTATTGGCAGGTGGAACTAGCTAAAGAAGACCAAGAAAAGACTGCTTTTACCATACGCTCAGGACTTTACCAATTCACGGTGATGACGTTTTGGGTTGTGTAATGCTCCAGCGACGTTTGAAAGATTGAGGGAAACAGTGTTAAAAGCGCTTTCATGGAAAACATGCCTGGTATATCTTGACGACATTATCGTGGTTGGAAGATCATTTGAAGACCACGTGAAGAACCTGGAGGAGGTGTTTCGGCGACTTTAAAGTTCCAGACTAAAGTTAAGCCCGAAGAAGTGTCAGCTGTTCCAAGAATATCTTGCACATGTGTTTTCCGCAGAAGGAGTAGCAGTTGATAAAGATATTCACCAGATGAGAAGTTTCCTGGGGTTATGCACGTACTATCGTCGGTACGTAGCCGGATTTGCCAACATCGCCAAGCCGCTTACAAGACTCACAGAGGGGAAGGTACAATTCCAGTGGGACGAGGAGTGCCAGCGATCATTCGAGACACTGAAAAGAGCATTAACGAGTGTCCCATCTTAAGTTATCATTTGCCTACTGGAAACTTCGTTTTGGATACCGACGCTAGCAATGTCGGAATTGGTACGGTGCTTTCGCAGATCCAAGACGGTCAGGAGAAAGTCAGCGGCTATTTCAGCAAGACCTTGAGCAAGCCTGAACGCAATTACTACATTACTCACAAGGAACAGTTGGCTGTGGTAAAGGGGGTAGAACATTTCTACAAGTACCTCTATGGTAAAAGATTCCTCCTAAGGACTGCTCATGCAGCACTGAATTGGCTCCTGCAGGTTAAAAACCCCCAAGGACTAGTGGCCAAGTGGATTGAGCGGTTGCAATAATTCGACTTCGAGACTGAACATCGAGCTGAAACAAGCCATAAGAATGCTGATGCCCTATCAAGGAGACCATGGCCTGATGATTGCAAACATTGTCAGCGAGCAGAAGGAAAAGGGGCTGTCCTCTGTAGAACTGCCACCATCGATGACCATTGGCAATCTCAGGAGATCCAGAAAGACCAGAAATTGGATCCGGAGTTAAAAGAAGTGATCCGGTGGAAGGAAGAAGACCGCAAACCTACGTGGCAAGAGATTTCCCGATACTCTCCAACCATAAAGTCGTACAGAAATAGGAGACCGGAGGTTTTACGATAACTTCATGATGGTACAACTGGAGGACATGTGGGAGTAACGAAAACCCTGGGGAAGTTGAGAGAACGCTTCTATTGGGTAAATTGCCAATTGAATGTTAAGGTCTGGTGCCGGTACTGTTTATGCAGCGTATGCCTTGCCGAATCAAGAAGTCGTTTTGGTGTTCCCTTGGAGTTACACTCAGACCAAGGTAGAAATTTCGAGTCTACTCTTTTTCAAGATGTCTGCAAACTTCTGAAAATCAATAAAACACGGACGACAGCATTACTCCCTCAATCAGATGGAATGGTAGAACAGATGAATAAAACAATTAACCGCCATTCGTCAAAGGTAGTCTTTGACCACCAAAGAGACTTTGACCATTATCTGCACTTATTTCTAATGGCATATCGTTCGTCTGTGCACTAGTCCACGGGTCAGACTCCGGCCAGTATAATTATGAGACGAGAATTAAGACTACCATGCGATTTGAAGTTTGGATGTCCCCCAGGAGAAGAGACCGCAGGTGAAGACTATGTCAGCCAGCTACGTCACAGGATGAACGATATCCATCAACGAGTCCCGTTAAATATGGAGAATGCCAGTGCTCGAATGAAGGATGCCTACGACATCAAAGCCGATGGCGGAGAATTCCAAGTTGATGATCTTGTTTGGTTGTATAACCCGCAACGTCGTCGTGGATATTCGCCCAAGCTGCAGAGATCTTGGGAGGGGCCTTACCAAATTGTGAAGAAAATCAACGATGTTGTCTACAGAATAAAGAAGGTACATTTCAACAGGTTAGCCCCTTATGCCGGAAGTCATGACAACGAAGTTGACCAAGCCCCAGTCCGCAGCATCCAACCACCCGATGACGAAATGACCTTCGAACAGTTTACAGCACTGTACTCTGATGAGCAGAAAGTGCAGCACGACCTAAAAAATATTTATCGCAACATTTTTACAATGCTCTATTTATAATATTTTTTTATTTCATATTTTGTAAATGATATTTTTGAAGTTTTTGCAGATACATATTTTTATATTAATATCTAATATCGAATTTATGGGTAAAAAACGGTTTATCTTGATTTCCTGCAAAACTACATGTCCTTTTGGAAAAAAGTTAAATAGCAAAGTTGTAGGTAATATAAAGATTTACAACTTCTGTGTTAACACTTTTTCACATAACCTCAAAATTTACGTGAAAAATTCAAAAAAAAGGTTTTTGATTTTTTAATTTTATCGTTTACAAAAAAAATAATTCAGGAAATTTGGTGAAAACTTACCTTTTATGTCCCAAATACACCTTATTTTGACTTAATATCGAAAAAGCACCATTATTTCCAATCGAAAATTCTTAGGTCAAAATATCTGCTTTTTTAAATTCGGTGGTCATTTTGTTCGTTGAAATCTCTACTTTCTGTTGGTGTAAAAGAATATATGCATTACTGTGGTAACTGTTCTCAGAAAATGCAAAGGAACGAAAAAAACTCTAATCCGAATCTTATTTAATTCATTATCTATGAATAATTTTGAGATGTTTATTACATTTTTTCTTTAATTACTCGAAAACCGTAAGATTCCATGTTACATTGATAAATATGTGAAATAACAAGTCGAAATATACTACTATAATTAAGAACCAAATAAGATAATAAAGTTAATATTTAATAAGACATCTACAATATTTTGAGCAATTTTCTTTAAATTATGTGGGTAGATGCCTATTTATTGTTATTTTAAGTTTATACTAATCTACCTGAGTGACCTACGAAAAAATTTAGCCTGTCAAAAGGTATTTCATAGAGAAGTGGTGAAGGGGCTAGAAGGGTCTAGGCCTTACTACTTAATTTTCGGTTACGAATTTCTTTCATTTCTTTGAATTTTCTGAGAACATTTACCATACATCATCAGAAAGGTGAGATTTTAAGGAACAAAAATCCCACCGACTTTTTTAAAGCAGATATTTTGACGTAACAATTTTCGATTGAAAATTAGGGTGCTTTTTCGATATTAAGTCAAAATAAGGTGAAAAAATAAATATTTTGGTGAAAAATATTGTTTTCTGTTAAAGATAAATTTTACCATAAATTTTGAGGGTATGTGAAAAAAGTGTAAACACAAAATTTGTAGATTTTTCTATTACCTACAACTTTGCTTTTTTCCATAGGACTTGTAGTTTTGCCAGAAATCGAGATAAACCGGTTTTTACCCTTAAAACCCCACCCCTTACTACTTCCCGACCTCATATCGCCCGTGAATTATTTTTCCTTCTACAGTTATTGTATTTTCTTACGTTTTCAATGGGTTTCATCGCACTATTTTTTTTGGTTCAAAAATTATCGACCCTGGTCTGTATAATTGCCGGCATATGTTTGCAAAGTGCCATACCTCTTTATTTTGTATATGTCAAGAGCTTTCAATATTTCCTCATATGTTTGCGTCATTACCACTTTTTTCTACAATATTCTTTATTAAACGTACAATATATTAACATTTTCTTCACTAAAACTTTCCATCTACTACATTTGTAAAAATTCTGTATTCTTTTTTAATGGCAGAATGTATTAGAATAACTTTACCTTGAGACCCATACTGTAATGTATTTTTGATAGTTATCAGACTTTTGCAAATTAGTTTTAAAACTGTTAAATACTATATAATTAATGTTAATCAAGTAATAAAGGCTTTTTCTTGAATTATATTAAATTTTTGCCATAGTGATAAAATATACACTCTAACTGATATTACATAATTACACATAACAAAGCTTTTGTTGACTGAAAGCAAAAAACTGTACTTAGCTAGTAATTGACTCACGTAGAGGACGGAGAGCGTTAATATAGAGTTAACAGGAATCCCTAAGAGCTACTTTGCATGAAATTACACCTTAATGGAATAAAAATTACGGATTAATTTAATTAAAACCTTGCTAGTAAGGAATTGAAGGTTTTGTCACTGCTCTAAACATTAAAACAGCTCGGACTTCATAAAAGTCAGTATTTATGAATTCTCATAAAAACTGTAAACTACGGTGTAAAATGTAAATTAGACAGGGTGCAGAATAGTTTTATTACAGAGAGTGACTTAAAAAGACAATATTAGCAATATTTCTACTTATGTTCTTTCATGATATGAACTGTTATAAAATACTAATATAGGTAGGTATATACAAATTATCCTGGGAAATATGGGAAATCTTTTGCACCCCCTCCATACGCTGCTGGAAGTCGGTTTTTCTTGAAAGACTTTTAAAGTACTTGATATAATGTTATAAAAATGTATTGTAATGGGTACTAGTACCGGACCTTTTAAAACAATACCCTTGACAGGTAATTAGTTTGTTTTAGTTTACCTGAGGCGGCTTAAGGTTTAGAATTTTAAGCCTACATTTTTAACATCCTCTAATTTAGTGGTTAGACAATAAATCTGGATAGTTTCAACCTTAGACTATAAAACGATACTCTTGTTTATTGTCAATAAAATTAACTGTTTATGTGAAATAGGATATTAAACGAAATTATGTTTTATTATTAATAGAATGGACCAGAAATTAATTTTATTTTTAACAACAGGAAATTTTCAATTTAACATGTTTAATTCGGAAAAATACAAAAAATTAAAAAACTCTTAGTGGTGTTCGAGTAGACACCTTAACGAAATTTATAACCTTCCTAAGAGGGTTCAATATGAACTCTTGTACCCACCACTAAGAGCCAGCCTTTTTCATCAAAACAAAACATGATTTTGTTCAGAAGTTTCTCCCTAGTATTCACTGAAGTCGAATCTAACAAGTTTTTGAAATGTCCAATAGGTAAAAATCCAACGGCATTAGGTCAGGAGATCAACGAGGCCAGGTAATAGGTGTTCCTCTAAAAATCAAATGATTTTCGTTATTCATATTGCCACGCAGCTCAACACTGAAATGAAGTGGTGCCCCATCGTGCATAACATAAAAATCATATTAAAAAAAGTAGATGTTTTTGAACAAACGTGCATAATGAAAATTGCCTGGACGACCAAGCGTCACTCTGAAATTCGAAATTTCCACAAGGTAGCTTTATGTAAACATTTTTCCTGAGATTTGTATTTGCACTAATCTAAAACAGTATTCAGAAGTGCCAAAGTAAAATATTTACTTTATAATGTGAACTTCGTCAGTACGCAAATGTAATGGCAAATTGGTATATGGTTACCACAGATGGTAACGTTGTCCTTTATAATGGTGTTCTGACTTCTGTCCTACGTGAAGTTTCTAATTTAAAATATCGCAGAGAATTAGAACGCTTACTAGATCTAAAAGTCAATTATGTTATTAGCATTGTATATTAATTGGATGTTATATAAATATTTTTTTCTATAAATGCAGAAACTCTTAATATATAACCTGGTCCCTGTTCCTTATACAGAAAAGTCAGTTTTATGTATATGTTGAAGTCAAAGAAGTGTCGAAACGAAGTCTTGAAACAAAATATTTTTTTTTGTTTCCCTACCATACTAATCTATTTTCTTATATGTAAGTGTGGGCCTCCGTTAAATAGCTTTTGCTTCCATTATTCGGGACTTCAATCAGATGAGCAAAGCGCAGCTAAAGAATTGCATTTATAGGTCTTAGTTAACATACGAATTCTATTAAGTGATTTCTACGAATCACAGGGAAATGACGTTATAGGCAAAATTAGTTCTGATTTCGGGTTTCTGTAAGCTAATGTTCCCTTAAATATTAAATCAGTTACATGTACAAAAAACTGTAATATTAATAAGAGATTTCAATGAATTGAGAAAAGCTTAACTAATGATTGTTTTCCAATAGAATCAATATATTGCCTTGATTTCAGTTGATAGTAAAATCTTTAAAATATAGTTATCATTGCTTTGAAGGGTTTTAGTTTACGTACGAATTCTTTTGTGTGATTTATATTCTAGAAATCTCAGGGAAACGAACTAACAGCACGACAGCCGATTTGAAGTCTTTGGAAGCTAGTGATTCCTGAAACTCCTAGATATCAATATTCATTTCGAGTTAAATATTGTAACGTTTTTTATTTTCACACTCGGGTTCAGTTCAGTTCTTGGATTTATTTAAAAACACAGTCCAACTCACTCTAATTTATTTCCACTACTTTTACACAATTTATATTCACAGAAACTACTATATACATTTTATGTTAACTGTACAATACGACCGACTAGAACTGAATGCCTCCTATCGCCAGCTGTTCATTTTATATATTTATCTCGGAATTGCTGGTACGTCCACGAACCATCGGGAAAATCTATCATGTTCTGGAAGCTTTAAGGGAATTCCCAGTAACGGCAGCGGTCCGCCTGTTGAGAGACAAACATTTCGGGTTCCCAGAATTTATTGGAATAATGTCCCTTCCATGAATTGGTCACCTGTCATTGATGGCCGATTGCACCAGCTGTCGGATGACTTCTCGTAACATTGCCCCCTCCTTAAGACCATTTCGCCCCGGAATGTCCTAGAATCCTTCCTGGTGTGACGATATTTGCAGGACTCTCCATTTCGACAACGGGGAGTTTAGTGGAAGTAGCAGTCAACGGTCTTCGAACCTGGGCTGCGAATATTGAGACAGCATACCAGGATGTTGATGCCACTGAATCGAAAGATTGTTTCCATCATACTTCTCACCACCCTCCAATTCAGTCCATCCAACCCGCAGGCTATCTTTGGGACCGCCAATTTCAACAGATTCTTCTCCATCATCACATTCCTCAATTCTACCAGAGTCTTCCAAAGATCGCTATATGTTGGCTTGTCTTGAGAGAATGTTTTCGTTACCAAATAAAAGATGTCTCTGGTACCCACTGGTTGTTTATCTTCGAGATGAAGGACCTTCCCTACCACTGGATCTTGTTTCCGTAGCTTCTGGGACTGGCCGTACTTCTTGACAAACACATTGGCTATTCCTCTGAACATCCGGAGATCTCGAGCCACACAATGAGCCAGGGCATATTCTATCGACACCTCAAACAGGTCTTGGGGTTCCTCTGTGGTCACGTCGTGCTGCACTTTCTGCCCATTAGAGTACAGTGCCATAAACTGTTCGAAGGTCATCTCGTCATCGGGTGGTTGGATGCTGCGGACTTGGGCTTGGTCATTTTCGCTGTCATGACTTCCGGCATAAGGGGCTAACCTGTCATTCGCGCACTGGCATTCTCGATATTTGACCGGACTCGTTGGTGTATGTCGTCCATCTTTCGACGTAACTGGCTGACATAGTCTTCATCTGCAGTCTCTTCTCCTGGGGGACATTCAAACTTCAAATCGCATGGTAGTCGTAACTCTCGTCCCATAATAACGCTTGCCGGCGTATGACCCGTGGACTCGTGCACAGATGAACGATATGCCATTAGAAACAAGTGAAGGTACTGGTCCCTGCCTCTTTGGTGGTCGGAGACAACTTTTGACAAATGGCGATTAATAGTCCTATTCATCCGTTCTACCATCCCATTTGATTGAGGGTGTAATGCTGTTGTTCGTGTTTTATTGATCTTCAGAAGTTTGCAGACATCTTGGAAAAGAGTAGACTCGAAATTTCTACCTTGGTCTGAGTGCAACTCCAAGGGAACACCAAAACGATTGATCCATTCCTTGACAAGGACATCAGCAACGGTCAAGGCTTCTTGATTTGGCAAGGCATACGCTTCGGCCCATTTACTAAAATAGTCCATCACCACCACAATGTATTTATTTCCAGAGTCGGATTCAGGAAATGGACTGGCAACATCAATGGCTACTCTTTCGAATGGACTGCACACGTTAAATTGCTTCATTGGAGCTTTCGGTCGCTTCTGAGGCCCATTACTTGCTGCACAAACCGTACATTTCCGGCACCACTCCTTAACGTATATTTGGCAGTTTAGCAATAGAAGCGTTTTCGCAACTTCCCCCAGGTTTTGGTCACTGCCAGATGTCCTCCGGTTGTACCGTCATGTAGTTCTCGCAAAACCTCTGGTCTCATATTTTTAGGGACTACAATCTGCTTTCTGTCCTTGCCTTCCTCTGGGGTTTCAAGGACGCGCTTTAGAAGTCCATTCTCCAGGATGAGAGAGTTCCACTGAGCCCAGCACGACTTTATGGTTGGTGAGTATCGGGAAGTCTCTTGCCACGTAGGTTTGCAGTCTTCTTCCTTCCACCGGATAACCTCTTTCAAATCTGGATCTAATTTCTGGTCTTTTTGGATCTCCGCAGAGTGCCAATGGTCATCGACGGCGGTAGTTCTGCAGAGAACAGCCCCTTTTTCTTCTGCTCGCTGACAATGTTTGCAATCATCAGGGTATGGTCTCCTCAATAGGGCATCAGCATTCTTATGGCTTGTTCCAGCTAGATGATCAATCTGAAAGTCGAATCCTTGCAACCGCTCAATCCACCTGGCCAATTATCGGTCGGGGTTTTTAAACTGCAGGAGCCACTTCAGTGCTGCATGATCAGTCCTCAGGAGGAATATTTTACCACAGAGGTACTTGTAGAAATGTTCTACCCCCCTTACCACAGCCAAGAGTTTCCTGCGAGTAACGCAGTAATTCCGTTCAGGCTTGCTCAAGGTCTTGCTGAAATAGCCGATGACTTTCTCCTGACCGTCTTGGATCTGCAAAAGCACCGCACCATACGATTTATGGATACCGACATTGCTTGCGTCGGTATCCAAAACGAAGTTCCCATCTGGCAAAGGATAACTTAAGACGGGGGCACTCGTCAATGCTCTTTTCAGTGTCTCGAATGATCGTTGGCATTCCTCGTCCCACTGGTACTGCACCTTCCCCTCTGTGAATCTAGTAAGTGGCTTGGCGATGTTGGCAAATCCGGCGACGTACCGACGATAGTATGTGCATAACCCCAGGAAACTTCTTAAATGGTGGACATCTTTAGGTATCGGCCATTCCTGGACAGCTTTGACTTTCTGTTTATCAACAGCTACACCCTCTGCGGAAACCACATGTCCAAGATATTGCACCTCCTCTTGGAACAGCTGACACTTCTTCGGGCATAACTTTAGTCCGGAACTCCGAAGTCGCCGAAACATCTCCTCCAGGTTCTTGACGTGGTCTTCAAATGATCTTCCAAGCACGATAATGTCGTCACGATACACCAGGCACGTTTTCCACGAAAGCCCTTTTAACACTGTTTCCATCAATCTTTCAAACGTCGCTGGAGCATTACACAACCCAAACGGCATCTCCGTGAATTGGTAAAGTCCTGAGCCGATGGTAAAAGCAGTCTTTTCTCGGTCTTCTTTAGCAAGTTCCACCTGCCAATAACCGCTCAAGTCCAGGGTGGAAAACATCTTCGATCCAGCCAAAGTATCTAGGGTATCGTCTATTCTTGGAAGGGGATAGCTGTCTTTTTTTGTAGCGTAGTGTAATTGCCGATAGTCCACGCAAAATCGAGTCGAACCATCTTTCTTTTTAACCAGGACAACTGGAGAAGCCCAATGACTATTGGATGGTTCAATAACACACCTTGTTCCTTGTTCCTCCATCTCGCGGACTATCCTGTTGGCTTCTTCTCTTTTAGGTAGGGGTAGTTTTCTCGCCGACTGTCGAATTGGCTGAGCGTCCCCGGTATTAATTTTATGTTTCACCAGATCGGTTCGTCCTCTTTTGTCGTTCCCTATATCGAAGATATCCTGGTACTTTCTAACAATGTCCCTCAATTTTGCTTTCTGGTTTGGTTTCAAATTCTTAGATGAATCGGTGATGAGTCTTTCCAGTTCCTCAGATAGTTTACATGGTGGCATTTCTGCATGCTGTCTGCTTCTGACTACAGAGGAAACTGTTGAACAATGGCCCAAAGTTGTTCCTTTCTTTAGCATAACCGAGTAATGATTCAGGTTCATTACTCTTACTAGAACAATCTCCCTGGCACGAAACAGAGTCTTCCCTAGTGCGACTCCTCTGCCTACATTTCTGTCGTTAAGTACGGGATCAAACATCATTACTGTTCCAGCTTTAGCTTTCCCATCTAAGCAAGCATCTATAATGGTTTCAGCTCTTTCCGGAACATTGACATCCTCTGCTAAGATGGCTCGAAGCATTATGTCATCTTTTCCATGAAGCACCACTTCTTCGTCATTCACTCGCAGAATTCCATCTTTGAAGTTTGACTGGAATCCCTTGGAGCACATGACATCCATTCCAATGATTACTTCGTCTTCGATGTCTGCCACTAATGCCCGATGTAGGAAGGTTGTGTTCCCCAAGGTCATTTCAACGTCTATTTCACCATGGACTTTCGCTGCTTCTCCTGTCGCTGTTCGTAGTTGCCATTTGGTTGGTTTTATCATCGTCTCTAAAACGATGTTGGACCTTATTACTGTTTTCGTCGCACCAGTATCCAGCAGCATTGTAAATTGCTTCCTATTAATAAGGCCACCTACAAAGACACTGTTAATGTGGTTGCGTAGCGAAGCGACATATGCGTTGGCAGTTGGGACTTGTTTGGTTACAGGTCGACGATGGTCCCTTTATATTGACCTTCTTTAGTTTCCCCGACGAGGAAGTCTGTACTCCGTTGCTCTCCTTGCAACGACTCTGGACATGTCCTACCTTACGACACTTCCGACATCTAACTAGTCTTTTTTCGGTAAGAACTTCTTCTATTATCTTTCTTACAGAGGCTTCATCGTTTCCGCCATCTTGGGACTCTCCGTCAACGATTCGGACTTGACCTCTGCAGATATTTTTCGCAGCCTCGAATTCGAGAGCTCGAGCCAGTGCATCCACTAATTGAGTCGGTCGAGCTAGGGTTAATGCTTGCCTGGCTTCATGGTCCCGAAGTCCATCCAAAAACGCCTGGACTGCTAACCTTTCTATAATATTTTCCGGTGTGGCTGGATAGGCAAGACGAACCAGACGGCAATATCGGCCTCAAACTCTTGAAGCGATTCATTAGATTTCTGGTGGCGATTTTTTAGTTGGGAGTGGTACACGTGCTCCAAATGGATCTGTCCATACCTCAGCTCTAAGTGTTCAACCAGTTGTTCGTAGTCTTCTTGCTCCGAGGTATTCAATGTTTGCAAAATATCTGTAGCATCCCCTCTTAGGGCAAGGGTTAATGCTATTGCTTTTTCCTCTGCTGACTATCCGTTTAACTTTGCTGCAGCCTGGAATTGGAGCCTATAATTAGTCCATGATGATTTCCCATCAAATTGTGAAGGTTTCATTTTGTGTCTTGCTCCTTCAAGGCCAATTTTCGAATCCACTACTTCTGGACTGTTTCTGCTTTCGGTCTTTGGTGGAGTCTCTTCCCTTTGTATTGTGACTACCTGTTCTCTTATTTTGCTGATCTCACCCTCCATTATCTGTTTTAGGTCTTCTATCCGCGTTTAATTTTCGACTATTGTCTGCTTTAGCTCTTCTACCCGCGTTTCATGTTTGACTGACTCTTCGACTATTGTTTGCTTTAGCTCCTCCATTTGAGCCTCATTCTCGGATATTTTCTCTTCCAGCATTGCTAAATTTTTCTGTACCATGCTTTTCAAATTTTCTTCTAAGAATTTAGAATTTTCTGCTAGTTTGTCTTCTAGAGTTTTGGTATTTTCTTGCAACGCTTATTTCAAGTTTTTAGAATTTTCTAGCAATTTCTCTTCTATAGTTTTAGAATTTTCTAGGAATTTATCTTCTAACGCATCTTTAATGTTTTTAGAATTTTCTAACAACTTGTCTTCTAAAGCCTTAGAATTTTCTTCATTTTTTTTAAGTAGCATACTCATATCCCCATTACCAGAAACTTCAAACAAATATGTATCGGGATCGTTTTCATTTATTAGGGCATCTCGTAACCGTTGTATTAATTCACTTTTCTTCCCACTAATTTCTAAATCCCTTTCCTCAAGTTCTTTTTTTAAGTCCGTCAGTTTCAATTGGTCCAAATTCAGGGTTTTAAACATTTTCAGTCAATTTATTTTTCACTTCTAAAGTTCCACAAATACACTTCACACCTGACACCACTGTAACGGTTTTTATTTTCACACACGGGTTCAGTTCAGTTCTTGGATTTATTTAAAAACACAGTCCAACTCAATCTAATTTATTTCCACTACTTTTACACAATTTATAATCACAGAAACTACTATTTACATTTTATCTTAACTGTACAATACGACCGACGAAAACTGAATGCCTCCTATCGCCAGCTGTTCATTTTATATATTTATCTCGGAATTGTCTGGTAAGTCCACGAACCATCGGGAAGCTCTATCATGTTCTGGAAGCTTTAAGGAAAATCCCAGTAACGGCAGCGGTCCGCCTGTTGAGAGACAAACATTTCGGTTTCCCAGAATTTATCGGAATAATGCCCCTTCCATGAATTGGTTGATGGCTGATTGCACCAGCTGTCGGATGAATTCTCGTAACAATATTGAATCAGTTATATGTACGAAAAACTTCAAAAATTATTGTAGATTTGTGTTAGTTGAAGGACACACAACTGAAGAAGGTTCTCGAAAACATAGCTATACTTAATTGCTATGATAGGTTTTAGTTAACCTATGAATTATTTTTGTTGTGGGAATCATAAGTAAACGACATTACACATAACACAACTCCCGATTTGGAGTATTTGTGAGTTAATCTCCAGTGAAACTCCTACATATCATTATTAAGATTTAAATAAAAAAAATACAAAACAATTTAAAAAAATATTATTTCCATAATTTTATTAAAATATTAAATGAAGACTGACAAAATTAGATCGAAATGTAAAAGGCACAAGTAATTGTCTGGCCAAGTACAAAAGTAAAGAACTGGGATACTCACATAAACATAATAGCAGATGTATGTAAAGAAAGGCAGAGGCTTAATTGCCGCCTGAAGAAGTTAATGTTGATTTTGTCAACCAGTTGTGGTTGTTGCAAATTCCAAGACAAAAATGTGAATGTCTTCTATATGCCGATCATTACAGATCGCGTCAAAGTTACCATAAATATCAAAAAATGTCATAATTGTTCTGATGCAAGAATGAAATAAAGTATCAAAAATCTCAAAATTATGAAAAATGTGGGAAATATCAAAAAAGCTAAAAATGTCTAAAGTTCCATAAATGTAATGAATGAAAAATGTTAAAAATGTGAAAAATGTCAAAAATTACAAAAATGTCAAGATATCAAAAATGTTACAATAGTCAATAATGCCCAAAATTTCCGAAATCAAAAATCTCAAAGTGGGCAAATTATCAAATGCAAACAATATCAAACATGACAAATTGTCAACAAGTAACAGTCAAACCAAAATGACAAATACTTCAATCGTCCTCGTACTCACTTTGCTCGGTAAGAATAAAATAGCCTAGGTATTGAATTGATACTTTCACATTTATAATACAAGTTAGGATAATCTCCTAAAAATAGTTCCTTAATAAAAGAAATTCAAATTTAGCTGACTACATCAAAATCCTACGTTCTTAGCATTGTTCTTCCTTACTCTTAGTGTTCGTGTTGCGCTATATTTATTCCACTATGATGGTTGTTTTTTACTTAGTTAATATTCATAATAATTAAATTTGACTGATGTATACAGAACGGGTATGGAGTTAGCGTGCATTAATGTTTAAAATTTAATTAACCGTTCGTATTCAGACATTGTAACTTTATAAGCTTCGGAAAATCAACTAAACTTTCCACTTTTCATTATTTCAATTATTATGGACTTTTTTCTGAGCGAATTCTACATGAACGTTTCTAACGATTACTATTTATGCAAATGACCTCTTGTAGTTCAAAATTGCTTCGACTTTAATAGTTCATACATAGTTATGATGCAATTACATTTATTGAAAACTTATAATTTCAACTTTATGAAAAACCTTTCTTTTTGGTTAAAATCAAATTGTATTCAATAAGGCTGAAATATCTAGTAGGTACCTATAAAATTCATTTTAAAATTATGTTTTACAACAATTTGGTGTTAATTTCTTCTAGTGCCTACCAAGATTTCAACTTGTGTGCGGTCTAATCGAAACAAAACACATAACAGATTAGGTTCAAACATTTCTCAGGAAAACTGTGAGAAGAAAACAGGTTTTAAAACAATAAAGGTTGCTTTGCTCTAAATTCAGGTAAAAATAATGACAGATATTGGTAAGAAATGTCTATAGAAAACAGTGAAAGCCGTTATAGATACATTTAAAAAATAGGCATTCTAATAAATCGTGTCAATGCAAGAACTATATATGAAAAAGCTCTTAAACAATTCTTGTCAGTATTTTCCATATTCCAATTCCTAATGACTAAATCTCCGGACTAATTAGGGGAATGATTAACATTTAAACATTGATTTGATATTTTAATTAATAAACATGTAGATGCCAATTGTTTTTCTTCCTTTTTTATTGCGTAAAACTCGTTAAACAAAAGTATTGAGTAATAAATATACCTATACTTTATAAAGTTCTAGACAGTGAAATACAACGATTTATTAAATTCTCTGTAACAAAACTAAATCAATATTTGTGAGAATACACTTTTTAGTGGCGATTTGTAAAATAAAAGAAAACTTCTTATTACCAGTTTGATTGTATGGTAAATTATTGATATTCTTGCAAAAGCATATTGAGTATTCTTGAAAGCCCCTCGCTCGCGTTTCTTCAATTTCATTGGACTTTCTACTTGTCATAAGTTGTTGTTTCTTTCTGCTAATCGTATATATTTCTCTGATAAATATTATTCTATGTTTTCATAGTTACCTGGTTAATTTTCCAAACAGTATTATATTATACATCATTTCAGGTTCTTAATCATTTCTTGTATTAAATTTGTAGTTCTCTGTTTCATTTTTGCAGTACCCTATGAACTTGTGTGATTTTTTTTAGTAATTTTTTTACATTTTGCTCTTTCATTTGAATTTCTGTTTCTTGAGATTTTATTATTGCATCTCCTTCTCTTACATTCTCTTCAGAAATTATGTTTATACTACCCAGTAAGCATGACCAGTTAAGGGTATAATACGATGAATAATCTGAATTTCCCATCATTCACCGGATGACTATAGCAGATCCAAAGCTATTGAAAAGTTGTGAAATCAATCATTTCAATACGATGGAAGTTCAAGGAAATTACGAAGAATTTTTATACTATTTCCTCCTATTAAACTTCTTGTCTGTTTTGCAACTTTCTCCATCAAGTCCGGATTTATATAAGGACACTTCGGGCACTGGCCCACTAACTATAGACCACAATTATATATATATGATTTTTCTTTGTTGTATCCGGTGTAAATCCGTTTCTCGGTTTGTGCTCTGAGAAGAACCTTTTACCTGACGTTTCGCCAAAATCTCAGTTGGCATTTTCAAATTTGAAATCTGAAAACATATATATATATATAAATATATATATATATATATATATATATATATATATGTTCTGAGAGGCTTCCGCGGTCATTATTATGAACTAAGCTAGGTTCCGGGTGAGAACCGCGTCTGAATTTATTGAATACTCGACGTTTCGACTCCTGCTTTGGAGCCATTATCAAGAGACAAAAGTGAAAAAGAGTTTCAGAGTCTAGATCGAACTCGGGGCCTCAATCTGCCTACTCCCCAAGAGTCACTAGGTAACTGAACTGAATTTGAGTCTGCTCTGCTTCTTATATTTATAGTTAGCGCTGGGGTAGAAGAAGATGTCACGTGATGAGGCTGTGTTGTGATTGGTTGGGTATTGGTGGGCGTGTCTGCTTTGTTTAATCTGGCAATTACGGAGGACCAAGCTGTGGGAAGGCGAGTGCTGTCATCGCGTCTATTTAGACAGAGAGGTCTTTTCTCTATTTCGATGGCTTCGCGAATAGTGGATGCCCTAAGAGAATTGAGAGATATGATAGTCCTACTGTCCTCGAAGTTGATAGAGTGTCCTGTTTGGATATGGTGATGCGCGAGAGCTGAAGTCGGATCTTTTTTACGAACTGACAGAGAGTGTTCATATACTCGATGGTTAACGCGCCTGTTGGTACGACCGATGTAGCTTTGTGGGCAATCGCGACATGAGATTTCGTAAACTCCTCGATCCTCGTTAGGTACTTTGTCTTTGGGGTTACCGGTTAAGTTGCCTATAGTTTGAGTGGTGTTGAAGATAGTCTTTATTTGATGTCTTTGTAAAATCCGTGCTATTTTGTCAGTGACTCCTTGAATGTATGGAAGTACGGCTTTTTGATGTTGTTGTTCTGTTTCTGACAGGGTTGGTGTGATTGGGGGTTGTTGAGATTGATGAATTATACGCGCAATGTGGTCCGGATGATAACCGTTTTGTCGAAGGATTTGTTGAAGATTATTAAGTTCGTTTTGTCTATTGTCAATATCTGTTAAACGAATAGATCTAAGAGTCAAAGATTTCATTACAGAACTCAATTGGGCAGGGTGGTGGTGTGATTGGGCATTTAAGTATCGATTGGTATGGGTTGGTTTTCTATAGAAAACACCACCACCCTGCCCAATTGAGTTCTGTAATGAAATCTTTGACTCTTAGATCTATTCGTTTAACAGATATTGACAATAGACAAAACGAACTTAATAATCTTCAACAAATCCTTCGACAAAACGGTTATCATCCGGACCACATTGCGCGTATAATTCATCAATCTCAACAACCCCCAATCACACCAACCCTGTCAGAAACAGAACAACAACATCAAAAAGCCGTACTTCCATACATTCAAGGAGTCACTGACAAAATAGCACGGATTTTACAAAGACATCAAATAAAGACTATCTTCAACACCACTCAAACTATAGGCAACTTAACCGGTAACCCCAAAGACAAAGTACCTAACGAGGATCGAGGAGTTTACGAAATCTCATGTCGCGATTGCCCACAAAGCTACATCGGTCGTACCAACAGGCGCGTTAACCATCGAGTATATGAACACTCTCTGTCAGTTCGTAAAAAAGATCCGACTTCAGCTCTCGCGCATCACCATATCCAAACAGGACACTCTATCAACTTCGAGGACAGTAGGACTATCATATCTCTCAATTCTCTTAGGGCATCCACTATTCGCGAAGCCATCGAAATAGAAAAAAGACCTCTCTGTCTAAATAGACGCGATGACAGCACTCGCCTTCCCACAGCTTGGTCCTCCGTAATTGCCAGATTAAACAAAGCAGACACGCCCACCAATACCCAACCAATCACAACACAGCCTCATCACGTGACATCTTCTTCTACCCCAGCGCTAACTATAAATATAAGAAGCAGAGCAGACTCAAATTCAGTTCAGTTACCTAGTGACTCTTGGGGAGTAGGCAGATTGAGGCCCCGAGTTCGATCTAGACTCTGAAACTCTTTTTCACTTTTGTCTCTTGATAATGGCTCCAAAGCAGGAGTCGAAACGTCGAGTATTCAATAAATTCAGACGCGGTTCTCACCCGGAACCTAGCTTAGTTCATATATATATATATATATATATATATATATATATATATATATAACATATTAGCAAGCGGGAGACGTGGGTGGCCACTGAGCGCCAAGAGCCAATCATACGCAGCCGTTCACGGTACCAACTGATAACCGCCGAACCGAGACTATATAACAGCACGCATGTTACTGAACATCTTAGTATTCGAGTAAGTAAAAGCGTGAGCAGAAGGCTACGAAAATTATTCGAACCGACCTGAAGAGATTTAATTACTCAATTGGTTACATCGCACGCACAAAATATTAGATACTGGCAACAGCTTAGCTTTTATTCAAAATTCGGAATGTGCAAATGTAACATGTTTCGATTTAACAAAAATCAACATATATCAAGCGTAATTTTATAGAGAAACCTTAGAGCGGAGTAGAATTACTTGGATTTAAAAAAAGTTATATTTGGTGTCCTATAAGCAAATGGATATATACGATGTGGCGAAAATAAGGGGGGGTGGAATTAGTTATACGGGATTGTCCAAAAAAATTATATTGAGTGGGCCATACCAAGTGGTTGAAACAGGGTAGAATATTTATGCAGTGAATAAAAAAACTTAAAAAATGTCTTAGGTAAGCAGTTAGGATCTTTGAATTATATTCATAAGATACTATAGTTTTATAAAGCGGTTAAAGAAATGTTAGAAGCAGTTGTTTATACAGGGTGTTTGAAATATAAGAGGGAGTGGAATTATAGTTTGTGTTGTGGTTAAAAACTTGTTTTATATCCACAAGTAGTTACATATATAGGATGGTTGAAATATGTAGAGCAGTATAATTACAGCTATACAGGTGGGTTTAAAAATATTTTACAGTAATGGTATGATCTATAAGCTGTTCTATTCACCGGATGGTTGAAATATAGGGTGGGGTAGGATTCTAAGGATACAAGGTCGTACAAAAATGTTATATTGGTGGCAAATAAGTAGTTGCATATAAAAGGTGTTGGTATATAGGGTGCCTAACAGTTAGAATTATACAGAGTGGGTAAAAACTGCTAAAAAATTTTTGTTATATAGCACTTGCATATATAGAGTACCTGAAGTATGGTGCCCAGTAAAGTTATAGTTAAACAGTGTCATTCAAACAAGGTTAGAAAAAGTTGTAAATGAGGGGTGGTTTAAATGAAGTGTGGAGAGAAATTATACTTTAATAAATAAGGAAACAGCGTAGTTCATAATAAGTTGCAAAGATAGGATAGTTGAAACATAGGGTGAAGAAGTGTTATGATATAATATAATATTATTTTAAAAACGCTATATTGGTTAATCAATAAGCAGTAGCGTATACACGGTAGTTGTAATACATACCAGGTGATTCAAAAACATGTTGAACAAAATTGTTATTTTCGGTGCCCCATAAGCAGTTGCGGTTTTGGTGAAATATATTTGGCATTGATGGATTTATAGTTACACAGGGTGGTAGAAAAAATGTTATACTGGGTGGCCAATAAGTAGTTGCAAATACAAGGTGATTGAAATAGCGGGTGGAGTAGATTTATAGTCAAATAGGTTGGATAATTTTTTTGTAGGATAGAACATGAGCTATTGCATATCTGCAAAATTATAGTTCATACAGTGCGATTAGAAGTATTTAAAAATTTTAAAATGTTATATTTGGTTGCCCTTAAGGAGATGCACATACAGGGTGGTTGAAATATTTTGTAGAGTAAAATTATGGTTATACAGGGTGGTTCAAAAATAAGTTGTAATGTTTGACAAATTGGGAGCGGTGTATACAGGACGGTTTTAATGTAGATGGAAGTAGAGTTAGTTATACAAAGCTGTTAAAAAATTTTTAATAAAATTGTTATATAGGATCGCCAATAAGCAGTTGCAGTTTGGATGAACGTTTAAATAAAAGTTTGGTGTTAGGGTGCCAAACTGTGTTTTTATATTTGTAATTCATGAAGGGTTCCACATCATTTCCATTAGGAAGGATCAAAAAAGTTTAAAAGATTGTTATATAGGGTAGACCATAGACAGTTGCATTCTACTATATGGAATATCTTAAATATGGGGAGAAGCAAAATTTTAGTTTTAGAGTGTGTAACACAATGTTAGAAAAAGCTCATATAAAGGTTGATTAATATATAGAGTATAGAGAAATTTTACTTTAAAAGGAGGTTAAAAAATATTAGAAATAATTGTTATACAACGTACACCATAAACAGTTGCATAGCTGAAATATAGGGTAGATAAAAGTTATAGTCAGGAATTCAAAAAATTATAAAACAGCAGCATAAACCGGATGGTTGCAATATAAGGTGAAGTAGAGTTACAGTTATTCAAGGTTATTAAAAAAATGTCGAATAAAATAGTTATATAGGGTGGCCTATAAGTACTTGCAGTTTGGGTGAAATGTATTCGGGATTGGTGGATTTATGGTTAAGTCGGGTGGTTCAAACAAGTTAGAAATTTTTTTATATAGGATAACCCATATGTTTCATAAGTTATTTCTTTTTGCGAAGGCTTGAACATTCCGTACGCGGGTAAAACTGCGGGTAACGGCTAGTATTCTATAAACGCCTCTCGGAATTTATAACACAAACCGGGTCTAATTCGGTAATCAAAGGCCCTTTTCAATAAGATATCACTTTATCCCCATTTGCACCTAAAAAATTGCAAGAATACAGCCCAGTTTATAATTTTGAGGCAACATTTCTTGCACTTGTTTCAGTCATTTATTACTGTAATGTAGTTACGCCTTCCAGTACCTACAATTTCATAGGACGATACTGAATGTACATTAAAAAAAGAATAACAAACACACGTTTAAAATTTATTTCTTTTCACAGCATCAAATAAATGTATAGTAATATTCTTAAGTTAAATAAAAATAGTTTCTCCGCGAGAACAACAAATAGCGTTTAAACCGTCAAAAAGCTTAGGAGGAATTGAAAATGTTTGCATACGCAAATTGAAAATAAAAAGCAAATCTCTCCGGCTAGAGTTGCGTTTAAAGTAGCTCTTTTAGAATGGTTTCTGTCATGTATGAGAAAAATACAATACCATGTTGGGAATTTGTCTGTCTCTAGCTGTCTAAAAGAATAGAAAACATTTCATAGAGGGTGAGGAAGTATTGGCATAATATTTTTAATCAGCAAGAAATGCAATAATTACTAAAAGCATTAGTATTTTTACAAACATCGCATATTTTACCAAAATTCCAATACCTAGTAGTAATTCATCTTAAATTTTTCATACAGATGTAAGTAAACTAACAATGCAATATAATGGCGCCACTGAAATATGAAAGAGACTCAAGTTAGATTAGAAATTGGAGAAAGATTAGTACAAACTTGTAATGACAAAATTAAAGAGTTGAATTAGAAAATCTTCTAAGCACAGTAGATCAAAAGCTCATATTACCACCATCAAAAGTGAACCCCAAAACTTAAGTGAAGTTTTATTTTCCAAATAAAAGAAATAACAGAACAGAATCAGGATGAAATGAAAATTCATAAATAGTGAGTTAAAAAAACGTTCAAAACCTATCGATTTTTGTTTTGATGATTGTTTTGGTCATTCCTTGATGAAAATTCATATTCTAATTATATTAAAACACTAACCACTGTGGTAATTTTCACAAATTTATTATTTTCTTGACAATTGTTTCGCTCTGATGACAGGCTTCGTTTTATTTTAGCGCCTATTACGATTTTCTCTTATGGGGATAATTCAAAAGTAATTTTTTACATGACTGGATTAGTAAATTTAGAAGAATTATATAGTGCAAACGAAATAACAAAATGTCTTGCACAATGTGGAATAGAGCTGTTTTTATATGTATCATAATTGTATGTGTGTGCCCCATGCCAAAAATTTATTGAAATTAAAGGTTGAAAAAAGGACTTTTTGAAGTTTTTCTTTTAAATATTTAATTCTTAATAAAAGTTATTTAGAATCTAATTTTCTACAAGACCAATGGCATGGAATTTTGGATACTGCCAAGATTTTCTCGAATAAGGGAAAAATTTAGAAAATTTGTGAAAAAAATCAAATTTAGTATTTTATCCAGAAGATTTACTCTAATTTCATCGAGACTCCAGAATATGGCAGTTTTTTATACTACTTTTCTTCTGAGCGGTCTATATCGGTGCATTACGAGAGCAACATTTAAATTGTCAAGTAGTTTCTTAATGATTCAGGAAGTAAATACTTATTTTGGATGTTCATTTGGGTTTTCAATCGTCGCAATCGTTTCTGAAAAATGCAAATAAGTTAGGTAATTGAAAATTAAGGTGTAGTACCTATAGTCCATTGAAATTTTGCCTGAATCTGCAAAATGAGGTGGTAGCAAACTATCACAGAACATTTATGTTTTTGACCGTGCTGATTACGAACCTGCAATTAGTTTTTGCCGCAAACTTGCAATAAGGGAGAAATCTCGATAAAACCCCCAAAAAAGGGTTTAAAAAAATAACGGGTCATCGTATTCTTGGTGATATTTTACATCGAAATCGTATAGTAACTTTCAGATAATGATTAAGTATTTCTGTAATTATTAATATTTTACTTTATTTTGGGATATTGAGAATGCACGTAATTTTCACGTATACACTCCAATATATCAATGGATAACTAACTTTGTTATATTAAACTCATTGGTAATTTTTTAGAATGAATTTGTATACAATTGAACAATTTAAGACATATTTAATAATCACGTGATACGTGTATCACGAACAGTTTCAGATAATTTATATTGTAGAAAACAAAAATATACAAAACAACACAGAATACAAAAAGTCACACTTTTCAAACAAAACGAAATAAAATTGTGAAATTTTAATCAGCAATAACTAAGACTTAAGCCTTGTACTACACTCAGATATAGCATGCTAAGTTTTCACAAGAAAATAGATAGATTCTTTACAAAATAGATATACTTTTCTTGGCGACCCTATCCGTTAGGTGCGGCCACTGCTTCAAATTGCCGTTTGTATATAGGTGAGGTGATCAATGTGTTAATGATGACAACGAGGAAGACAACATTTAAGAAAAAAGTGCAACAATGAAACAAAAATTCACAAATATCCTTCATATCTTGAATTTTACGGTAAATGCCGCAGCTACAGCCTTCTTCTTTTCAACCTGCCGTCATCTACTCCTGGATGTAGGTCTCTCCTATCCCGTGTTTCTCTTTTTTTTGTTATACGAGTATTTAACCATCAGCTACCTACCACTACGCTAATGTCATCGACCCAATGATTTTATGGACGTTCTACAATTAGTTTAGTTTGTCTAAGTCAATGTTATTCTATGTATCCGCCTGTCACATGCCCAGCCCATTGCTATTTCATCTTACCCACTCTTGAATTATATCAGCGATTCTTGTTTGTTTCCTGATGTTTTTATTTCTAACAAGTTTGATTTCCCTAACTCTCCTAATGTTCCCCCTCGTTTCAGAAATCCTGTATATTAAGAAGTATATACAAATATTTTGACATATTTTTGTTATTGAATTGATTCAGTCCTTTGGATTTAATTTCACCAATCTGTCTATTTTATCGAATTCAGCTTCACTCACTGAAAATTGTGGTCAAAGTGTTTGCAAAAAATAACAAATGCTGCAATAAAAAAAGAGGAGTGTGCTGTTTTCAGGAATATCCTGAAAACAATTTATATAGTTCTAGCTCCCGGAACACTAGCACCAATCTTTGTAATTGTTAGAGAATTAGAGGAGAAAATTGGGTTTAAAACGGGTGATCTAAATTCTGCGCGACAAGTGATTCGCTCATGGAAACAAAAACATATATATATATATATATATATATTGTTACGAAATTTACCCAAAGCCGACCCTGTTTCATTTCAGTACGACAACAAATGCTTTAAGATAAAAAAAAAGATTCTCGAAAAGACTCGGCAGCGGAAGGAGTGATGATGATTTTTACTGGAGAATTCGACGCTGGTGTTATAAAGGACGCACGCCACGATCGCCAGTTCAGTTATACCGCGACGACTAGCGTATATAGGATTGTTATTGTATTTGAATCAGCTGTTTTAATGTAAATAAAGTTCTATAAAAGTGAAAGTGAATATTAGTTTTATAATTTTAAATTGAACCCACGGACTATATTGCAATTTGGTGTCAGAAGTGGCATTAAGTGCAGTAAAAATCCTAATTTGATTTATGGAAACCCGTAGTATGGACGAAACTACCAAAAAAATAGTCAATCAGGTTACAAAGGGAATGGACGAAAAAATTGCACATATTCTAGAAAAACGGGACAAGAAAGAAAAACAACATCAAGAAGAAATTCAACAAAGGTTAGTAAAATCTTTTGATGAAAAGCGTAAAATAGAATTAGAAAATCTTGTCACTACGATGAAAAGCGAACAACAAAATCTTGTTTCCACGATGGAAGAAAAACAACATAATTTAATTGAAGGATTATTCTCGAAATTTGTAGAAAAACAAGATCAACTTGAATTAAAACGACAAAATGATATTAAAGTATTTGAAGAGAAACAAGATCAAATTGAATTAAATCGACACGAAACTGAAGAGAAAAGACAACTGCAATTTGAACAATTAATGCAAATAGTAGCACAAGTTAATGAAACAGTTAATGACAGAATGCAAATAGTTGAGTCACACATAAAAGAAATAAATGATGACATTAAGACCATAAAAAATACGGTGGACACTCTTGAAACCAAAGTAGATGACCTGGATTCCATCCAAAGCCAGGTAAAGCTTGAAATCAGTTCTATTCAAAACACAGTTCAAGATAAAATCAGTGCCATCCAGAATAATGTAGAAACAGAAATCAAAAAAATGCATCAGGACTTACAGCGAGGAAAATGCCAGCACACCGTGAGTACCAAAGGTTCCGTTAGCAAACCAGCCACATTTGATGGCAGCTCATCTTGGCCCATGTATAAACGGCAATTTGAAGCCGTGGCTACAGCTAATGGATGGGACAACCAAGAAAAATCCACGTCTCTGGTAATTTCGTTAAGAGGTCCGGCCCTAGAACTCCTCCAAAGCATTCCAGTGGAGGAACAAGGCAATTTCGACAAGGTCATCGCCATCCTGGATAAGCTATACGACAATCAATCCATGAATCAGGTATACCAAGTCCAACTGAGTGGAAAAACGCAAAAATCCGGTGAAAGCCTCCAAGAATTCGAAACAGAGATAAGACGGTTAGTACACTTGTCCTACCCAGACCTGCCAGAGGAAACGAAAAACCAGTTGGCCACAAAGAGTTTCATAAACGGCATCAGAGATGTGGAAGTACAAAGAAATTTAAGACTGAGTGGCGTCAAGCAGAGTAATGAAGCTCTACTTCGGGCTTTGGAAGTAGAGGCCATCATGAACATGTCCAAACCGAGGGTCCGAGCAGTTTCCTTCAACCAGGAAGAGTCAGAGTCACCATTTCAAGCGCTGCTGGCTGGCCTGAACAAAATATTAGAACGGTCACAAAGAACTGGCACCAGAGGGGCATGTTACCGCTGCGGACGGACAGGGCATTTCCAACGTGATTGTCAAGTGAGGCCACCTGAACGATCACCGACCAGGGGTAACCAACAAAAGAGCCACATGTCCAGGGACCGTCAGTCAGTCAGCATAGGGGGGCGAATGCTGACTGTCCCTCCACCAACCCCAAAACGTTATCCATCCGGGGATTTTGCCGAGATAGCGGCAGTCTAGTCATCAGAGGCACCATCAATGGGCGAGCAGTTACCATCACCATCGATACCGGCGCCGCTGTGTCCATTGCCAAGTCCAGGGTTTTGAGAGCATCAGAAATTCGGCCAATTACCAATAACATCCAGCTCAGAACAGTCACCGGCGAGTCCATGTCAATACAGGGTGAGGCAGATGTCGTGCTACAGATAGGGGACAAAATGCTCCGGCATAGGGTCCTGGTAGCGAATATTGAGGATGATTTTATACTGGGAATGGACCTAATTAGCCAGCATGGATTTATGTTCGACCCGAGGTATGAAGTTCTTCGGTTCCTAAATGAGGAATTTGTATTGACACGGCCCTTCAACAGTTCAGTTTCCTCCATAAAAATTGTGGCAAAGTCTTCAGCTAGAATTCCCGGTCAAACGGAACAGATTATTCATGGGCAGCTAGACAGCAATCCTGGGAGCTGCGTTGGAATGGTGGAGCCCGTACACTCAGCTCATGACTACTTAGTTGGACGGGCTATAGTTAAAACCGGACGAGATATACCAATCAGAGTCCTGAATTTGTCCAACAACGACATCAGAATCGCCAATGGTCAGTAGTGACCATCATCAATTGCGAAGAAGAGTACCAGACGTCGGTGAAGGAGACAGCGCCCAGTAAAGAGTTCCTACAACAGTTTGCTGACCATTTGACACGCTTGACACCAGAGAACCAGAAGAAAACCAAGCAATTTATCACAAAACACTGGCAAATTTTTAACAGTAAAAATGGAACCACCGGTCGCACTAACATCATCCAGCATCGAATAGATACCGGAAAGGCTCAACCCATCAGAATACCACCCACCTAGACGACTACCATTGGGGCAACAACAGGCAGTCGAGGAAAACATCGAGTCCATGTTACAAAATGGAGTTATTGAGCCATCCATCAGTCCATGGTCTGCTCCCGTCGTGCTAGTTAAAAAGAAGGATGGAACCACCCGATTTTGCGTGGATTACAGAAAGCTGAATGATGTCACGAAGAAAGACAACTATCCGCTACCCCGAATCGATGACACTTTGACCACACTAGCAGGCTCCCGTTGGTTCTCCACACTAGACCTAAAAAGTGGATATTGGCAGGTTGGTCTACACGCAAACGACAGAGAGAAGACAACGTTCTCCATCAGTAAAGGGCTGTTTCAGTTCACGGTCATGCCCTTTGGGTTATGTAATGCACCCGCTACATTTGAGAGCCTAATGGAGTATGTACTGAGCGGGTTAACATGGAGGACGTGCTTAGTATACCTCGACGACATTCTAGTCATGGGTCAGACATTCGACGACCATCTGAAGAACCTGAACGAAGTATTTTCCAGAATTAATAATGCCAACCTGAGACTCAATCCGAAGAAGTGTTCCTTGATCCAAAAAGAAGTAGAGTTTTTGGGTCACGTAGTGTCCGAGTGAGGAATCAGCACCAACGAAGACAAGATAGAAGTCATCCGTGATTGGCCAGTTCCAAGAGACAAACATGAACTCCGAAGCCTCTGTTCATACTACCGGCGTTTTGTTGAGGGATTTGCCACCATCGCCGCCCCTCTACATCGGCAGACCACTGAGAAAGAGACCTTCCATTGGAATCAGGATTGCGAAACATCTTTCAGACGACTGAAGGCAGCACTATGTTCCAGTCCAATCCTAGCCTTTCCTACACAGTCCGGCAAGTTCATCTTAAACACCGACGAAAGCAACACCGGTTTGAGGGCCGTCCTATCCCAGGTGCAAGATGGTGAAGAGAGGGTGATCGAGTACTACAGCCGTGGATTCTCGAAACCAGAAACAAATTATTGAGTCACCAGAAAAGAACTTCTTGAAATAATAAGGGCTGTAGACCATTTCCACAAATACCTCTATGGTCGCCATTTCTTAATCCGAACAGATCATGCCGCACTCAAATGGCTGCTGGACATGAAGCCACCGGAAGGACAACTGGCCAGATGGATGGAGAAATTACAGCAATACGACTTCAAGATGGAACACCGTGCCGGCCGGTTGCACAATAATGCCGATGCCCTATCCAGAAGACCCTGTAGAGCGGAATGCAAGCATTGTCTGAAGACGGAACAGCGAGAGGGTATCTCCATCAGGCAGATCCGAGTGCAGGCCAATGAAGACTGGACAACGGAACAGTGGATCCAGGACCAAATGGCTGATCCAGAAAGCGAACCAATCTTGTCACTCAAAATGAGAGGGGCACCCAGGCCACGATGGGACGAGGTAGCTAGATACTCCGGCGTGCTGAAATCGTTATGGGCTCAAAGGGACTCTCTAAGAGTAGACAATGGAATGCTCAAGCGAGTTTGGGAAAGCGCTAATGGACGAGAAACCAAGTCCCAACTGGTAGTTCCGAAGAAAAAGGTACCAGCCATCCTGACCGAAGTACATGATGGAATTACCGGAGGCCACCTGGGCATGAATAAAATCCTAGACAAAGTTCGCCAGCGGTACTACTAGGTGAACTACTTCGAAGACGTCAGAGCTTGGTGCCGCAAATGTGCCACCTGTGCAGCCAGTAAGGGCCCGAAGACCCGGACCAAGGGCAGAATGCAGCAGTACAATGTGGGCGTCCCATTTGAGAGAATTGCCATCGATGTCGCCAGTCCATTTCCCGAGTCTGAGAGGGGGAACAAATACATTCTGGTCGCAATGGATTACTTCAGTAAATGGCCTGAGGCATATGCGATACCCAACCAAAAGGCAACCACGGTAGCGACGGTGCTAGTAGAACAACTATTTAGCAGGTTTGGCGTCCCGATGAAACCACATTCAGACCAGGGGCGTAACTTCGAATCGAATGTATTCCAGAAGATCTGCACCATGTTGGGGATCAGGAGAACGAGAACAACATCATTACACCTACAGTCAGACGGAATGGTGGAAAGATTCAACAGGACCTTGGAACAACACCTATCCAAGGTGGTCAGCAATAACCAGCGTGATTGGGATGAGCATATTCCCCTATTCCTGTTGGCATATCGCTCTGCTGTACATAATACAGGCCTGACCCCAGCCAGGGTCCTATTCGGAAAGGAGCTGCGATTACCATGCGACTTGACATTTGGCTCCCCCGAAGAACTTCCCCAAGACATCGACGATTATGCCGACCAGCTCCGACATAACATGCTGGCAATACACGAATTAGCCCGAACGCAGATGTTGGCCACCAGTGACCGGATGAAGACGCGATACGACCTCAAGGCCAATTCAGTCGGGTTCCAGGAGAGGGACAAAGTCTGGCTGTACAACCCCCAACGGAGCAAGGGTAAATCCCCAAAGCTTACACCCGCCTGGGATGGTCCATACGAGGTGGTCAAGAGGCTTAATGAAGGCTATATTGAAGGTAGTTCATTTAGATCGACTCGCTCCCTACCATGGAGAGGATGTTTCTGATCGGGACCATCAGAATTAAAGGGGGGGCAGTGTTACGAAATTTACCCAAAGCCGACCCTGTTTCATTTCAGTACGACAACAAACGCTTTAAGATAAAAAAACGATTCTCGAAAAGACTCGGCAGTGGAAGGAGTGATGATGCTTTTTACTGGAGAATTCGACGCTGGTGTTATAAAAGAAGCACGCCACGATCGCCAGTTCAGTTATACCGCGCCGACTAGCGTATATTTGATTGTTATTGTATTTGAATCAGCTGTTTTAATGTAAATAAAGTTCTAGAAAAGTGAAAGTGAATATTAGTTTTATAATTTTAAATTGATCCCACGGACTATATTGCAGTATATATATATATATATATATATATATATATATTGTTTTAGGTGGTTTCCGGGCATTCATCCTCGTAGTTGATAACTGATCCCTGTCGGGATCGATGGTAAAATGACGACGTTTCGGCAGAATCACATCTGCCCTCTTCAGGTCGGTTCGCATAATTCTAGCCTTCTGCTTTCGCTTCTAGTTACTCGAAGTATTCCCGGCAGGGATCAGTTATCAACTACGCGGATGAATTCCCGGAAACCACCTAAAACATATATATATATATATATATATATATATATATATAATTATACATTATACATGACTATTAGGATATAAAAATAATTAGAAACGATTTAGAAACATGAGCGAAATAAAAACTTTTTTATCCCGCATAATGAGACAAAAAATTTACTCAAAGAAAAACACCAAAAAAGGAAAATCAAAGTAAGTGTCCCCATATTTTTATATAATGGAGAAATTGGAACACCCTTCGTAGAGATACCGATATCATGGCAACAGCTTCTGGCAAATTATCATCAAAAATCAATCAATTGACATTGCAAGAATAGTGAAGCCTACTAATATTGGTCAAATTGCTTCAAAAAACATTGTTCGACGAAGAAATCGAAACGTCACATCACACAGAAAAGTATCGTACAAAATATATCCAAACATATTATTTAGGAATACTAGTTGACAAATCCGTAGACACGGCTGAAGCCCCCCCCCAAAAAAAAAGAAAAACATCTGAGTGGTATGCCTTTTTAGTGTTTATTGTGCTGAAATCAACCTTCAGTGACGTTAAGCCCCCCCCCCCTTAACAATCATTGATCCCCCTGTACGTAGACCTACTTTCTCGCGCTTAATACTGCGACATTTTCTATAAGAAGGCCAATGATATTTTACAAACGATTGCTTAATAGATATAGAACGGAAGTGGCTCAGGCTAGGGATGGCAAAATCGATTACGATTTTATTCGAAAGTCGACTATTCATTAAAAAAAGTCGACTATTTGTGATCGACTAATATATTTACAAAAGTCGATTAACTCGACTTCATGTTTAAAAAAATCGACTTTTTACACAGAACACAAGTAAATGCTGTTCTGTCCACTACGTCATTTTCTGACTGATTGGGGTTAGTAAACTTAGAACTTATAGTTCTGCGATTCACAAACATCATGACAGGACTAGAAAGAGATGGCAATAAAATGAGCAACATGCTATCTCACACGATTAGCAGCTGCTCTTTCTTTCTAGTTTTTTCAGAATATTTGTGCAGTGCAGCTACTTACAAAGCTATATGCTTTAATCACTTTTATGTTTTTTTTTTTGGGGGGGCAATAACACCACAATCGAAATAAAACAGGTATATATACCAAACAAACATAAAAGTAATCAAGAATATGCCACAAACAAGGTTTAGAAGACAATATATGCTTTAAGACTGTAAACTACGAGAATTCCCTCTTCATTTTGTAATGCTGTGTTTTTGGAGTTTACACTTAGTTTAAGACCTAAGTATGTCTTGTCTTAAAATCTCAAGTGTCATGTTCTCATTTGAATGAAGATGAAATTGTAAACAGGTGTTTAGCATAAAATCATTTTGAAATATCAGAAATAAGATAAATAACAACTTTTTCAATTATACATAGCAAAACATATCAATCAAAAAAATCGAGTAAAATCGAGTGAGTTTATAAAACAAATAGTCGATTTTAATAATCGAAACTCTGAAGTTTATTTAGATAGTCGAAAATCGAGTATTCACTAGTCTCTTTCCATCCCTAGCTCAGGCCCGGCCTAATAAACAGTTGCCACGATTTGCACCATGACATTTTCCAAATTGTGGCTATATAAACGTGAAAAAATTGAATAGTAAAACTTGCATTTAATTCTTTCCATTATTTATGAAAAGTCCCATACTAATAATTCACTTTTCACAAAATATTTTGTTTTTTCTTGAATACAATTTAAAATTATATTTTAATACGCACCTGAAATCTCATATTAACCTCCAATATCAATTGCAATTAATTTTTGAAATATCTGAAGTCTGGTTACACAAAGATTAATACTAAATAGCTCTTCACTTATTTAAGTAAGCAATTGTTAAAAATATAACAGAAACAAATAAGACAAACCAGAAAACCAAATTAACTGTCAACGGACAGGATAATAATATTAAGGACGCGGGGCCATACTTCACAATGTGGTTCGATTTTTTTTAACATTCATCAAACAATCCTTTGTAAAATATCCTTGTAAGAAGGCAACTAGTAGGAACGTTGGTTTTCGCGGCCAGAATCATAGCTGATTCTGCTTTTTCCGGATTTGGACCGCGTCATTTGTTCGAATTAATTCATTCATATATCTGAACCAACATATAAAAAAAGTTTTCTGACGTTTCGCCCACACTTATAAGGGGTTTTTCAAGGGTGAGAAAATACAAATATTTACTACGAACACATTCGTTCTGTCTTTTTCTTACAAACACACCTTGAAACTTCACTTTATTAAACTTGTCACACTGAAGCACAAATTTCAGGTAAAAGAAGGGTAGGAGGTACTTAAAGGGATTATTTTGAATTGTTTTATGATTGTGATGATATTTTTGAATACATTCCTGGAAGTGTTACAAGTGTTACCCTCTCCAAAGGATAAACAAAATCCTCTTGCATCCCATTTTCGTGTGGTGCAGTAAACAACGGTGAAACAGGTCGATCTATAAACACCTGTCTATGTGAGTAAAATTCTTTGAGAACATGCCTTCTTTCAAACCCTGCTGTGGCTGAACACCATCACGAAATGGGCCACCAAATCCTGTTCAACAGCTCCTTTGACGTTGCCAAATCTCCGTATTGTTTCACCAAAAAATTCCGAGAGGCCGTTAAACTCGCCAAAAATCCCAAGAATTTCAACCGAGCGAAGGTTTCCAACTTTCGCAAATCTGGCATTCACATTTCAACAGAAATCTCATCAACAAAATAATTTACTTACATTACCTACTAATAAAATTCGAGGAATGTATCCAAAAATATCATAACAACCATAAAACAATTCAAAATAATTCCTTTAAGTACCTCCTACCCTTCTTTTACCGGAAATTTCAGGGGCCAATTATTATTTCGTCATTTGATAGATCCAATGTGTTAGTTATTTACAATTTGTGCTTCAGTGGTACAAGTTTAATAAAGCAAAGTTTTAAAGTGTTTTTGTGAGAAAAAGTCCGAACGAATGTGTTCGCCGTAAGGTAAATATCATTTGTATTTTCCCACCCTTGAAAAAGCCCCTTATAAGTGTGGGCGAAACGTCTGAAAACGTTGTTTATATGCTGGTTTGAGATATATAAATAAATTAATTCGAAAAAATGGCAACTAATGTTCTGGGCAGTTTCTACAACCTGCTCTTAGGTACTACGCCTTGATTTTGAATTAACAAACTTATCTGTATTGTTTAGAAACCATTGTGAGGAGTTAAAACCCAAATGAACATCTAAAATTATTAATTTGTCGGTTAAAAATAATAAAATTGCAAGAGCTGCCAAATCTAAAATAACAAATGCCAACGCTTAAAATTGTTTGTGCTTATAAAGGTAGAAAACTTTTATCATGTGATAAGGTTAAAAACAGATTTTCTGTTGTTAGTCTGAAGCTGGTAGATAACGTAACTCATTTCTCGAAGTTTTCTTGGCTTCCGTCGTCTTGAAACGTTGAGATCAATCATTTCAAAACGATTATCCAAAGAACCTTGTAGGAGATTTTCTTATATTACAGCATTTTCCTATTTCCCAAATAAAAACTATGTGACCAAATTTCAGTTACGTAGTAAATTTCTAATGTGTTCTAATTCTGTAAAATGGAGAAGAGAGAACTTTCACAGACCTTTAGTTGCCGCTTTCGAAAATCCATTTAGTAGAATTAAAAAATGTTAAAAATGAGTACGGAAAATTTAAAGTTGTTTATAGGGATATTATTTGTGAAATAAAAAGACTATTTAAAACGGTGCAAAAATATTTTAAAAAATTATTTCGACAATTGAACATAATAAAATTATCCTAACTTTATATGCACAAAAAAAATAATTATTTCATATTTGCTAGTTGCTGTAATTTTCAGATTTTTTGAAAGCAAACAACTAATTACTAATCTGGTAGTGGTAGAGAAAGATTAATTTAAGATTAAATTGGGAATAAAGTTACTACAATTTTTTGTAAACATGTATTAGTTTTCAAAAATCTAATGGCATCAACTTGTAACCAAATCTTATTAAGAATTTTTTTCTGCAACCTATAGCAACGAAGTTTAGAGGAAAAACTTTAAAATGTCGATTTTTAAACCTCTAATTGTTTATAAATAATTTTCCACAATTTTTGAAATGGCGCCTACAGATACAATTATTATAGGTATTGTCTAGAACTCATTCCTACAAAAAAAAACAGATCTATTTCCCATTTTACAAAAAAAAAATAATTTGAACTAATCCGTTCAGGACAACAACACGCCAATTAGAATTACTTATTCACGCATATCACATCTAGGGTCTTAAAAAGTATTTATTAATCGTCTTGCTTATTGTCAGGTTTTAATGCGCCCAACTCGAACAGTTAATTTAGATATACAATTATTCTTACAAAATTCTTTATATAACCATTATTAATATTTAGATGTCATACGTATGTGCCTTTTCTAATACAGTAATACTAAGAGAAGGTCTCAAATAATTTTATGCATGATATTTTATTTTTGACAAACAAATGAACAGTTTTGAACAGTTTTTGTAAAAATCGTTGTACAGTTTATTTCTTGCAACTTCTAGCTTGTAATCCAATATTATTTATAAAACTATTGCTCTGAAACTTTTATATAAAGGATTTTTAGTAGCCTACTTATTTTTATGAGTTCTTAAAGCTGTTAACATAAATAACTGAACTTTGATATTTTTCTTTTTATTTAAACTACGTTCCTAATTTGCAGATAATTGAGAAAGAAAGAGACCGGATACATTCTAAATGAAATAAAAACTATAAATATCTTTTATAAAAGATTATCAATTTATACTTAGCAATATTCAACATAAGAAACGCAACGCAAAGAAAATATTGACAGGTTTATTTTATTAAAAAAAAAATTAAAGCCTTCTTTCTATAATACATGCTCTTTGCTCCAGCTATTTTGTTATTAAAAAAAGATGAAAGCTTTCTTTCTATAATACATGCTCTTTGCTCCAGCTATACATCATTCTAACCACTCGACCCTTCTATAATCAATCGCAACAAAAAACAAATTTTCAGATTCTTTAAAAGACCCACAATGTACTTTTGTTTAATATTGTTGCTTTATCCCTTGCATACCTAAAGCTTTCAGCAAGGACACGAAAAAAGTAATAATTTTCATCTTTTTAAAATTCATATTCCATGTTTTATCAAAGGAACCGTATACATGATTATAACTCCATCTATAAGCACAAAAGGACTGAAAAATCTCGTAATTCATTCGAAATGCCGTCCATTCGCCTGAGCAAAATTAAATTACCTCATAATAACTTGAAAAAAGGCCGTAGGAATGTTTTTATGTTCATATTTGATCGAATATTCCATAACCAAAGTAATATAATGGAATTGGAATTGAAATTAGACTCGCCATTTATCTCGGTTTTTATATTCAATCGGAAAAATTGTGAGATTCTACACCATTTAGAAAAAATAGGGTGCAAATTGTATAATCAAAACTATATGGCACTTTTAATTTAATGAGTTCAATGTTGATGAAGTTTCCTTTAGGTCCATTATCGATAGGGTTAAGTTCATGATTAACGGCGTTCCAAAAATTAGGAGGTTATCAATTCGACGAGGATGAAATTCGGAATTGAATACTTACCTGCATGGAAATCAAGAAACATATCGTTCGATTTCTCCAAAACTCCTTACCGAACTGTATAGTTTTTTAAAGTGCATTCTATTCATAAAGATCCCGAGATGGTGAACTCTTAACACGTAGTTTTTCAGAAAATTCCAGTAATAGCCAATATATCAAAAACACCATCGAAGTGTCTTAAACCCTGGTCTTAACGAACATTTTAATTTAAACGTAATGGTATGGTAACTGTAGACACTGAAAGTTTCAATTGTGAATTTGAAAATTTTCTATGTACGTCGCAAGCTTATAAGTAGTATAGTATACTATAATCAATTTTACTAAACATATTTTCGGCTCATTACATTAACGAGTACCAAGCTTGTTTGTTTGTACACCTCTTAACTATCGATTTACGTTTTACATGAAACGTTTTCAATTCTGGCGTAGCGGGGCTTTTAGTATTACAGACTACCGGCCTAATATAAAATTGACTGATAACACATGTCAAACTCTATATTCCTATTCTGTGCGTACATACGCAGAGTGTTTAGCAGAGCAAACAAAATCATAAAGTATAGTGTCAATAGCATTAATCATAAAAACATAATTTTGACTTATTTAATCAAAGCTTACAAATTTAATTTACTTCGTATACTGTTACCTGACAATTTAAACAAAAATGTATCCCATTGAGATGGCGGAGCTTTCGGTGTTACCTACTCCCAGCCTATTAATATTGTACATACAAAATAAAAAATAAGAATTAAAAACTACCCGATGTCAAAATTAGAACTAAAAAAATTAAAAGAGAATATTTAAAAAAAAATAACACACTTCAAAAGAATTACCTATTATTCACTTTAAAAAAGTCAACTGAAAGGTATAAATGTAACAAGAGAATAAGAAAAAATCAAGATAAGTGTTCACATTGGCCACCATTTACTACATGTTAATGAGCAATGCGATTTCCTAATTATTTTTGGTTAACCCTTGAGGAGTAATTAGACTGATTTCTTGCATTATTATTAGCTTTAGATCTTTAGTGCTGTTGGTCGGTTGAGTAAACTTTCCGTCAGCCCCACAATAATAAAGAAATCGAGTAGCGTTAGGCCGGGAGATCTAGCAGGCCAGTCAATCGGTCCTTTCCTACTAATCTATTTGTTTGAGAAAATGGAATCTAAATAATTTCGGACAGGTTGTGAATAATGTGGCGGTGCACCGTCCTGCTGAAACCATAGAACATCATTAGGCATGCCGGGATGCTCTGCATTTGGAAAGACTCCTGCAATTGCCGATATTAGGTGTTGCTGGAGTAGTTCCTAATATTTCGCAACATTTAGTGCACCTTCAGTAAAAAACGGACTTATGACTGCAATGTCGACAATCCCTGCCCATACGTGACCTTCTGTGCGTGTTGTGTACGTGCTTCCATCACTGTTCGGTCAAAATCATCTTCATTAATTTCTTGTACCAAATGAACTTTGTATGAATGTCATTTGTTCTGCTTTAGGGATTTTAAAACCGAAGACTGACTTATTCCTTTCTGCGTTGCGATCTGACTTGATAGGAAAGGATTTTCAACTGTTAATAAAACATCCACTCTTCTGATATTGCTGGACGACCTGATTTACACTGATCTCTTAAATGACCCAATTTCGTAAATTTGGCCTATACCTTACTTCTGGTTGACAGGGTAATAGGTTGATCAGGGTAGTTATTGTTAAATAATTCATAAACTTGTTCTTGTGTGCGAGTCATATCTCTATAACCGGCCATAATTAATATTTCAATAATTAGGGTTTCATTTAAACAAATATGTCACCTATCAAATTTGACATTTATTATGATAGAAACGCAAAATCAACTTATGTATTCATTGTTCGGAAATAAAAATGTAAAAACGAGCAAAAATCGATTATTTAACAAAACATGAAAGGTGGAGAAAAACTTTTTTTTATAAAAACAATACTAGTACTAACCAACGTACTTGAAAATTGCAGTGCTCATTATCAGCAGGTTAATGGTGGCCAATTTGAACACTTGCTATGATTTTTTCGTATTCTATTGTTACATTTATACCTTTCAGTTGATGTAACCGATTAGAAATTTAAACGTCCTATATGTGGAATTACTAGATCCTTCATATTGATATACCAAATATTGGAATTGACATTTAAGAAAATTATGTATGACGTCATACAGACCTAATTAATGACGTCATGAGAAAACTATTTATGTACAAATTTGCGCATTATTAAATTAACGTTGACATGTCCGAGGATTTTTGTTTTACTTTTATCTGGATAGATTTTATTTCGTATGTTCCATACTTTAAGTGCACAATGTATATATTACTTGTGTAAAGAATATAGTAATTATTATAAAATTCAGTTTACGCCGCCCATTGAAATATTAGCAAACCTTCGAAATTAATCATTCCGACAAAAACATTCAACCGGCTGATAAGCAGATCAAGTCAAATTTGACTGGAAGATTCGACAAAGTTCAGGAAAACCGCTAGGCCAACAATGAAACAACCCTCGAAAATGACGAGAGAATTCCATGCTGATTATACAAGGACATTGTACATTTTGTGTACTAAGTTCAGTTTATACTCCGTGTGAATTGTATCATCAGCTGTAGCAAATAAATAGTTGCTTGTTTTTGGTGTAAATAAAGAAATCTAAAGTGAACGTGAATATATGTCTTAATTTGATTTTCAAACCACGAAATTTATTGCAATTTGGTGTCGAAGTGTGGAATTAGGTAGTCAATATCGTAAATTGATTTATGGCAACAAGTTGAAGCATGGCAGAAATGGACGAGAGTACCAAAAAAATATTCAAACAGGTTACTATATACTAGACGAAAAAAATACTCAGATCCAGGAAAAAAAATAGGAGAAACAACATCAAGAGGAATCCAAGAAAGGATAGTAACTAAAATCGATAAAAAGCAACAAAACCTTGTTTCTACGATGAAATGAGAACAACAAAATGTTGTCACTGCCATGGAAAAAAACAGCAGAATTTACTTGTAGGGTTATTCTCGAAATTAAAAAAAAAACAAGAACTAACTGAATTTAAAAAACAGCAGCAATTTGAACAATTAATATAAATAGTTACACAAGTTAATGAAGCAGTTAATGAAAGAATACAATCGGACATAAAAGAGACAAAGGACGACACGTGGCTGCAGCTAACGGGTGAGAGAACCAAGAAAAATCTACTTCCCTTGTAATTTCTATAAAAGGTCCGCCATTAGAGCTCCTCCAAAGCATTCCAGTGAATGAACAAGGTAATTTCGACAAGATCATCGCAATCCTAGGCAAACGGGACGAAAATCAATACTTGAGCGAGGTATACCAAGTGCAACTCAGTGGAACAACACAAAAATCCGGAGTGAGTCTACAAGAATTCTAAGCAGAGATTAGACGATTAGTTCACCTGTCCTACCCAAATTAACCACAGGATCAATTGGCCACCCAGAGTTTCATAAACGGTATCAGTATTAGTGGCATCAAGAAGAGAAATGAAGCTTTGCTTCGGGTTTTGGAAGTAGAGGCCGTCATAAACATGTCTAAGCCGAAGGTACGAGCAGTTTCATTTAAACAGGAAGAGCCAGAGTCACCCTTTCAAGCATTCCTGACTGGTATGTACAAATCAAAACTACTGGAACGGTCACAAAGAGCTGGAACAAGAGATGTTTGTTTTCATTGCAGACGGACAGGACACTGTCAACGTGACTGCAGAGTAAGGCAACCGGAACGATCACCGACCAGGGGTAACCAACAAAACAACCACATGTCCAGGGACCGTCAGCCAGCCCACAGGACAGTATCCATCTGGGAATTTTGCCGAGATAGCAGCAGCCTAGTCATCAGAGATATCATCAATGGCCGCGCAATCACCATCACCTTTGAAACTGGTGCCCATTGCCAGATCTAGGAAATCCGGTCAATCATCATCCAGGTAAGAACAGTCACCAGCGAGTTCATGTCAATACAGGGTGAGGCAGATAGCATGCTACAGATAAGGGAGAACAGAATCCGGCATAGGATCCTAGTAACAGAGAGCATGACTTTTTACTGGGAATGGACTTAATCAGCCAGTCATGTTCGATCCGAGATATGATGTTCTTCGGTTCCTAATTTGTATTGACACGGTCCGTGTCTGCGACCTCCATGAAAACTGTAGCAAAACCCTCAGCTAAAATTTCCTGTCGAACAGAACAGATTATTTATGGGCAGCTAGAAAGAAATCCTGGGATTGCGTTGGAATGCTGGAGGCTATACATTAAGCTCTTGACTATTTAGTTGGACGGGCTGTATTTGAAACCGGACGAGACAAACCAATTAGAGTCCTGAATATGTCCAACAATTACATCCGAGTTGCCAATGGTCAAGAAATAACTTCTTTCGAGCCAGTAGACACCATCATCAATTGCGAAGAAGTGTACCAGATATCGGTGAAGGAGACAGGGCCCAGTAGAGTTTCTACAACAGTTTGCTAACCATTTGACACACCTTACACCAGAGGAATAGAAGAAAGCCAAGCAATTTGTTACAAATCACTAGCAAATTTTTAACAGTCGGGATGGAACTACCAGTCGCACCAACATCATCCAGCATAGAATAGATACCGAAAAGGCACAACCCATCAGATTACCACTTAGGCGACTACCATTGGCGCAACAACAGGCAGTTGAGGAAAAAATTGAATCCATGTTAAAAAAAGGAGTTATTGAGCCATCCATCAGCCCATTATCTGCTCCCGTTGTGTTAGTTAAAAAAAAAGGATGGGACCACCTGATTTTGCGTGGATTACAGAAAATTGAACGATGTTATGAAGAACGACAGCTATCGACTTCCCCGAATTGATGACACTCTGACCACACTAGCAGGGTCCCGTTGATTCTCCACGCTAGACCTAAAGAATGGATATTGGGAGACTGGACTACATGAAAATAACAGAGAAAAGGCAGCGTGTTCCATTAGTAAAGGGCTGTTTCAATTCACAGTAATGCTCTTTGGGTTATGTAATGATCCCGCTACATTTAAAGAAGCTAATGGAGTATGTATTCACCGACTGACATGGAGAACATGCTTAATATATCCCGACGACATCATGATCATTCGAAAAACCTGTATTTTCCAGAATTAAGAATGCCACCCTGAAACTCAACCCGAGAAAGTGCTCCTTGTTTCACAAAGAAGTCGAGTATTTGGGGTCACGTCATTTCCGAATCAGAAATTCGCATAAACGAAAACAAGATAGTAGCCATTCGTGATTGTCCGGTCCCGAGAGACAAGCATGAACTACGTAGCTTTTTGGGGCTCTGTTCATAATACAGATGATTTGTTGAGGGATTTGCCATCATTGCCGCGCCTCTTCATTGGCAGACCTTCCGTTGGAATCAGGATAGTGAAACATCATTCATCATTTAGACGACTGAAGGCGGCACAATGTTCCAGCTCAATCCTAGCATTTCCCACACAGTCCGGAAAGTTCATCTTAGACACCGACGCCAGCAACACAGGTTTGGGGGCCGTCCTATCCCAGGTACAAGATGGTAAAGAGAGGGTGATCGAGTACTACAGACGTGGATTCTCGAAACCAGAAAGGAATTATTGTGTTACAAGAAAAGAACTTCTTGCAATAATTAGGACAATAGACAATTTCCACAAAAACTTCTATAGTCGTCATTTCTTAATCAGAACAGATCATGCCGCCCTCAAATGGCTGTTGGACATGAAGACACAGAAAGGACAACTGGCCAGGTGAATGTGGAAATTACAACAATACGATTTCAAGGTTGAACACCGTGCCGACTGTTTGCATACTAATGCCGATGTCTTGTCAAGAAGAGCCAATAGAGTAAAATGCGAACATTGTCTAAAGACGAAACAGCGAGAGAGTATCTCCATCCGACAGATCCGAGTGCAGGCCAATGTAGACTGGACAACGGAACATGCATCCAGGACCAAATGGCTGATCCAGACATCGAACCAATCTTGTCACTCAAAACCAGAGGGGCACCCAGGCTACGATGGCACGAGGTAGCTAGATACTCGGTCGTGCTGAAATCGTTATGGGCCCAATAGGATTCTCTAAGAGTAGAGAATGGAATGCTCAAGCGAGTTTAGGAAAGCACTGATGGCCGCGAAACCAATTCCCAACTGGTAGTTCCTAAGAAAAAGGTACCATCCATCCTGACCGAAGTACATGATGGGATTACTGGGGGCCATCTGGGCATGAACAAAACCCTAGACAAAGTTCGCCGGCGATACTACTGGGTAAATTACTTTGAAGACGTCAGAGCTTGGTGCCGGAAACGTGACACCTGTGCAGCCAGTAAGGGCCCGAAGACCCGGACCAAGGGCAGAATGCAGCAGTACAATGCTGAGAGGGGGAACAAATACATTCTGGTCGCAATGGATTATTTCAGCAAATGGCCTGAGGCATATGCGATACCCAATCAGAGGCAACCACGGTAGCGACGGTGCTGGTAGAACAACTATCTAGCAAGTTTGGCGTCCCGATGGCACTACATTCAGACCAGGGGCGTAACTTCGAATCGAATGTATTACAGAAGGTGTGCACGATGTTGGGGATTAGGAAAACGAGAACAACACCATTGCACCCACAGTCAGACAGAATGGTGGAAAGATTCAACAGGACCTTGGAACAACACCTATCCAAGGTTGTCAGCAATAACCAGCGTGATTGGGATGAACATATTCCCCTATTCCTGTTGGCATATCGCTCAGCCGTACATAATAGTAAATCCAAGAGAGGAAGTCTGGCTGTACAACCCCCAACGGAGCAAGGGTAAATCCCCAAAGTTTACACCCGCCTGGGATGGTCCATACGAGGTGGTCAAGAGGCTTAATGACCTCGTCTACCGGATCCGTCGAAACCCCAAGGCTAAGTTGAAGGTGGTCCATTTAGATCAACTGCTCCCTACCATGGAGAGGATGTTTCTGACCGGGACGATCAGAATTAAAGGGGGGGGCGGGCGGTGTAACGAAATTTCCCTAAGCCGGCCCTGGTTTCATTCCAGTACGACCTCGATCGCTTCTAGGACAAAAAAATTGATCTCGAAATGGCTCGGCAGCTGTAGAATTGATTATGGATTGTACGAGAGTTTTCGATGCTGATTTTAAGTATTAATTGAATCCACGGAGTATATAACAATATAAAATGAGAGTTTTGATACAGCGGATAAAGATGATAAATTCAGCACAAAAGTGTTATAAAATTTGAACACCGCCTTTTATTTGTCAAGAATTGAACGGTGCCCAGTTTGAGCATATTACTTAGACTATAATTATTGTAAATATTGTTAATCACTTCAAAACTTTATTTTTTTAACATTTGTAATTATTTTACAAATTAAGAAAGTGAAATTTGACTTTTAGAAGGTCCAAAAATCAAAAAGCTCTATATTACTGAATAGAGAATTCAAAAGGCTTTTAAATCCGGTATCACACGCTACCCCTTTGCATTTAAAACTTCTTTACGGTTACTTGAAGAGGTAGGTGAATAATTTTATTAAAAATAGTACACTCATGTATAAAAACTGGGTAATTGTCTATTTGGTGTATCCTGAAACGAAAATATAGAATTTCTAATAAAAACACTTTTAACTTAACAAATTATAATATAGTGTGATGGGAATTCATCCGATTTTCGTGAAATCGGCATTCATCCGATATTTCGTGTAATCCAAAATGTTGGTCTCGCGACCTGAGGTCGGCGGGTGGGGGCTTGGAAATTCATAGACTCTCATCGAATGATCGAGAACCCTTCTAGAGAATTCCGAGAAGAAATATATAAATACAGAGAGCTGACGGAAGGATTCATTGAGTATTATGTAGCCGTCTAGTAAACAGTTCATCAAGATAAATTGTTAATAGTTGTGAGAATATAAATTAAAGTAGTAAAAACAATTTATAGTGAGCTCGCCTGTGTTTTAAATAAATCGAAGAGCTCGAAGAGTAAATAAAAACATTACAATAGGTATTATATTTTCATTCATTTCGTTTTAGATGTTGTGGCCAAAAATATAAGCTGCGAAAGTTATTTATCCTAAGTGTAACAACAACATTGTAATTTCAGTTGTCTATTTAATAAAAATTTGAATATTTGAAAGATCACATTAGAAATTGTAAACAATTTTATCACTTCTGCTGAAATAATAGGCACTGCACTTTTAATCGCTAAAAGTTTCCTGATTATTGAAATGTTTTTTGGTTTTTTTTTTGCAGAGTACTAAACTTACAACTTTACGACATGTTAAAAGTATACTTTATAACCTGTTATTAACTAGCAATTTCAATTATAAAGTTGAACATTTCTTCACAAGAATGTACAAAACCTATGCTATTGTTTTTTCATACGTTTCCCATACCACATTTCAGTATTTGAAAGGTCATATTAGAAATTGTGAACAATTTTATCACTTCTGCTGAAATAATAGGCATTGCACTTATGTACTTCACTTTCTGATTATAAGATGTTCATCTTTGTTTGCGGGTAGTGGGCTGTTATAAGTATTCAGTGAAACGATGTTAACATTTGAATCATTTCATAATAAATTCATAATAAATTTCTTAGCTTCAGTCAAAAACCCAAAAACCATCACTTGATCCATGTACTAATCAATATGCATTGGTCATTCATAAGAAATTTTCACCTCACTTCTACTGTTTGAAAAAACTGATTTGATACCTGATTTAAAAGGAGTTCCCCCTAATTATTATTTAGCTCCTTTAATAACCCTTATTTTGCTTTCGTTAATGACCTGCTTGCACTACTACTTTTCCATCTGATACGATAAGCTTAAGACTCAGGCTTTATTAATTTATATTTATTAATGTTTAATACTGAATGATTCTGAATTAAGAAGTGGTTACAATTACATAGATGGTACATGTTTGTATTTAAAAACGTAAACAATATTTAATAGTAGAGGATTCGAACTAAGGTCGACCTTCACCACTGTGTCAACCAGAACTTGCCTTAGTATGGCAACCCCAATAAAAATGCTCAAGATTATTATTAATTAAATTTTTTTTTAAATTATAATTTTCGAAAATTTCACCGGAGTGTTTACCAAATAAACAAACCCCATTGGAAAATATCTACTATACACAATATGCAACACCTCAATGCCTTACTTTTTTTTGGTCCCTATTACCTGGTAGCTGCAGTCAAAAAGGTAAGTTGATGTTAATAATTGAACTCTTTTGTCAAACAATCTGAACTAGTCTCAAAATTAAAGTAATTTAATTACAAATAATGTAGTATAAGGTTGCCTGAAAAAATTCGTTCACCGATACTAGTTGCAAGATTTTAAAATTGAATAATACTAAAGCTGTGCGCACAGACGACATGACCTGTGAGAGAGTGCATATGTTTCATGCATACACTGGTTCCGATTACATCGCAGCCTTCTATAACACAGAAAAAGTAAGACCTTTCAAGCTATTTTCGAAGGAACAAAAATATTAAAAATATTTCGCTTCATTAACGGATGATTTCGATGAGTATCCTCGGGAAAAAATGAATGTAATTGAAGAACTCACGGTGACTATGTATCGTATTGTATTATATCCTCTTTGCGTAAAATTAAACCCTGAAAATTGTGGACACTTAACACTAAATGGATTGGAGGGAGACCAGACACCTTTAAATATTGAAGATTTTCTAGAAGTGACAGAGAAAGAAAATGAAGAAGGTCCTTCTGACTTGGAGTAATAATCATTCATTACTATTTTTTGTAGGATCACTTATTTTAACGTATATTGTTGCTGCTTAATAAAGAATTTTTCTGCGAGACATGAATTAATAGTTTTTTAATATTATTTCTCTATTTGTTCTAAAATGTTTATCTTGACTTTTATCTATGCCAGGTTTTTCAAAAGTTATTTTATTACAATTTATTAAAGAATCATCTTATCTCATTCAAAATACTCCTCTATAGTAAATTAATTTATCCTCGTTTTTACCTTGCATGTTAAACAGGTGATGGCGACTGTGCGCCCCACAGCTATAGCATTGTATCCTTTTCTATGACGAGGAGTAAGTACGCGGAATCTCTCTCTGTCTTGGACTTTGGCTCGGTCGGAATTTTTCAATTTAAAAGTTGCAACTAGCATCTGTGAAGAATTTTTTTTCAGGCAACCTTTTTCTACATTATTTGTAATTAAATTACTTTCATTTTAAGACTAGTCCTGATTGGTTGACAAAAGAGTGCAATTATTAACAGCAACTTACCTGTTTGACCGCAGCTACCAGATAATAGAGATCAAAAAAAAGTAAGCTACTGAGGTGTTGCATATTGTGTATAGTAGATACTTTCCACTGGTGTTTGTTTTGCTTGGTAGACACGATGCTGAAATTTTCGAAAATTATAATTATTTTAAATTTTAATTAATAATAATCTTGAAAATTTTTATTGGAGTTGCCATATTAAGTCAAGTTCAGAAACTTATTTTATTTAATAAAATATTATTTTCATTTGGTCAACACAATGGTGAAGGTCGATCTTAGTACGGATCTTAGACTATAAGAATTTCTACTGATTTGGCAAACTCTCATGCATAAAACAGTAAAACATTGTCGCTTTGTGGTATTTCGAATGTATGTAGTTTCAGTTTACTTACTTACTTAGTACAGATGATTATCAAAAACTGACCTGTATCACAATTTCTCATTTACATTGAAAATGACAATAAATTAATTTATTCATTACTTTACGATCTCACTGTACTGTATGAGCAATGTTTAGAAATCGATCAGACAAATTCTGGTATACTGAAAGACTTGAAAATATTTCCTCTACTAATTCATGGCGTATTATTAATTTTGGACATCACACAAAGTATAACGAGTTTTCTTTTCAACCTTTCATTAATGAAAGCAACAAATTGAATGATAGCAATGCATTAACTCTGAATGACGATAATATTTATGTTTCCTAAACTAGCCACTGTGGTCGAACATTTTACATTAAATCTCCTGCAAAATGAAACGTAAACATTTATGGGAAATAGAAACTTGAATTTTCTTATTCGAGATAATGTTATTGCATCAATACAACAATAATTGCTTTGGTAATGGTAGATTTCGATATGGTAGAGATGCCATAAAACTGCAAACATAATAGTAATGGGATGAATCGTGAGTGTAGTTTGTAGCAAAATGTGACATTTATGAAAGATTCATAGCTAACAACTTTTCGTTGTTAATGTTAATGTACGATGAAATATTGGTGTACGTTGTAACATGTAAATATGAATAGATATTATTAACGTAAGGCCTTTTAATGCTCTCACACATGATCTAAATTCTCTTTATGGTATATACACTGAAACTTTTAAAAATATAGGACTAACAATACAGAAAACCCAGTGGACTCAACAGCAATAGCCATATAAATTCATATATCTTATAAAATTATTTGGACGAGCCATGTAAGCAGATATATTCTGAAAACACTAATTTGTGAAAAACTACTTTTAGACATGTATCAAATGTTGATTTGATAAACGACGTTAAGAGTTTCAAACGTGCACTAGAGTCCCTCCAAATCGTAAGTTGGGCTATGTGTAAGTCTGTTATTCCTATATTAGACACCATTAAATATAAAAAGCGATAAAACAGGAGCAGGAAAATACGCAACAATCGAGCAAGGAACCATTTAGCAACAACAGGGCAGTATTTTTTTCGATATTTTATTCAATTTCTACCTCGAATATACTTTTGAAGAGTAATGAAGGAAACAAGGGCTTAACAATCTCAGGTATACTAATGACACCGGGAACGAAAATGGCAATACTCCATAAGCTCTACAACGTTTGCTAAACAAAGTCACTGCTCAAGTAAATACCACTATAACAAAAATAATTATAATATCAAAATCCCAGAGCCTCCAACAAATATTAATATATACTATATATATAGGAAACGAATAGATTCTATTATCGGTAGACCTCTATTAGTTGTAACCTAGATCCAGAAGTAAAAAACTAGATCCAGGATCGAACAGACAAGAACTACCTTTATAACTATGCGGTCATTATTGGGTAACTAAAACTGAAGATATCGAGAGAAAATTGGTGCACGTTGTTAAAAACAGAAAAAAGACCAGTTGGGTCAAACCAGGGTATCAAACCGAGCGTAAAATTAGCTAAAACTTTTAACATTAGTAATGGAGTGTACAATTGTGAGCACAAGTAGAAAGAAATATTTCTGGTTCAAAACCATCACATATTGGATAGTTATAAATGTTCAATCCCTATATCGAGTTTCCTAATGGTCGACCCCGATATTGTTTACAACATTCAATGAATGAAATAATGAAAACGGCACTCTAATAAGAAAAGAGATTATTCTGTACTTAAACGCAAATTAAGTAATTGCATGTAGAAGTTTCAGGGAAACGAGGTACTAGAGCCCTCCGAAGCGGTGTAGAGTTCAAAAGTCTATAAAATTTCGAAAAGCTATTAACATAATTGTCTTGAAAGATTTAGTTATATTTAGAAATTATATCAAATATATTATATGATGTCTAATCTAAAAACTACGGGGTAACAGAGTCACTACAAAGCACGACTCCCGAGTTGGGAGGTTCTAGTGCATGGTTTCCCTTATACCTCTAAATTTCACTGTTCAACTCGCACTTAAAATTTCATATATTTGAAATACATGTTATTAATTTTTGAACGCAATACGATGTCGTATCAATGAGCTAGACTTCTACTCACTCGAGATTTCATTCAAAGAGAGTTTGGAAATTCTCTTTGACAGATGAAGTTAACTTGTTAAACCTAGCAACTACGGAATGATGGCAATTACATGGAACAACTCCATACTTCTCTTTGAGCTAGTTTACTTCCAAACTCCTAGTTGTTGAAAATAACATTTCACGTCAACCCCTTGTTACCTAGAGCATATACCTTCTGGAGGTAGCCTGCAATGTACAAATATCGGGCCAAGGATAGAAAGAGAGGGCAATAGAAAGAGCAAGAGGCTATTTCACTCGTTTGGTAGGTGCAGCCAATGAACTCATTGGATGCAGTTCCCAATCGAGTGAAATAGCCTGTTACCCTCTCTATTGCCCTCTCTTTCTAGCATTGGCAGGATATTTATGTACTGCAGGCTATCTCTAGGATGTAGATGCTCTAAGTTTGTTACATATTAAATTGCAATGCAAATTTATATTTAAACATGTCATACATGAATAGATGCCATTAATACACTTAGTTGTAATTGTATAGATAGGAAGAAAGTATATGAAGGGAAAACAAAAATAGTTTGTGGAATATATGAGGCAATTTTAAAGGTTCTGTTAAGTCGACAACAATGATATATTGAATTGTGTTGCCTAAAAGAAATGTAACAGCTAGTGAGGCTGAAATAAAAGAGAATTTATTGGTAGACACGAGTATGGAAGTCCATGATTTTTGGAAGTTGAAAAATTAACATGTACGCCTTTTTATTCGCTTCAGGTCTTAGACGTATTGCATATTACGGTACCAATAATTTCCTCGCCCATCCTATACTTCTTCTTTCTCTACATTTATATTTAGATGTTGTGTAGAAGGTAAAAAACTACATTTTCAGTAGTTCCTTGATGTTATGGTATATACAAAAACGCAACGACCAAAATGTTACATTTGTTCCAATAGACTATATTGTTTGAAGACGCGAGATGACACCTCGAAGAGAGTAGACTATATTGTTGTTAATTTGGTTCTAATATTAATTTTGTCACGAATTTTTATTAATGACCCTTGTTTTTAAACGACTTCCAAAAAGGAGGAGGTTGAAATGTCTTCTTCGATGGCACATTACATATAATATCCAAAAAAAAATGTATGAATTAGATGTTGCGGTTTTAGTTCAATGTTGGTTCAATGCAAGTATATAATTGACGAAGGACCTTTAGCGGAACAATCAATAAAACATTGTATCGTCGCGTAAATTAAATCACCAAATAAAAGTTAATCACTGACGTTTTACGTCGAAGCTCTGCAGGTGGTGTTTTCTTCTTCTTTCTTCAGAGGCTAGCCGCGCTGCGGCAGGAACTGTTTTTAGAGCTTCGTCTGGACAACACGTTACACAAAAAAAAGCGAAGTAATGTTCATTGATTGAACAATCAAAAAATGCGGGTTTAACAACAAATGATGCGCTTTTGTAAACACAAAAGAAACAAAATGAAAGCGGTTTAGCGGTTGTTACGACCGGAACTATAACTCGCGAAATCGTAACACAATAACAACAAAAAACGGCCGTCTTAAGACGGAATCAAAAAAGCGTCCAGATAGCTTCGAAGCCAATACACGAATCACACATACTGTCTTCATTTTACACGCAAAAAAACACTTAAAATTAGCATTAGCGCGACGGAAGGTTTTGAAAAAGGTGCAGAAGTTTAAAAATCAATGAAGTAATTCAATCAAATTTAAACAATACACTTGCGGGAACGCAACAGAGGTTATCAATTCGTATGCAACTTTTTTTAAGTATGTGCGGCGATTATTCAAAAACGGCTTGGGCAATTTTGATGATTTATACTGCATTATATTAAGGAACATTACATAATTGTCTATAACATGACATTTACGGTTTTCTAGAAAATCAGAAAAAAAAAGTAAATAAGGGACTAGATTACAGCGATTTTCAATGAATCTTCACTGTTTTCTCTAAAAGTGCTCACGCAATTTAAATATTATAAATTGTATTATACAAAGATATATTCCAGCTAGGCTTGGGTCGTTCGTGAATGAGTCATTCAGCTCGAGCGAGTCGAGAGTCATAGGATGTGCTAAACGTTCAACGTTCAATCAGGAACTAGACTCACTGACTCGTTCATCGTTCAATCTTTCGACCGGCACAGTCACCTCGGCTCGGAGCAGTGGAGCGAAAAGAGCTGTCAGCCGTCTGGTTCATGAGATGAAAAGTATTTTAAAATTTGGTGGGAAGGTTTTATTTCAACGAATCGATGAATGGGTATTTTAAATTTTTATGATGACAGGCACTAAGGCACAGGATTGTTATTGTTTTGCAGTGTTTTTGTTATATAAATTTCTATTTGGGTTATAAGTAAGCATAATAATTTTATTTGTTTTTAATGTTTAGAGTTTTTTTTCTTATTTTTGTTATCAAATAAGAAAAAAATTAAAATTTTGTATTTACGTAAATTAATGATCTTTAAATTATGACTCAGCAAAAGTTTAATATTAGTTTGAGCAGTAGACTACACAAGTAGAGACATTATATAAATCCGCCTAAGGCTAAACGGTTCAATTGAACGACTCATTGTGAACGACTCGTTTTGGTGAGCTGAGCGAAATGAGCCGGCTCACTAAAAAGAGTCATAAAACCCAACGCTACTTCCAGCTTGATTCTGTACATTTTTCTATAACGCAAAACATACCATTTTTCTGAAAATCGGAAAAATATATGCAAAAAACTGTAAACATCATTGTAAATGTCAAAATTTTTAACATAAATATCTAGTTTAAATGTCATGATATGCCATGAAAGTATATCATACAGGGTGTTTTAATGGTTTTCAATTTGATGCATTTGAAAGTCACTTTCTGTTAGAGACGAAGTTATAGTCGCGTGAAATGGCAGAAAATATTCTGCTAGTTTATCGAAACAAAAATTTGTTAGATATGTCGGCGAACTCTTCTATATGGTTGTAGGTGTGTGTGCGCGTGCATGTGATATTAAGTGGTACATAAACCGTTGTATACATAGGATGGTTAAAATATAAGTTGGAATTGAATTAGTTATACATGGTGTTTTTAAAAATATTCTATTGAGTGGCACATAAATAGTTGCGTATACAAGGTGGTTGAAATAAGACTGGAGCAAAAGTAGAGTTATACAGAGCGGATATTTGCATTATATAGGACGGAAGATAATTACAGTTATACTTTAAAAATTGTCAGAAGTTGTTGATTATACAGGATTGTTGAAATATAAATTGGAATAGAATTACAGTTATACAGGGCGGTTTAAAATAGTTTTAATGTAGTTTGGAACATAACTAGTTGCTTATACCAGGTGTTTGAAGTAAGGGTAAAATTATTGTTATTCAGGGTGTATCATAAATTTGTTATATAAGCATAAGTAGTTAGGATATTTGAATCATAGAACGTAGGACGGAGTATAATTATAGACATGGGTTAAAAAAATTTAGAAGCAGTTGCATATACCGGGTGGTTGAAATAAATGGTAGAGTAAAATTATAGTCATAAAGTGTGGCTTAAAAAGGTGAATTTTGTTATATAGGGTAGACCATGAGCAGTTGCATAAATGGAACATATGGGGCGAAATAAAATCATTGGTATAAAGGAATAATTTAAACAATAGAAAGAAAGAAAGAAAGAGTCAATAGTGTGGAGAGGATTTATACTTATACAGGGTGGTTTTAAAGATTTCGGGACCGTTGTGATATTGTATTGAGTTGAATTATAGTTGTACAGGGCGATTCAGAAAATGATAGATCAATACGTTATATATAATATATATTACAACAAATAAAAAAGTTAAAATACATTTGGAAAATATAGACAAAGAATACAAATTAGAGAGGGAGAAAGAGAAAGGAAGAAAAAGAGAGAGATAAGAATTCGCTAAAGTTTTCAATTGAATTGTACCTTAAATCAGTTAAAAAGGAAGACACGTCTGAAAATAGTGAGTGATTGCACACGTTGTGATATTGTATTGAGTTGAATTATAGTTGTACAGGGCGATTCAGAAAATGATAGATCAATACGTTATATATAATATATATTACAACAAATAAAAAAGTTAAAATACATTTGGAAAATATAGACAAAGAATACAAATTAGAGAGGGAGAAAGAGAAAGGAAGAAAAAGAGAGAGATAAGAATTCGCTAAAGTTTTCAATTGAATTGTACCTTAAATCAGTTAAAAAGGAAGACACGTCTGAAAATAGTGAGTGATTGCACACGGTTTCTAAAGTCAGCTGAAGTCGGTTCTTTTTTAAATACAAATTATTTATAGATGTTATTTATAAATTAAGAGGGTGTATCTGTAATCCACACCACATTGGGTAAGATCTATGATTATTTTCTTGAGTTCTATCGTGTCGAAGGTCATTGAGAATGGACAAAAACAAGAACTAGGATTCGGTTATATTCGTTGTTTTTCTCTATTAGGATTCTTAACGTTAAAAGGTAATCGTTGTTACGGAAACCTAAACGTGTTCAGCCTATGGTAATATATTTGTTTATACACGTACATAAACCTTTCTGACTACTAAATAATTTTGTAGCTGTGTTTTAACTATTATGATGGTTTATTCAACATTGAATGTATTTCTTTCAATGAAACCAAGTAAATGTATTAATTTTTCTTACTTAGAAAATTTACATATTCTGGAAAGACTTGCGATCCGTCAGTTGTTCATAGCAAGATGTAGCGTAAGCCAGAATTCGACCTCACACTTTATCGTGACCATTGTGTATTTACATGGTTCGGTTGGCCCGCACTGCAGTTTGCCTCTATCCCCAACATCGACCGTCTGTTACCCTAAAGTTTTATTATAATGCAGTTAAATTAGTTCAGTATATGAGTTTATTTCTGAAATAAATTTTTCTCTAGCATTAAAACTATATACAATAACAATTAATTGTGTATAAGATGTTGGAATAGGTTACCTACTATGTGATAGTTCCACGTTACAGATTTAAATCAAATAAAAATAAATCTATTATTTTTGATTGTTGTCACGAAATTAATTTACAAGTAAAACTGTGATACATAGTAAAGACTTTAAAAAAGAAAAAAATTAAAAATATTTTGACAGGAACTCTGGCAGGAAATGATATCCAAGATCTGACAATCGAGTTGAAAATACTATAAACTCATAAATAAATAGTAAACAACACAAGGCATTTTTTTTATTATACCGGTTTTACTTTTATTGCTTATTGTCAATTCTTAATTTTTTATAATATTTACTTTTTTAATCTATATGTATGTATAGCAGTATTTGATTTTTAAATAAATGCTACACTTTACAGGAAATAATCAGAAAAAAATGTAAGTATACTATTTGAATAATCTAGAGTGATACAACAGATGTTGTAGTTGTGATATGCAGTACACAGAAAATGTTATTATAAAGGAAAGTTTAAAAAAATGATGCTGTTTATCCCTAACACTATTTAAGATTTATATCTATAAAATAAATAATAAATAAAAGATATGGAAAGTATAACACAAAAATGAAATACATATTGACAAAAACACTTTATTTAACTCAAGCCGTATGTAGAAGATGCGAAAGAAAAAGATAACTTGCAAAAAGGGAAGTACTTGCAATAGATCTGATATTTATTTACTTATTACGCTTTATTGCCCAACATTATAAACCATTAACAGAGCAAGTATACATAAAATTAATAAAAAATACACTCCAATTGATTAAATCTGCCTCACAAAATAAAACATTAAAAAAGAAAACATGAACTCACAACTAGGCATACACCGTTCATTCAGTCACAGTTTGAACCAGACCTCCAACATATCAAAAATGAATTCTACCATGATTTCAGATATTATATAGAGGCAATTTAAGCAAAACGTTAGTTTTAGCTTTCGTTCATAAAGAAAGAAATACCAGAAAGTTGATTTGCTAAGTGGTACCGGTGAATAAATGTTATTATGAAGTAAGTTGAACAAACATTTTAAGAAGGCAGATACTCTTCGTACGTTAAGGGTAACAAAAAAACTAATTTAATGATACATTGTATTCAATTCACTATAGCGGATAGTTATCATACCTTTGTTTTGAAGTATTCGGAAATCTTCTTTAAACGGGTATTACAGATATTTTGTGGCAGCGTCAAAACTTTGCCGTATCCTCCGTAGTCAATCCGAGAACGTATAATTTAATACTAGTAAAGTCGCGACATTCTAAAAACTTTGTCAACTTCTTACAACGAAGAATCTTCTTGGAACGTAGGGATTCCAAGAAGATATGATTGGTAAAAGTTATCTAAAAGGAGATTGTTGTTAATGTTATCAGAGAAATTGAAAAGAGTTTCATTTCTGGTATATTTCCCACTGTTTAATTGAAAATTATGATGATTACACCAAATTTAATGGAATCTAAATCATTTTAGGAATCCCAAATTTGATCCTTGGAGAACGCCGGATGTAATATGTTGGAACAAAAAAAAATTATTTATTACATGAAACACACTAAGTTCTATTTTTAACAGACTTCAAAAAGAAGGCGATTCTCAATTCGTCTATGTTTTTTTATGTTTGTTCACCGATTACTCGGCTGAAGGAATTTCGACCATTTTACAGGATCCTGTTTCGGTGGATAGCGAAGTAGTTCCATATTTTTTTCATTAACATAACTTGTACCGTTTCTTACAAAATGGGGGAAAACTATTTTTCCTATTTTTGCTATTTGCTATATGCCTTGGTGGAGTCGCCAGTATTATTAAAATTTTGCAAAAAAATTATTCGGAACGTGGGACAAATTGAAAGGAAATTGGATTAGTTCCGGAGTTTGTAGATGGGGCTACTATTTTACCGAGATCATTTACAGCGGTTAGTAAGTGTATTGATTTTACCCCAAATAAGGTATTTTTTGGTGCGATTAAACAATTGTTCTGACTGGCTGGCATTGGAACCACGTCAGTGGAAAACTTTTGTTTGTATTAAGGTTTCGGAAATACAAAGGCAGATAAGTTCGGAGCATAATCACATTGTTTCAAGAGGAATAGAACATGACCTTCGAGAATCCAGGATATGGTGGCAAGGTCTAGAAAACATGAGTGCTGGAATATTCCTATGGAGAAGAAATTAATTCAAGGAGTTCCAGAAAGAAACACGTTAAGCAAGGCAATGGTAGCGAGCAGAAATTCCTTTGAACTGTTGCTCAAATATTCACGTCTGGTTTAAGACAAATTGTAGGGTCAGACTAGAGCATAAAGTAAAAGGACATGTGCCAGCAAGCGAAATGCGCAATTCTTTGAACCTGCTAATTAAAATGGCTCAGCGATAGGAATTTGGTGCGGAAATTAGGAAATTGAAAAACGAAAAGCCTATTTCCAGAACTAGCAAAATTATTTCTTTATATCCTTTCATTGATCAGAGGGGTATACTTAGGTTGGAGCTCGCTTGAGAAATGTCGAGATTGCTTTCGATCAAAGGCATCCGGGAAACTTTACAAAATTGTTAATTTCACAGGAGCATTATAAAAACCTGCATGTGGGTCTTCAAGCCTTACTCAGAATTTTGCGGTTACTATTTTGGCCGATTACGGGTAGGAATTTAATAAAGGGTGTCCTAAAAAATTGTATGGTATGTTTCAAGGTCAAGCCCCGAGATTTCAAACAAGTTATGGGCGATTTGCCAGATGAACGCGTGACACTCACTAGGCCTTTCACAAACTCTGGGGCTGATTACGCGGGGCCTTTTGAAATAAAGGAGAGCAAGCTGAGGGGAAATAAAACATTAAGGGCTTATTTGTGTGCGTTTGTGTGTTCCGCGACGAAGACAGTTCAGTTAGAGGTTGTGAGTGAGTTATGTACGACCGCGTTTCTTAATGCTTTCAGAAGGTTCGTCGCATGCAGGGGATTGTGCGCAAATATTTTTTCCGACAATGCAACAAATTTTGTGGGAGCTCGAAATGAGTTGAAAGATTTTTTAAGGATCCGAAAAATGTCTCGGCTTTTTCTAAGTAGTTTGTTCAACAAAATATACAATGGCATTTTATTCCACATCGGTCTCCGCATTTTGGGGGTATCTGGGATTCAGTAATCAAGTCTGCCAAATATCGCTTGGAAAGAGTAATCAGGAAACAAAGATTAATCTTTGAAGAGCTCACCACAGTGGTCACTCAGGCAGAAGGATGTTTTAATGACCTTTAACTCCTATTACTGAACGCCCCGATGACTTCCTGATACTAACTCCTTCACATTTCCTTATTGGCACTTCACTTGCTGCTTTACCACAGCATGACATCAGGCAAAACAGATTAACTAGATATCAACTACTTACGCAGCTGATTCAAAGTTTTTGGAGCCATTGGTCAAAGGGATATCTAAATCAACTTAAGCAGCGAAACAAATGGCGGGAGCAGTCAGGCACTAACCAGGTAGGGTCAATGGTACTGGTTAAGGAGGATAATGTTCCTCCTCTGAGTGACAGAACTTCATCTTGGCAGAGACAATCTGTGTCGTGTAGTGTCAGTGAAAACCCAAAAGGGCATAATTAAATGTGCAGTTTCAAGAATTGTGTTGTTACCAAGTGGGTCAAACTCTAATGCCTCCTAAACAGACTCACATTTAAAGGGACTTTGTAGACTATAAGTATGGACAGTTAAAAAAATAATTTTGATAAGGGTTTAAGATATATAATTATATCCCTATTAATCTTTTTTTTTAATTTTTGAAATAGATTATCCTATGCATAGTAATTATTTTTGATGTTTTGGTATTAAGTATTGAAAGTTAATAACTTTCAAGGGCGGCGGTATGTTCGAGATTTATTGTTAATTTGGGGGGTGTAAGTTAAGAATCTTTTTGACCGAGAGGTATAAAAGCAGGCAAACGGGCAGTAGCTTTCGAACGTCGTAATAGCAAACATTGTAATAGAGTAGTTGTTAAGATTTCTAATTTGTATCATTAATTTAGTTGTTGTGTACAGCGATTTACGTGTTTTCTATGTTCAATAAATTATACAGTCCACTTTGTTAGTTGAAAGGTGTATATTTTATATTGACAATTAACCCACATAAAAAATAACAAATAATTAAAGAATCGTCATTTCTGTTAAGGTGTAAAATTGTTATCAAATAGAAGTAATTATAATTAAAAACTGGATCTACCTATGCCATTGCACTAAAAATTGTTTAATAAGTATTTTTGTAACTTTTCCAACTATATTCCAGGTTTCAAAAAATATATCAATTTTGTGTAAAAATGGGCTTTATTTTTTTATAATATCTCAAATTGCAATCAAGCATCAGGCAAAGTTTATTAGAATTAAAAACTGAATCCATTTGTGCTGTATTATTAAAAATTGGAATAAAGTGAAAGTTGATTGGAAATAAATCCCAATAAATGTCAGTTAATCAACTTCAATGTCGAGGTTCTCAGTTGGTTTCTATAACAGTGTATCTTCATAAGTTGATTCCAAATGGAAAATGTTCTTATGAATATTATATAGAGAAAAAATTATAATTCATAAAAATATTTGCATGGTCGAAAATATATACTGTAATCATTATGTCACTATTTTTCAACTGTATACGAAGTTTGTCAGCAAATATTTCGCTTATAAGTAAAATGCCTTTATTTTTCATAATGTATAAAAATCTTATCAAACAGGGGTAACAAAAATTATAAAATGCATCTAATTATGCCATAACACTAAAAATTGTATAATAAAAAATATAAATTTTGTTTAAGTATCTTTATTTTTAATAACACATCAAATTATTATCAGACAAGGTTATTTATAATTAAAAACTGCGTCCTATTATGTGATATCAATTAAGACTGTATAACGATTTATTATAATATTCCGCGGAGGGGAAACTACTAAATGAATGTAAGTATAATTAACAGACTTTAAGAATGATGATACTCAGATTGTCTACAATATAGTAGATCCACCTGAGTTAGAATCATATACAAAATTTTCTTAATACATATACATATCTACAAAACAAGTTATTCTATTCAACAGTAAACGAGGTTGGTCAAGCTAATAAATGAATTTAAAATACCTTATGTTAGGCAATATCGAAAAAGTTTATTAGATTTCATAACTGCATCCCCAATTAGGCCATTGTATCATTAAAAATTGTAAAATAAATCCATTAAAAAAAACAAAAACCGCTTTGAAATGATAATTAACTAAAAAGCATGAAATAATATTTTGCTACAATTAAATATTAATTCTGAAGTCATTTGAATTTAAACAGCGAAGTTGCGAAGTACAACTCATGAATGTACTTCCTATAAAATATTTTCACTTTCACTTGGCACCGACTTCATAAAAAGTATTTAATTGTATGTATTTTTAAGATATGATTTCATAAATGTTATGGCTTTGTTACGAAATCCAAATTGCCTTCAAAAAGTCCGTATATATGAAAATATCCTTAAAGAAGAAGACATTTTTGGAAAATCAACCCATTTGACTTCATATCCTACGATTATAGCAATGAAGTGGACAAAAATAAATAATGAAACAATTAACTAAATGCTCAATTTTAATAATAGAAAAGGTACCCAAAGGTAAACAAGAAAGACAAAACAGGAATGAAGAAAAAAAACGAGAAGGTAAGAAATGTAATTATTAGAAACTAATTGAAACAATAGCCGAAAGAATAAAATTTAGATGAAACTTTTTTTGGTGTAGTAGTTCTTTTCAACAACTTGAAATATTCAAATATTCTCATAGCTTTTCAAAATTTCACCAAGATCACCTAACTCATTGTCTACAGTCTCATTTTAATAAACGATAATAATTTATATTTAAACAAATTAAACACTACAGTTATCGCAATAACAATCATTTTAAAAATAAATATATTTTTGATTTTTGAGTAGATAAAATGGTAAATTAATCATAATTACATCCAATATATTTGGATATGTTATTAATGACACTTTTACATGAGCAATAATTTTTAGTTAAATAATGTAATATAAAAATTTTGACTTACTGGGGCAAAAAAATGCAAGATTTACTTACGGCATTTGAACAACAATTCAAGATAGACAAATTGAAGTGCATATTGGAAGCTTTTAAAATATCTTGCTTTTTTTCGATCGAAAGATAGTGGTTCATATAGTGCACTCTTAATATTAACGGTATTACGACAACTCACTTTTCGTAACATGCACACTATTACTTACTATTACTTAGGTGTTAACATACAGTTATTTGCTGTTAAATTACGTATCAACTAGAAATCTCTGTTGACCAGACTGTTATCATATTTTGATGTTGCACTCTGGCTCTGTATATTTATGACTTATGGTATGTCGTTTTCTGAACTCTGTCTGCTCAACCCAAAGTTGTCAGTTTGTTTAGTTTCTTTTGGTTGATGCCTTAAAGCTTGTAAACATAGAAGAGGAAATTTATGGTCCTGTAGTTTTTGATTCTTGATTTCTCTTTCTGTATGCTAAAACGGTGTTACAGTCGCTTAGTATTTTTCCTTGTTCTTAGCATTTATTAAAAACTACGTTGACAATCATAGATAACTCCAGCTCCTTTTATCTTCACAACCCTAAGCTTTTTTGATAAATTTTATTATGTAGAACCTCTATTGATCCCAAATTTAATCATCCTAATAACTAGTATTATAATAACTATGTATTTTACTTACTAAGTTCCAAGTTCAATGCAGATCTCAGTTTAATTCACGAATTTATACTATCACGCTATGAGGTCGAATCTATTTTAACCGAAGTATAAGAAACACACGGACAGCACGTAGTTTTGCGATTCGTTTTACAGGCAACTGCAAGGTGACGTCGCTGAAAACTAAGAGATTTAGTTAAATCCTTCTCCAAAGGTTACTGGAAGTCAATTCAATTTTCAAACGAAAGGTATCCATCACGTCACAATAGATTTTGCCGGGATATAACAAGGATTTCACCTAGCGAAGAGAAATTTTAGGATTTAAAATGAGGAGTTGCGGAAGAACTTACACAATTTTCTGGCTAGGTAATGTCATATTGGTAGAGAAGTAGAAATCAGGAAATTTTTGAACAAGGAAGTATTTTGAAGTTTAGAAAAGAAGTTTTTGGGTAAATATACATTTATTACTTCATAAATTTCTGCAATAAATATCGTATTATATATAGGAAAATGAATTAAAGTATTGTAATGTTTTTATTTATTTCCCCTAATTTTATATTTACAAACTATTTACAATTTATCTTGAACACCTGATGTTTACTAGCAGCGACTATATAGTGAATGAATACTTTCGCCAGCTTTCCATATTTCTTCTCGGAATTCTCCAGAGGTTTCTCGATCACTCGATGAAATCCGATGAACTTCCATACAGCCAGCGGCCGGTCAAGGGTCGCCAGACCAAAATTTTGAATTCCATGAAATATCGGATGAAAACCGATTCCAAGACTTATGGGATGAATTCCCGTCATATTGCCCCTTCCAGAAGACAGTTTCCTCTCCGAATGTCCCAGAATCCTTCATGTTACGGCGATATTTGCAAGACTCTCCATTTCGAAAACGAGTCGTAAGGTGGAAGTAACACTCGGCGATGTTCGAATCTGGGCTACGCATATGCCGACAACATACAAGGATGTAGATGCCACTGAATCGAAAGATAGTTTTCATCATGCTTCTCTCCACCCTCCAATTCAGTTCATCCAACGCACAAGCTATCTTTGAGACCGCCAATTTCTTTTTCCATCATCACAGCCTTCAATTCTACCAGAGTCTTCCAAAGATCTATGCTATATGTTGGCTTGTCCTGCGAGAATGTTTTCGTTACCAAATGAAGATGTCTCTGGTACCTACTGGATGTTTATCTTCGAGATGAAGGACCTTGCTCCCTTAACTTCTGGAACTGGCCGTACTTCTTTGCAAACACCTTGGCTATTCCCCTAGACATCCGGAGATCTCGAACCTTTCTTTAAACTAGGGAATATTCTATCAGCACCTCAAACAGGTCTCGAGGTTCTTCTCTGGTCACGTCGTGCTGCACTTTCTCCCAATTCGAGTATAATGCCATAAAGTGTTCGAAGGTTATATCGTCATGGAGTGATTGTTACTGCGCACTTAGGCGTGATCAACTTCGCCGTCATGACTTCCGTTGTAAGGGGCTAACCTGAAATGTACCGCCTTTGGTATTCCTCGAGGTAGCTTCCTTATTCTGTAGACAACATCGTTGATCAATTTGGTAAGGCCCCTCTCAAGATCTTTGTAACTTGGGCTTGGACTCGCTGGTGGATGTCGTTCATCCTTTAATGTAACTCGCTGTCTCTTCTGCTGGGGGACATTCAAACTTCAGATCGCATGGTAGTTGTAACTCGCGTCCCATAATAATACTGGCAAGGGTCTGAACCGGGGACTCGTGCACAGACGAACGATATGTCATTAAAAACAAGTGAAGATAATATTCCCAGTCTCTTTGGTGGTCATAGACTACGTTAGATAAATAGCGGTTAATGGTTCTAATCAACCGTTCTACCATTCAATTGGATTGCGGGTGTAACTGTCGTCCGTGTTTCATTGATCTTCAAGAGTTTGCAGACGTCTTGGAAAACAGTGAACTTGATATTTCTTCCTTGGGCGGACTGCAACTCCAAGGGAACACACCATAACGGCTGATTCATTCCTTGACTAGAAAATCAACAACGGTCAAGGTTCCTTGATTCGGCAAAGCATAAGCTTCTGCGCATTTACTGAAATAGTCCATCACCACCACAATGTACTTATTTCCGGAGTCAAATTCTTAAAATGGACCGGCAACATTAATGGTTACTCTTTCAAATGGGCTGCCCACGTTATATTGCTTCATGAAATTTTCTTTACACATGTAAATTTCAGTATCAATATAGGTCAACAAATAATTATTGATTATACAGGATATGTGTCCCTGTTTTCATTTCGCTTTAGATATTTGAAGTCAGTTCTTTTCTTCAATATAAATTATTTTAAGTAAACAAACTATATTAGTGCAATACACTTAACACTTCCACCTGTGGAACATAAGCAATCATCTAAGTAAAAGCCAATTCCTGATGCAATCCTCCAAGTGCTGAGATGAAATCTGAAAGAAGTGGCATTGTTCATCATAGTTGAAATGTCGATAAGTGAGACAATTCAATTACCCTAAGTTTGTAGAAACGGGCAGATTACAAGATGTAAATGTTGTTCCTGAAACTATAAAGGAAATGACACAATTCATATCGAGTACACTTAATAATGAACATCTTTACAAAACTGGTGCAGTCAAAATTAAATTTAAACTTACTAATAGAACATATTATCTTTCCGAGATTTTTCAATCCACTGAACGCAAGACATATACTGTTTCTAGTCGAGAACCTTCATCAGAAATTAATTTCGACATTTAGGAATTTCAGGAAAAAAACTAGCTCACAGAGACCCATATTCGTAGGAATAACAGGCAAACGCTATTACACATAGTACGTGAAATGTCTTCGATGGCACATTACATATAATATCCAAAAAAATGTATGAATTAGATGTTGCGGTTTTAGTTCAATGCTGGTTCAATGCAAGTATGTAATTGACGAAGGACCTTTAGCGGAACAATCAATAAAACACGTGCCGTCGCGTAAATGAAATCACCAAATAAAAGTTAATCACTGACCTTTTAAGTCGAAGCCCTGCAGGTGGTGTATTCTTGGTTCTTCTTTCTTCAGAGGCTAGCCCCGCAGTTGGTCGAAACTGTTTTAGAGCTTTGTCTGGACGACACTTTACACAAAAAATAGCGACGTAATGTTCATTGATTGGGCAAACCAAAAATGCGGGTTTAACAAACAAATGATGCGCTTTTGTTAACACAAAAGAAACAAATGAAAGCGGTTTAGCGGTTGTTACGACAGGAACTATAACTCGCGAAATCGTTACACAATAACAACAAAAAGCGGCCGTCTTAAGATGGAATCAAAAGCGTCGGAATAGCTCGGAAGTCAATACACGAAAAACGAATACTGTCTTTATTTTACACGCAAAAAACACTAAAAATTAGCATTAGCGCGACGGAAGGTTTTGGAAAAGGTGCAGAAGTTTAAAAATCAATGAACTAATTCAATAAAATTTAAACAATTCACTAAACAAATTGCGGGAACGCAACATTCCGCCAGCCTTGCATTACTAATTTCAAAACTAAGGGTCCACTGGCAGTGAACAGAGCTTTACAAGAGGTCGCTTCAAAGTTCCACTTGCAGTTCTAACTGTAGCAACGCGTACAACACCATCACCTCCAGGATATACGTCAATAATGCGCCCTAATGGCCAATTCAAATGAGGGGAAGTGTCTTGCTTCAAAATAACAAGAGTACCTGGCTTAACAACCTCCGAGGGATCAGTCCATTTGCTCCGTTGATGAAGAGTATGTAAATATTCTTGCGACTAACGCTTCCAGAATGCCTGATGCAATCGACGCAGTAACTGCCATCTGTTGAGACGATTAGATGGGACAGATAAGAAATCAGATTCAGGAGGTGCTGTTAAAGGTTCCATTGTACTCAAGGCGGTAAGATCCGATGGATCGTTGCTACAAGGGGTTATAGGTCGCGAGTATAAAACTGCTTCCACCTGCGCAAATACAGTAGAAAGTTCTTCGTAGGTTAGGATTTGATCTCCAACGACACGTCTTAAGTGAGCTTTAACGGATTTAATTCCGCTCTCCCATAGTCCTCCAAAGTGAGGAGCCGAAGGGGGATTGAAATGCCAAGATATGGTTTCTCGTGCAGCAGTAGCTCTAAAAGCTTTCAAGATCTGCTTGTGAGCACACACGAAATTAGTACCACAATCACTATAGACATGGCTACATCGACTACGACGTGCAATGAATCGTCGCAAAGCTGCCAAGAACGCATCAGCAGACAAATCTGATACGAGTTCTAGATGAACAACTTTCGTTGCAAAGCACTTAAACAGACACAGATAAGCCTTTAATGTTTTTGACCCTCTAGTTTTAGCCATGGTTATAGTGAAGGGACCAGCAAAATCTACTCCAACATGAGAAAATGGTTTCAATTGTGAAACGCGGGAAATGGCAAATTTCCCATGAAGGGTTGGTAAGCAGAAGGATTAAGCTTCCAACAAGAAACACATTTAAAAATGACACTAGGAATTACTTTCTTTGCAGATAGAATCCAAAATCGTTGCTGCAAAAGAAATTGAACAGTTTGGATTCCTGTGCGGTAAATTTAGTATCAAACGGCAATGGAGCATTAACCAATCTACTACCAAGTCTAAGAGTTCCCTGTTCATCAAGAAACGGCGAAAGTTTACGAAGCGATTTGGGCAAAAGTTTTTGTTCTTGAAAAGGGGAAATCTCTTTAGAAAAATATTCATCTTGAAAATATCGAACAATGCGAAGCTGAGCCTGATACAACTCAGCAGCCAAAAATGATCCCGAGCCCCTACGGTCTGGATTCCAAGCGTTATCAACAAAGCGACAAATATGAGCTATAATGCGGGTAATGCGATTAATAGAAGAATGTTCTTCTAACAAAGTACCAAATAAATTTGGTAATGCGGTTACTTGAAGCGCCACTATACGGACTTCAGTCATAACTAACGGTGACATGCTTGAGTCTGAGCAAGCATGTGGCAAACAAGCGGTAACTAACAATTGTGGGCCTTTCCACCAAAGTGTATTGCCTAACAACTCTGATGGCAAAGTGCCGCGGGAACCCAAGTCAGCGGGGTTATCACAAGATTGAATGTAAAACCAATGCGAAGAAATGTCCAACTGTACGGTGAAGAACTAAGCCATGAAAGGACTACCGTGGAATCTGAACAGCAACGAATCACCTTGAACAACAAACGACTATTGAATTGCTCATAAACATAATGAGCCAACTTAGCGGTAAGAACTGAAGCACACAGTTCCAATCTGGGAAGTGACAAAGTTTTCAAATGGACAACTTTCGATTTAGACAACACAAAAAAACTTTGACGGAATCCAGATGCGGTTTCGAACACAAAATAAACAACAGCGGCATAACCTTTCTCAGAAGCATCACCAAATACGTGAAGTTCACAACCAGAAAAAATTTCTACAGCAAGCTGGCGAGGCAAAACTAAATTCTGCTAGGTCAACAAAATAGGGACAACATCTTGCTGCAACTGGGGATCGACAAACAAACAATAATTCAAAGATAACCGATGAGGTATCTTAGGGGATGCATTTAACACTACACGAAGTTTGGTGGTTCTACTATCAGGTTTCAAAACACAATGATGCGGTATGTAGTAACAATCAGAAGAAGTAGATGGATCGGGAACCAACTCCATATGATCCAGCTCCAAATACTCTGAGAAAATCACAATATTGTTTGTAGAGATCTGGTTGCTGTAGAAGACGTCTTTCTAAAGAGTAGAAACGTTGTCCGGCGAGATTATACATTCCATCAAAAGCAGGAAGTGTATTTCGAAAAGGAAGGGGCACAACGAATCTACATGAATCCAATCTCCTGCATCCTTCGGAAAATATTTTTTCGCAGATAAGTTCATCAGGGGACTGAACCAGTGCGGTAGAAACATTTTCAATTGTGCAGAACCTTTGGAGTGAATCATCTAATTATACTACATCTTCAATTTGATAAAAAAGCGAAATTGGGTTTATGACTGACTGAGAGTGAGAGTTAACAGAACTCGAAGACACTCTACCCATAAGGATGTAACCAAACACAGTGTTAATGGCATCATGGCATCAGGAACACCTTCCTTTCCCAGTAGGCGTCCATCCAACAAAATTTGAGAGAATATATCGGCACCTAAAAAAAGGTCAATAGCGCCTGGGCTATTGAAACCAGGATCAGCAAGTTTCAAATTGGTTAGATATGCCATATTAGCCATGTTAATGGGCGCAACAGGCATATCATTGCAAATGCGGGGTAAAACAATAGTATCAACAACAAAATTGCACTCACGCTTTACTATAGAGCAAAGAGAAAGGGCAAGAGAGCCCTCAGCAGAGATACTCTGCATAGAACCTAGCCCGTTGAGTTGAATCGAAGCGGGCATAGGTCGGAAGCCAAGGCTATAGAGCAAAGAGAAAGGGCAAGAGAGCCCTCAGCAGAGATACTCTGCATAGAACCTAGCCCGTTGAGTTGAATCGAAGCGGGCATAGGTCGGAAGCCAAGGCGTTTCACAGCCTTGCTCGGAATGAATGATGTCATGCTACCAGAATCCAGCAGACATCGCAAAGTTTGATAAGAACCATGCTTATCTAATACCTCAACTAAAGCGGTAGAGAACAACACATTTGATTTGTAAGACAAAAGTAAGCTATGACAAGAAGTCTGCGGTAGAGAAGTTTCGGGACTTTCAACAGTATTAATGGTACTAGATCCACCAGATCTGGAAGCCAGGTTTGCGGGGGGAGCACTAGATTCAGACCGAATGCCTGAATCACAACGATTTACAAAATGAAGCAATGTGTGATGGCGTTGTTTGCAGTTGCGGCAAGTGGATAAAGATTTACAGCGATTCGACTGAGAGATGATGAGAATCGCCTAAGCAATTAAAACAAAGTCTAAAATCTTTACAAACTTAAACCGCGCGGATACTGATTTGTTCAAGAATTCAGAACATTTGTAAATCGCATGATCGGATTTACAAACTAAACAATTTCTATTCTTAGTGACAAACAAAGATGTAGTGAAACGGGAAGAATGTTGCTTTGAATTCAATGGTAACCTTTTGTCAACACTTCGCTTTGTCTTGCGGGATAATTCAACTTGTTCAAAGGCATCGCAATGCTTCGACAAAAAATCAACAACTTCCGAGCGGATCGGAAAGTCATCTTGAGCGGTCACAGTACCATGGTAAAGTTCCAACTTAGCGGCTAAATTCTTTAGAACTCGTTTCAACATCATCTGAACGATACAAAAATCCCACTGATTTACTGGTAAACCCAAATTCTTCAGTGCTTCCAAATTATCACTGAAGTCATCCAATAACTTCCGAACCTCTGAAGTTAGGTGGGGGAATTGTTCTAAAGCTGACCAATGAGACTCCGCGATTAAACGAGTTCGCTTGAATTTTTTCAAAAGTGTTTCATAAGCACTCACGTAATTGTTTTGTGTTAGTTTAAAATTCCTAATAGCGTCAAAAGTAGGCCCTTTTAAAGCTAACTGCAAATATTTGAACTTCTGCATAGTACTGAGTTTTTCATTATTGTGAATTAATGAATCAAACAAATCAATAAACGTACCAAATTCCAATGTGTCTCCACTAAATGAAGGTAAATCAATTGGCGACAAAGCAACACTTTCCTGTTCCCGAGCTATATTTTGTGACGTAAAATTCTGAACAGATTTCAGTTTAGCAAAAAGAGAAAACAATTTTTCAAATTTATTGCGAATGTCATCCTCAAAGTCAAAATCATCGTTTGCATCTGAAATCAAACCAACAATCGAATTGTGATGTTTAAAAAATTCTGAATGAATTGAATCAACCATATCAATCATGCAAAAAAACAATTCAACGTCGTCACCTCTTAAAGCTTTCTAGGCAGCAAAATAAATATCTTCTAATCTTTTTAACTCCGATTGTCGATGATTTTTAAATTTACGTAAATTTTCAGCGGTTTTTGACATCTTAACAATAAATTAAAATCACTGTAACGCCACTGAACAAATCTAACACGATAGACCGAAACTATTCCAATATCTACAATTTTTTACTGTTGAAGTAGAAAGTACGAATTATCTGACCCAATGTCAAAAAAATTCAACGTATAAATTTTGCAAATAACCAAGCAAACGAAACGAGCTCTTGTAAGTTTTTTAACGCGGCAACAAATATGCAAAATTTATTTCCAAAGGAATGAATGAATATCCCGAACTTGCTTTCTCTTATAACAAATAATGAATGCGAAAATTCAATGCGCTTTTCAACAATAATTGAAACAAAAAATCAATGGTTTGATCGATAAACTTTGCACGGAATTAACTTAAATTGCATCCGGCTCGAAGTTGGACCAAATTATGAAATGTCTTCGATGGCATTAGATGTTGCGGTTTTAGTTCAATGCTGGTTCAATGCAAGTATGTAACTGACAAAGCACCTTTAGCGGAACAATCAAAAAACTTAAGCCGTCGCGTAAATGAAATCACCAAAAAAAAAAGTTAATCACTGACCTTTTAAGTCGAAGCCCTGCAGGTGGTGTTTTCTTGGTTCTTCTTTCTTCAGAGGCTAGCCCAGCAGCTGGTCGGAACTGTTTTAGAGCTTTGTCTGGACTACACTTTACCCAAAAATAGCGACGTAACAAATGATGCGCTTTTGTTAACACAAAAGAAACTAATGAAAGCGGTTTAGCGGTTGTTACGACCGGAACTTTAACTCGCGAAATCGTAACACAATAACAACAAAAAGCGTCCAAATAGCTCGGAAGTCAATACACGAAAAACGAATACTGTCTTTATTTTACACGCAAAAAACACTTAAAATTAGCATTAGCGCGACGGAAGGTTTTGGAAAAGGTGCAGAAGTTTAAAAATCAATGAAGTAATTCAATCAAATTTACACAATACACTAAACAAATTGCAACAGTACGGCTCCCGATTTGAAACAAACAACTATAAAACTGTCAATAAAAATAGTGGAACTGGAGCCATATTTTTCCGTAATTTACCCAATACATTTAAAAAATTAAAAAGAAAAATTAAGGAAAAAGAAACTCAAAAAATGAATTATAGCAAATGTGAATTAGTGAATTTAAAAATTTATTTTTAATAATTTTAATAATACACAGAACAAACTGCGTTACCTACCTGCGTAGTTTTTACTTGTAAATCTGTTCTGTAAATCATTTACTGTGTAACATATCTGGATTATATAAATAAATAAGTATGTTTTATCGGTACCGACATCCTACCACATAAGGCAACATTTAGTTTCTCTAAATAGTGATATTTTGGTTTACCCGGTAGAATAATATATTCACATACCTGATATTGGGTTTAAGACTTCGAAATGTAGAGACAAGTTTTAATGGCAAAGTGCTCCATCCCTGTGTACATTTTCTAAAGTAACCGGTGTCGAACAAGATGCCATTAAATAAGTTAGGAAAGAGATTGACACGGAAGCACTAGGCGTGTGGGTTGGGTAATACCAACGACGCTGACTTTAAATTATAAAACTTTAATGCTCCAGTTTCAAATAATAATCATTAAGCATTACGTTGAAGAAGTTGTGAACTAATGGTGTAAGTCGATCCTGCAAGATAGTGTATAAGTTTACATTGCGATATCTTATTTCATAAATGATACATTATGGTCTAGAACTGGCTATTTGTGAAGCTTTCCACTTAGAAACGGGTGTATTCGCTGTAAAAGCCATGTCGGACAGTTTACTTAATAGAACTAAAAAAAAACCAAATAAACTACCTATACAGTATGTCTCTGATGTATTGTTTGAACAAATCTATTTATTTAAGATTTTCTGCAATTTTACTCATGTCATATTATACACAGGTTGTAACCTCACGCATTGCAGATATTATAGCAGGTGATTAGTATAAATTTAAAAAGCTTTAAATAACTTATGCCAAAAAGTGTATGGTTTATGAGAAAAACCTGTCCAAAGTAGTCAACCAAAGTAAGTACAACAAATTTATCAACTGAACAGAACATTAAACAAAATCCACCACCATTCTTATCAAATGAATAGGCGACATTATTTTATGTTGTCAACAGAGTTAATGAAACAGAAAACATGGGAACATGGGATTAAATTCGCTTTGTTCACTAAGCGTAAACCGCAATAAAGGAAGTATTGCGGAAGGCTCTGGTTCCGTATTGCAAAAACGTAATGTAATATTTAACAGTTTTGAATGTATATTTTAAAGTGGTTGGCTTAGCTAAGAAAGTTAGTTTTATATTTCAATTATTAAATTAAACATGATTATAGAAATGTTAAGCATGAAATAAAAACAACCGAATTATTGATGAGTTTTTTATGATATTGCAAATCAGGTTACTTGTACAATTTCTCAACTCTATGTTACAGTTTCGGTACTTCTATGTTTTTTGTTTTTAAAATTTTAATGCAATACAATAAGTTATTATTAATAAAGGCTTACAACTCTACACTGAAAATAATCCTTTATAATGCTTCAGTAAATCTATTAAAAAGCAGGAGTTATGTCATGTTAACATTAATTGAATAGTATATTCTTTTCGTACCATACAGCTTTATGCATATACAGCAAGATTGCTAGAAGTATTGAAATATCACAAAAAATGGTTGAAAATATTTTAGCGAAAAAGAGCATAATCGGAAACCCACAAATCTCTAAAATGTTTATTTTCCATAAAAAGCGTAACGTATCTATGTAAAAGAAAGAACCGTTTATTTATGGAAAACTGTCCGTTAAAAATTATAAAACCTTATTAAGCCAATTCCAAGTCTAAGAAACAGGCTTCAGTTAGCTCTACCTGGCGACTGCTTAAAAGGCACTTCAATATGGTGGTTGTAGCATGAGTCAGCACCCTAATAGATGGTATAAAAGATAAGAGCACTGCATATAAGCCTCAGGATGTGCTTAACTAATACAGGACTGTGGAAGTTCTGTAATAGTTATCAAAGCCAAGCAAATGAACTAGAAAGGTCTGAAAGGAAACACCTGATACAAAAAAATGAACTATACGTGTGGTAATGACGACAGTATGACGGCCGTGGAACCGCGTCGCTCTCATCTATAACATTTAAAAGCTGAATAAGGAAAAGAACGGTCACGTCGAGGTAAATGAAACAGGAAACTGGTCAGGGAAATGTGATACTTTGTATCATACACGTGCATGTTATTTACACCTAACATGTATATATATGGACGATAAACAAAAAATGGCTAATCGAATTTTTCCATTACCAGAAATCTGGTGCAATTGGTGTAGTTTAAATGCAATGAATTACCGTGTCGCAAGCCCTCATTTACCAACGAATTTTATATTCGGTGCTTTATTTTTGAATTCTATAACAATTTCAATAGTTTTTTATATTACGGTTTATCACAAAGTAGTCTCATAAATATTTTATAGAGATAAAACTGAACGTTTTTTAGAAAACCAGAAAAAGCCTATGAATAATAAACATCAACAGCATAACGTTTCTTCATAAATAACGATATGTAAATGGCAAATTACATTTGTTTATTTTATTTAATGAAACGTCAATACATTCCATAATTTGTTAGAATGGTTATTAATCAGATAGTCTGGATAGTCACCAGCAAACTACCAGTAACATGAATTTTTCGCTCCAAAAGTTGGAGTAGTGCAACGCAAGTTAGTCTCCAAATGTGATATCAATGTTTTGGTACTAATCTACCATGCCAAGCAAACATACAATTTTGAATTGTTTAAATATCTACTACTTTATTAGACTTAATAGTTGTTTGACACTAGATAGGTAAGCAGGGGTGGATCCAGAATTGTCGTTGGAGGGGCTTGACCTCATTTGGGGGAAGCTTGACACAGTTGGGGGTAGGTTTCAGCAAATAAACATTAAAAACGCATATAACTCTTATGGGGCGGGGGGTTGAGCCCCTTAGCCCCCTCTTGGATCCGCCAGTGCAAGTAGGTAATTATTATGCACATCTATGTACATATTAAACACCCTTTATTGTTACTTTATTCGCATAAGGTATTACGATTTATGAGTACCTGTTCCTTATGTTAGAAGGATCCAATAATTAATTATTCTTCCTTTAGGCTTTGCCGTAGTAAGGTAAAAATAGAAGTTCGTTAGAAAACTTAAATCCATTCACTAGGAAAATACTAATAATCATTTATTATATTTTTTGCCTCGACTTTGAATCTACTCATGACCAAATTAGCAAGAAACGAAAGCAATGTGTTCGCCTTGCCATCTCTACTTGTGACTCATAAAAGATCCTCTTCTGAAAACAAATCTGCATGCATACATAATTTTCTAAGAAAAATAAATTCGTTTATTTCCGGCTCCTGAAAGGAGTTTTCAGGGAATAAATCCCCAACGAACGTGAAAGTCTCTGGAATAAGTACCCTAGGAAATTAAAATGGTACATAACATTACATCACACTAAAATTTCTTGGCTTTAGCGAAACCTTCAATACTGATTGAGTAAATTAAAATTTAAGATTTTCTGCCAACGGAGTAAGTTTTTGAATCGCGTTATTAACCGTTTAAATACTTTATATAATTTTAGTATCGTTGTATTATAAACATATAACTTCTGATACATTACATGCTTATAGAACGTTATTTATGTACTGTATAGGCATACAATTCTGTAATCGAAGCAGTATTGTCTATTTTAGCCCTCATTTCTTAATCCTGAATATTTGCATAAATTTTAATTTTTATTCAAACACTGTTATATTATTAAAAACCATAAAATGTCAAGCAATTAAAAATAAAGTGCAATTCATTTGCACTAGGGATACGAATTCCTACGGTAATAATTTAAACTTTACCAGCAATGGTTATACTTACATGCCCAAAAGATCATACATACTCTTTCAACCAAGAAATAATACAGCTACACATTTTAAATTTATTGGCAGTGTTTCTTAAGAAGGTTTTTTATTTATTTCCAGAATGTCACCGAAGAAAAAGAGTACCCAGATTAGAATCTTCGAAAAACTCAGATTGATCAACATTCAAAAACTGCATCTCATTTAACATCAGATAGTTCTTAGTTCTTAATTCCAGTTTAAAATTTACAATGAACACAATATTTATTGCAAATCCTACAAAGCTAATGAAACCTGTGCGTATGACCTGGACAAAATTACCTAAAACTAAACTAACATACAAAAAAGGAGACATATAAACTACTATACTAAAACAGTATAGACTAAATTATATTCAAGTATTGCTATTTTTTAAATTTTATAAAATACTAATTAATGCAACACTGAATAGTACCCAATTATTTTAGACAACATGCATGTTGTATTATTATTCACAACTTGTTTCACAAATGTATCCTTACTTGTTATTAAAAATCCAGTCTTTTCTTTTTCTTTTTTTGAGATTACTATATAACACTTTTAACTCATTTGACATGCTATTAAAAATTCTAATAGCCACAATGTGGCTATTTTTATTATTTATTGTTTTCTGTATAATAGGCATTTGTAAGTTTTTATTTCTGGTTAAACTTGTTGATTTTTTAAATCTACCCTTTAGATTATTATAATGGTACATATGTGATTCAATGTAAAAGAGTTGTTTTATATTTAGTGGATTAGCCATAAGTACAAGTTTGTTATAATTTATTACTGTCAAAATGCTGTTTTGGATGTTTTCTAACAATGTTCTAAAGTTCGTGTAGACCCCTTCCCAGGCTATTATTCCATAATTAATTATGCTATGAAATAAGGGATAAGATATCATTCTAAGAATTCCACAGTTCATTACTCTAGATAATTTGGCAAAAATGAAAACAATATATTTGGTTTTGTTAATAATGTATTGAATACTTTGATCCCATTTTAAATTCTGATCAAAAATAATCCCCAAATATTTACAATTTTGTACTCTAGTAAAATTACTAACTTTTATTTGTGTATTAAATATATCAGACACACTCTCAGAATAATTCCCAAAGGTCATACATACGGTTTTTTTTTCAGACAGCATTGTTATCGAGATATTCGTTTTTCATTTCAACTCCTTCCCAAGATTACTCCGGTGAGATAACGGTAGTATCATCTGCATACGATATTATATTGAAAGGCATATCCACCAAGATGTCATTAATGTATAAAATAGTGGCCCTGTTTTGACGGTCAAAGATTTACTATAATCTTCATCTTTCTTAACTCTGTGTTGCCTATTTTCTATGTAGCTCGTTAAAAGTTTAATAGCTTCCCCTTTAACTCCATATCTCTCCAATTTATCAAGTAAAATTTTATGGTTGACGGTATCGAAGGCCCTTACTAAATCAAGAAACGTTATTGCTATTAGCTGGCTCTTATCTAGGTTTGCTATTACCAAATTTGTTATCAAATGATTTTACATTTGTTTATAAATCCAAATCAATCGGTTGTAAATAACTTTTTCAAATTTTTTTCCCAATTTTAATATAAAGGAGATGGGTAGAGGTGGATAGATAGATGGCAGATATCTCTCACTACTTTTCTAAATAAGTACAATATCTGATTTTTGAAAGCATCTGGCCAGATAGATAAATTAATACTCAAGTTACTAATATGTACAATTGGTTCAATTAAATACTTTAATAATATTTTAATAGTTTTGGCACTTATATTGTGGACCATTTTTAAATTTTAATTTTCCTATAATGTGATTTATATCATTATTTGTGGTAGGATAAAAAAATATTGACTAACGACTTCTTCTTGATAGTCTTAATTTACAGTTAGACGGTTGCTGTATTTTTTCACACCATTTCATTCCACTTTTTGCAAAGAATCCATTTAGAGAGTTGACAATTCCTGTTTTATTAGTTATTCTACAATTTTTTATTGTTATCATGACACATTTCATCTTGCTCCTTATCATGCATTAATTTAGCCTCATATATCACTTGATCAAGTATTTTAACAAACTGTTTTTATTCCGTTCTTACCATGGTCGGATCCAAAGGAAGCGGGGGACGATGGGGGCGACCGTCTCCACCGAGAGCCTCAAAGTTAGTAAATTTAATATTAAAACTAGGTAATCCTAACTCCAAGAGCCTAGAAGAAGGTAGCTTCTATGGGTTTAAACCTCAGAATGACTATGTTTAATGTAATAACCTAAGAAATCTTATTTTAAAGTTTTATATAGCTAAATTTATTAGAGTTTTTAATTTGGGCGCTGGGCTCACTGATTATATTCTCATTAGAGATTATGCATAGTGCTCTTCCTTGTGAATTACCATTGCGTGGTCCCAGTTGATGTTATGATGTTCGGTCCATGCGTGATTAGCTAATCCAGACTTCGTTAGCTCGGCCCTTTGAGTGGGCAACGCGGTGTTTCTTAACCCTCGTGTCCAGTGGTCGCTTAGACTCCCCAATACAGAGATTGCCACATTCACAGCGTATGCTGTATATACAGTTTTACTAGTACTGCAGAATTTGTTTTCGTGATCATGCTCCTCAAGGTGTTGTTGCTCTTGAAAACCATTTTGATTGGACTATTGTTTTGATGATGCCAGTTTTCGTTGTTGATGGATGGTTAGAGTTGTAGTTTAGAACCCTGTATGTGTAGCCTTCCTGTACACTGTTGTTTCGATTCCGGTTCTAGTCCTTTGACATTTCACATCCAAGAATGGTTGGCACCCTCTCTCTTTCTTCTCCATAGTGAATCTCATGTAAGGTTGTGATCGGTTTAGATGCTCCAGAAATGCATGTAGTTCCCTCTCTCCATGTTGCCAAATAATGGAGGTGTCGTCGTTATACCTTAACCAGAGTTTTGGTTGCTTCTCGTACCCCATCAGTGTATTATCTGCGAACCATTCCATGTAGATGTTGGCGACGGTTGACGCTAACGGGGAGCCCATGACAATCCATCTTCTTGCGCGGAGAACCGTTTCTTCTCCAGGAAGTAGCAGTTCTTGAGGCAACACTGTAGTAAATCAATGATTGAATCTATTGGCAGGTCCGTCCTCTACATCAGGGTTTCGTCCTCGGTAAGTTTCTTTCTCACTATGTCCAGAGTTTCGTCTTGAAAAAGTTTTTAACGTCGAAACTTACTAAGAGATGTTCTGGCCTAAGTTCCATGGATTCTATGATTTGGACAAAATGCTTTAAATTCTTGACGTGCGATGATGTTTTGCCCTCCAAAGATTCAATTTTTTGTTTGATGTTTCATATTTTCTCAACTGCGGTTCTGACTTTCCATCGAAATACCTCGAGTTGCGGTGTCTTTGTTGCTTATTGCTGACTCCACTGAACTGATGATGTCTAGTACTGGCATCTTTTTGGGAGCTACAGGGTAGTTTAGGCCCTTAGAGAGCAGTGTTTCCTCAACTACGGTGAGAGTTCTCGATGACAGGTTCACCACTGATTTTTTGTTGGTTGTTTCCTTCTGCAACTCCTTCCTGGTAGGTTTGTTGAGTCATATGTAGTCACAGTATTTTTGGATCGAAGCAAATATCGGCATGTGATCCCCCTCATATGTGTATCTTCTGATTTCTAGCAGGAGTTTGGATTTCTTCCAACGATGATGGTTGATTTCTGACCTCACTAAAGCGTGGCTGGCCTGTCAAGTATCTTCTATGCTTGTTTCCCTGGGATTGGCGACTTCAGTTTGAAACCATTTGGTATGATCTTTAGGTCTCTGGCGTAACGTAGGAACTTGAAGTGGTCCTCTTCTCTGGTAATCTTCTTCATGGTCTTCTCGTATCCTCTTAATTTCCCATTGATACCGGGTCCGTGCTGGGTCTCCAATGTTAGTGTGAAGATGGTAGACAATGTAACTCGTTCCTCGAAACAATGCGGGTCAGCGGTGGGACTCTGATGAATAGAGAAGTATTGTAGAATCGAAAAGTGACGTCATTTTGTCGTCATAAGGCATAACCATCGTATAACTATGATACGAGTTATGAGTGCGAACATTTCTAAAGTGACGTCACTTTTCGATTCTACAGAAGTTTTCTATTAATCGGAGTCCCAGGGCAGTAGCTTTATGATCAGTGGCATACATGAGGTTGTATTTCCTGTTCGCTTTTATGCAGTTGATACAGGATTTCTTCTTTCCCAGGCAATCCTTTTCTTCATTGTTTTCACTGCAGACAAATTAAATCTTGAGCACAATTTTGTTTTTTATGGGAGAACACTGGGGTATGGTTAAGTCTTTATAGGTGGGGTACCTCTCCCATCCTATGTAACTTCTGTTTGCGGATATAATTTTCTTAAAATGCTCCGCACTACATTCAGCAAATATCGTACTAGAGCCTGATTTTCTTCTTTTTACACACGTAACCTTAAAGTCTTGTGTCAAATCATTTTTTTTATAGCTTGCTGTACATCAGTAATTGGTACATTCTGGTTAGAGTTTATAATTTTAATTTTTGAGTTTCCCCATTTGTCTGCGTTCAACACTCTAATCATTTTGTAGTGCATTACGCGCAGCGTTTTCTAGTAAAATCATTTCCCTCTTTGATTGACATTTTATGACAGTTGCACCCAGGTTGCGCCTTTATTACTGTATGTACTTTACAGATTTAACACCAATATTTAACTTTGATAAGTTTATATTTTCATTAATTTATCTTTGTCTGTAGTAAATCTTTCGTGTCTTTAGGTTTTATTATAATACCCGGAATATTCACTTTATCGAAAGAACTATTATAGCCATTTGCCTGAAAAAATTATGTGAGTATATTTATTGCTTGCAGTATTTCATTTGATCAGCTGAATAACATAACGAAGTATGCCAAGAAATGTAATACCAAATAGTTATTTCCTGAGGGATCCTAAACAACAATATATTGTAATAACATTTCATTTTTTAAATGAGAAAAATAATCTTGCAAATAAATAAACTGTAAAAACCATTCAAATGAACTATACCGATAAAAAAGTGATTCACGAAAATACGATGATGGTAAAATTTATTTCGAGTCCATTCTGGAAATAAAAATTATACACGTTAGTGTACTAAAAGCAGACAGAGAAAAATCTACATCCACTATGAAGACATATACGAGGGCTGCCTTTTATATTTCGGGATTAGAGAACAAAAACAAATAATAATCATCGAAAATCGCTTTATTGTTTTTCAAAATATTCCCCATGAAGATCTATACACTTTTGCATGCGTTTGAACCAATTGTCGAAGCACTTTTTCCACTCTGATTGAACGCAGCAACCGCTTCTTCAGGTGTCGAAAAACGTTGACCTCTCAGTTTGTTTTTTACGTACGGGAATAAAAAGAAGTCATTTGGTGACAAGTCAGGACTATACGGCGGATGACTCATCAAATCGATGTTTTGAGTGGTCAAAAATGCAGTTGTTTGAGCCGATGTGTGAGAGCTCGCATTCTCGTGGTGAAGAGTGATCCGTCTTCGGTGGTTGGTTTTCCTCATTTCTTGGAAGACAACTGGCAAACAAATGGTTGTGTACCACTCAGAATTGACTGTTCTGCGTTCTTCTAGTGGTACTGTTGCGACATGTCCAGTTTTTTGAAAAAACAGGCGATCATTTTCTTGGAAGTGCTTCGTGCGCGAACAACTTTTGTTGGATTCGGCTCATCTTGAAACACCCATACAGTCAACTGCTGTTTACTTTCGGGTTCATACGCGTAAATAAATCCACGATTCTTCACCTGTCACTATGTCATAAACATGTTTTGAACCACCGCGATCGGATTTTTTGAGCTTTTCTTTCGACCAATCGACACGAGCCTTTTTTTGAACGATTGACAAATTGTGTGGGATTCAACGCGAACAAATTTTTTTGACATTCAAATGTTGATGCAATATTGAATGTATGCTGGTCCCACTAATGTGTAAGGTTGACTCAATCTCACGATAGGTCACATGACGATCCTGCAATATCAGTTCGCGCACAGCATCAATGGTTTCCGAAACAACAACTGTTTTTGGACGACCTTCACGAAATTCGTATTGGAGTTAATTCCATCTTTTGGTCGAAATAAATCCTTTAAGTTACTGTAAACAAAACATAGCGCTCGTATGTCAAAACGTTCTGAGTACTTATAACCTCAAAAATGTCAATCTTTACGATAGAGCTATCAGTTGTCAGATTGCAACACTAGGGTTGTCCAATCCCGAAATATAAAAGGCAGCCCTCGTAAAGGCAGTTGACAGATGAGTGAAGTTAAGTTGACTTGATAGCGTCGACGCGATTTGTTCGCCAATGACCCATTGTTGTTGAAGTAAATATTGGAAATGGAACGTATTGCTATTTATTTTGGTGCGCATAAGTAGACACGTGAAGTTAGCGAAATAAATGTTCAAAATAGTTTTTTTTTCTACACTGGTTTAAAAAATTCCTCCTTACTTGCGGATAAAAACTCCACTTTTATTTTTACTTGCGGAACTAGCATTTACGAGATACGAAGATTTGAAAAATTGAAATTGTCCGCTGTGCAAAATTCATTTTTGCCTCTTTATACGTCCCTGAACGGGCTAGAATAATTATTTATATGTCATGTAATTCCTCCTTACTTGCGGATAAACACTGGACTTTTAGTTTTACTTGATGAATTTACGTTTCCGAGATATAAAGGTTTGAAAATTCAAAATTTCTCAGTTGCCCGAAATTCAATTTTGCCTGTTTCTACGTCGCAGAAGTGGCTATAATAATAAAGTATATATTTAATTCCTCCTTACTTGCGGATTCTAGATGGGTTCATTAAAATACGAAAAAAATATAGTTACCAAATTATAAACAAATTGTGAAAATTCAAGGAAGTCAGCGGTGCATCAACGCATGCGCTGTAGCGGTATCTGGGTCTAGTATTTATATACCATAGATCTGTACCATTTCTTCTATTTTTTTAAGACCACTCCATGTTCGTGCCTCAAAAACGTTTACATTAATTAATTTACGAAATAGTTGTAGTTGATTTGTTTCATTACGAGCCGTTAGTGTTCTTCCAGGCTTTAAAAATGTACTTGTATTTATTGTGCTCAGAACATTATAACGCTTCTTGTTGATGGAGTTCCAAATCGTTCGCATGATGCTTCAATTTTTCTTAAAATGCCTGTCTATTCAAGATCTATATTCGTAGCTAACAGCTATTACTTTTACAATACAAATAACACTACAATTCAAAATGATATAGCATTTCTATGCTGTTGAACTACACAGAAAAATATACCGTTATACAACAAATTAAAGTCTCAATTAATAATTGTGTTATGCATTAAGAACGATTTAAACCCTAACACGTTTCGAACCTTTGAAATACATAGACTAATCTTCAGGTATAGTTTTATTTCCAAAAAACATAAATGCCACACTTATAAAATTCATAGTAGAAATGCCACAATAATATTCGGAAAATAATAAATTGATGGAAAAAATCGAATAAAAAAATCAATGGGAACCTAATGTGTTTGTCGCTGTCAATTAACAAAGGTAACCGAAACATTAAGTTCTATATTTTCAATACAGCAGTTACAAATAGAAAACTTTAAGCCTACTAATTATAAAAAAAAAATATTCAAAATTGAACATCTAACGGTATGAAAGGAAGTGAGAAGAGATCTTAAAGTTTCTAGTAGTTTATACGGTAAAATTCATAGCGCTGATAATATTTGGCTGGCAAATATATGGAATAAACATAAAGTATTTTCTGTAGATTCAGTTAAAGCCCTATTGGCTGTCAAAGTTTTATGTAGATATGTGTTGTTTTTTAGGTGGATTCAGTTTAGTTCATTTTTCTGCAATCATCGTCATCTTTATATAATGTCAAATGTAATAGTCCCTGGTACAAGGGCCTTTAATTTTTTTAAAAAACACATATGTCAAACTTTGTAAGTGTCGTCTTTGCGACGAGTCCGACAAACTTTCAATGCCACAACTTTCGGGACTATTAGGTCTTCAAATTTCCGATTACTGGAATTGTCGAAATGTTGTCACTATGACTCCCCGTATATACAAGTTTGATTTTTTGAAATTTGTTTAATAAAATGAATTTAAAAATTGTGGTCAACTTGTCCAACAAAAATCATCCTGCTTATGGAGTGTCCACCATCCCGAAGATGTCGATATGACGTCATTATGTCACCTAGTACATACAACTTTAAATATAATATTTATTTAAGCCACTTCTGCGACCTAGAAACAGGCAAAAATGAACGTCGCGCAACGAACAAATTTTGAATTTTTAAAGTTTCGTATGGTCTAACTACAAGTCCAATGTTTATCCGCAAATAAAGAGGAATTAAGTTGCATTCTAGGGCCGTAGAAAGAGGCAGAAATGAATTTAGTACAGCAGACAAATTTAAAATTTTCCAACCTTCGTATCTCGTAAACGCTAATTCTGCAAATAAAAATAAAAGCCAAGTGTTTATCCGCAAGTAAGGAGGAATTAAATTACATATAAATTATTATTCTACCCCCTTCAGGGAAGTAGAAAGAGGCCAAAATGAATTAAGCAAAGCGGACAAATTTCAATTTTTCAAACCTTCGTTTCTCGTAAACGCTAATTCCGCAAGTAGAAATAAAAGTGGACTCTTTAACCTCAAATAAGGAGAATTTTTCTAAACCAGTATAGAAGAAAAAGTAATTATTTTGAAAATTTATTTCGCTAACTTCAGGAGTCTCGAAGACATTAAGTGTAAAAATGAGTTTTACAAACCCACGGACTCTGTAATAATATTGTCTTGCGTTCAGTGGATCGTAAAAAGATTGTTAAATATTGCTTTCAGAGGTTTTTGTTAACATACAAATTCGTGATGCGATTTCTATCTTTCGAATCACAAGGAAAAGGCGTTACACACAGTACGATTCCCGATCTAGAGTATATGTGAGATAGTTTTCCCTGAAACTCCTTGATGCCGATATTAATTTTGCGGCACACGCAAAATGAAGTCTAGTTGAACGGTGTAGGTATCGTCCATGATGTCTTACATTAAGATCTAAAGAAACTTTTACTGCAGGATACCTGGATCGAAAAATTATTACTGTTAACAGTTGAGAGCAGATTACAACGAATCGACTTTGAAATTAACATTACTACTATTTATTAAAATAATCTAATGTCGTAAACTTTTCTACATTTTTGTAAATGTACCAGATTGCATTTATTTGAACAAATTCCTTTACGATAAAAATACCACTGGAAAAGCAACCGTCTTCTGTACAAATGGATAACCACATGCCGAGTGCTATCTGTCGCTGTGCATTGGCTCAAATTCAATTGCTTCACTTGCAGACATGCACGAGATATATTAAATTCTACATATCGAAACATCCGCCGGATATTCGTGTGTCCGTTTGCTATTCTCGTGGGAGACGACGTTCTTACAATATCGGAAAAAGCATTTGACTGTTGTGCTTTTATTACTAAATCGTTTGTATGAAAAGGCAAATCGGTGGAATAAGTAAAAAGGAGTTTCCGGTTTTTTTAACATGTCAGTAGTGAAGGAAGAAGTGTGTCTTTAGAGACGTGCATGGAAGCTTGGAAAATAGTATCGAGTTTGCTAAATAAATTATTTATTTTGCGAAGTATAGTATAAGACAAATGATGGAAAAGTGTCTGTTAACCTATTAAATATTTATAATCTAAGATCTCACAGCATGATTACTATGTCATTCTATTTTTGAATTGTATGGCAATATTAATAGATAATATTTAATAAGGCAATACATTTCTGTCTGGTGGCCGCTAATAATTTCTTCCATTATTTTTTTAAGAATATTATCCATAACATATTTTATTCATATTTCAACTTAAAGATATTTTCCTTATACGATCAAAAAGTCTAGTCTACTTAAAAATTACCGCAAATAGAGGTAGCCCACAGTAAAATGTAAGTATGAGTCATCAAGCTAATTAATCGATATTGTGCAGAAGAAGTACTTATAAATAGTGAACGCCTAAACAATATCAGGTACGCGGATCCCTTATCTTGCGGATACTTTGGGGGGTGGGGTCCTCAAAATATTGTCACCCGTTTTGCAGAACCCAGTCAGATTATGCAGTCTACATTTTAACATCAAAAGAACCAAATATTCACTAAAAACCTAACTCCATCTGACCAAATAACAGTTAGTCAACAACCAGTAAAACGGCTCACCAAATTTACGTACTTAGGTACAAACATCAACGATTAATGGGACTACGCATAAGAAATTAAACAATGAACCCTGAAAGCCAGACCATTTTCGTCAAAATGCACTCCCTATTTAACAGTCACGACTTCCATACACTACGATGCTATGTGTTTACGGTTCTTTCCTACGGCGCGGCGTGAGGCCTTGAAAGTTGACAGACAGGCCTATGAAAAAGATCGAGGCATTTGAAGACCATGTCTTGAATCATGATAATTGAAATGCTCCGGGTCACATAATGCACCACAAGAACCGATAAAACTGCTGCAAATCATTCTGGAATGAAGAGTGCGTGGGAAACCACTACTTCATTACTTTTCAGAGCTGCAGTCAATAAAGTGAAAGTACCTATGCTGATAGCCAACATCCGAAACGGATAGGCACAAGAAGAAGTGACGCTTGTTTGCTTCGCTCTTCTTCAGTGTAGGGATGAATGTCGATTGGACGCAGTGGTAGAGTTCCTGAGCATTCATATAATGCCTTCAGTGCCTTTGACAGTTTTATTTCGTGCTTAACTTGTGATGAAACAATCATGATTAGCTGGTCTTCCGGATCTAATTGATTATGTTATATTATAATCGAAAAGATCTTGTACATAAGTTGTCCATATTGTTTCTATTTCCTCTGAACTTATTGTTTATTTGTTAATATCTGTACTAAAAACGCCATTTTGGTGCATTTGGTTTTAAATCCTGTTTACTCTTTTATCTTTTGTGCATGTTAAAACCATATTTTGCCTCTCTTATGAATACTATAATCTTTTTGTGAATTTCTTTTACTTACTTGTATCCTTATGTTTGTACTGACGTCTGTCTGATCAGTAATAAGATTTCTTCAGTCGTCTACCTCTGGTTCACCCCTTTAAGTAACTGAAAAAGGTCTGCTATTGTTTCAGCTATTTTCAAAAATTAAAGTTTCCTAAATTTATTAATCAGTGTATGTTTTACTTCTGCTCTTATTCTTAGGTATTCTCTGTTTTTCTTTAGGACTTTTTTTAATTTTAATTTCGAGTTTTTCTTACAGTTATATTTCCGTTTCTAGGTTATGTATCCATTAGTTTACCATTTATCTAAATTATTGTAATACTATAGTATTACAAGAATTAGTATATAAGTACCAACAATAACTTCGACTTGTCCTCTTTGTGTTGAGGCCACCCATCATGACAATATTCGGTTCGATCATTTTGTGAGGTCATTTTAAAAGAGGTTATTTCATGTGTGGATTTTTAGGAAGTGGGAGCATATGCTTGAATAATATTTTTGTGTTTTGAGTACGCTTTCAGTTGTAGTAGAGCAATTCTCTCTGACATAGAAACTAACATTTAAACCGATGTTCTAAACATTTGATTTCATTGATTATAATAAAATAGTTATTATAAAACTGACATACTAAGTTTAGAATTATAATTTCTGACCCACGTTTGCAGTCCAATTGATATCCTTGGGCAAGTAATTGTCCTTTAAGGAACATCCCTTCGCTAGGAACGGAAGTTGCAATCGTAATCCGTAGCCAATGCTTTATTAAACAGTAGAGATGGGGATAAGCAAAGTCTTTATTCTACCAAATGTCTAGATAAATTAGAATCTGATCCAGTATCATTTATACTGAAAAGTCGAAATGCAAGAAAACATCAAATACGAATCTCTGTTAAAATAATAGCGTTTTGACAGCAATTCGAGTATTCCCATTTACTTAGTATTAAGTATATAGGTATTCCACAGTCGACTTTCAACAACTGATCAGTCATCCTAAATTACAGTATATAACATAATTACATTTTCATTTTTAAATATTTGATTATTCATAAATAGATGTCAACACATTAGAATACAGCAATTCAATAGTGACTTAATATATTTGCGATACCGTAAGATATGACTGTTCATTAATAATGCCGTTATAGTTCAAAATAACATAGTTTTGGATTTTCCCATCCTTGATATGGCGATTATTTTAGAGAAAAAGCTTAGAAATTTTAATACTTTACTGGAAGGTTACTGTTGAGGATTCATTAACATTTATTAGTAGATTAGTGTATTTATTTTGGGACTAGAGTTTTGGATTAGCAGTGTAATTCCGAATCATTTTTTTTTTGTACTTTTTTTGTTTTTGTTGGTGATTTTTACGCGCACACTCATTGGAAGAATCGCTTAAATCACCATCTGGAACGGTATAGACATTCTCGGTCGTAAAAGAGCTAATACCTTCTAATTCTTCATTGTTGTAGTTTTAGCGAAATCCGACCTGTCGTGAAATAGACACAGTAAGGACAGTGCGGGTCAGCTTCTCAAGATACAGTCCACTTCGCCTACAGAGCGGTCATCAGAGCAGGCAAAGACAAATATAAGTACTCTGACATGGTCGTTCTTTTCTATTGTTATCTACTTACTTATCAAAGTGACCCCCTTATTTCAATCAGTTAGATTAAAGTACAAATTGAATGAACCACTTTCAAGCTCTTTATTGACTCATCATTCATTGGAACGGATCAAATGAATCATTCAATTTAAAGACTGAATTATAAAAGAACCATTCACCTAAACCAATCCAAAAACATTCAAAATAATATATCAGTTAACAAAATAGCGTAAATAATTTATATTTAAAAAAGAACCGACTTCCGCTGACTTAAAATAAAAACAGTTTAGAAACCGTGTGCAATCAATCACTATTTTCGGAAATATCTTCGTTTTTATCTGATTTAAGGTATAATTCAATTGAAAATTTTAGAGTATCCTTATCTCTCTCTCTTTCTCTCTCTCTCTCTTTCTCCCGCTCTCTTTCTCCCTCTCTAATTTTTATTCTTTATCTATGTTCTCCAAATATATTTTAACTTTCTAATTTGTTTTATTATTTGGACCACTTTAATATAATTTATAAATGTAACTAATTCACTCTATATTGCATCCACATTCTATATATTTAAAACCACCCTGTATAAGTACGAATCCTCTCCACACTATTGACTCGTTCTATTTTTCCATTGTTTAAGTTATTCCTGTATACCAATGATTTTACTTCGCCCCATATGTCTAGAATTCCATTTATGCAACTGCTCATGGTCTACCCTATATAACAAAATTAATCTTTTTGGACCACATTTTATGACTATAATTTTACCCTACCAGTTATTTCAATCAGCCGGTATATGCTACTGCTTCTAAATTTTTTTTATCACGTTTCTATAATTATACCCCGTCCTATGTCCTATAATTCTAATATCCTAACTGCTTATGCTTATATAACAAATTGTTGATACACTCTCAATAACAGTAATTTTACCCGACCCTTAGTTTAAACACCTTGCCTAAACACGTACTTATGTTCCAAACTATGTAACTTTTTTAAACCGCCCTGTATACCTAACTGTAATTATACTCCACCTTAAATTTCAACCATCCTGTATACTCAAGTGCTCTCTGACAATTTTTAAAGCCTTTTGTATAACTGTAATTATTCTCCGTTCTATAATGCAAATATCCACTCTGTATAACTATTGTTTTGCTCTACTCTTATTTCAACCACCTTGTATACGCAACTACTTATGTGGTACCCAATACAATATTTTTAGAACCAGCCTGTATAACTAATTCAATTCCAACTTATATTTCAACCATCCTATGTATACAACTGCTTATGAACCATCTAATATTACATGCACGCACGCACTCACCTACAACCGAATACCATATAGAAGAGTTCGGCCGACAACAAATTTTCGTTTCTATAAACTAACGAAATATTTTCTGCCATTTTACACGACTATAAGCCCGCTACCTTAACTTCGTCTCTAAAAGAAACCTACTTCAAACAAATTAAAATGAAAACCATTACAAACACCCTGTACGATATACTTTCATGGGATATCTTGACATTTAAACTAGATATTTATGAAGAAAATTTGACATTTACCATGATGTTTACAGTTTTTTGCACATATTTTTCGGATTTTCAGTTTTAAGTTTTATGTTATAGAAAAATATACGGAATCAAGCTGGAACATATCTTTGTAGAATACAATTTATAATATTCAAATTTCTTTAGCGGTTTAAAGAATACAGTGAAGATTCATTCAAAAACACTGAAATCTAGTATCTTATTTATTTTTTCTCGTATTCCGGAAAACCGTAAATCTCATGTTATAGACAATTATATGGGATTTTTCTGTAATGTTCCTTAATATAATGCAGTTTAAATCTAAATGTAAAAACACAGTTTTGTACCCTAACACCAAACCTTTATTTTAAACACTCAACGCCATTTCAACAACTCTAAGTTGTCATCTTCAGGAGTAAACCCAAACTAAATCGAAATTACAATTTTCTCTAATTTATACCTACCACTAAACTATTACTTGAGTAATTAGTACAAGGGGTAAATCCTAAGTACTTATACACTATATTTGCATAATTCTCCTCTTATAAATAGTTGCCAATAGAAAAATTTAATATTTCTAGCACCCCACGCTTTTTACTTTCTACTGCTGTAATATAAACTGTTCATAATTAAAAATTATTTTCTGCTTTTTAGTTGGGTTTGCTATTAAAGCGTATTTTTTAGTTTTTTTAACTATAATTTTTTATAATATAAATTATTCAGAAAACTATTACCCGGTTACAAAATTTTACAACAAGAATATTTTGTCAAGAACTGGTAGACATTTATAAGTACTGAAAAACTTATTAACTTCAACATTTTCATAGTGTCAATAGATGCAGGATGCAGTGAAGTGAAGTGGGTTTTTCTATTTGGAAACAGATCGCAAAGAACAACTTATTGGACATTAGGCATTCAGTTTAACTTTTTGGATATAAACAAATCGTCCCTATAATTACAATGATGCTAAATATTCTTTAAACTCTATTTTAAACCCCAGTATTGACTTAAAATGCACATAATATGGCTAAATAGATATTAGTACCTATTAGTTTATATATTAATACTATCATTAAACAATCCGATTTTAAAACAATATGTAAATGTGCCAAACAAGCTGTATTATTCCTCAGAAGTAGAGAAAAATGGTGAGAGACCCTAATCGTCCTATTGTTTTCCCGGATGTAATCTGTTCCACAGCGGTTACCGTCTCCCCTTGTTAAAGGGGATTTTCGGAACTTCAAAAACCACACGAATATGGATACAACCAATTTTCAACGTGACAGCTTGGTAGTGCTGACAGTTTCTCTAGAAGATTAATATACTTGTTCTTGATAAAAGAAAAATTTGTAAATTATGTAGTAACTTCACTTGGAAAGTAAACCAGAGCACAAGGTAAACGTGTGTTCTACATTACATTATTTATGAATAGACGAAACCATTAATTAAATGTAGTTATACATAAATGATTGTTTAATTCCTAAAAGAGTCCATTTAACTGTCAAAAATATTGTATGTATTTTTTAAATAATAAATAGTACCCGTGTCAAAAGAAGAAGAATTTAATTAAACAAAATTTCAGCTCTGATCAACCAGTACCAAGCCCATTTTGTTTGTATACCGAATAAATATCGATTTACAGGACGAATTTTTAATCTTGGGAAGACGGTGCTTTTTCTGCTATTTGGTGCAATTATACCCAGGCAAAACCATAAATAAAAGTAATAGTAAGAACAATTACTTGAATATAGTTTTGACTTATTAAGTCAAAGCCAACCAAGCACAAACCAAGTTCATTTTGTTAGTATAACTGTTCCATGTCAATTTAAATGAAATTGTGTCATTCTATAATGTTGGGTTTTTAGTGTAACCTGGTCCCAGTCTATTAAGGTAACTAATTAATTTGTACAGAATCACATTTTTTTACTTCGAATGTAGCTACCTAGTAACAGTGAATGTGCTATTTATTGTCTAGTGTTAGGTTTTGTTAATTATTTTCAACTTTTTAGATCTATTTGGAAGTCGGTTAATATTTTTTAATGCCTTTTTACTTACATGTAAAAAATATGTAACCGCACTCTCAAAATGTTAATATGTATGTTACAAATTTGGTATAGTTTCACCGATAATAGCCAGTATTTTATTTTTTTAGATGATAAATAAATACATTAAAAATTCCTACTGAAAAATGTATTTATAAATTGAAATTGAATTGAAAGTATGCCAAGTCAAACAAAGAAAGGAGGATTTTGATTATTCATATGTGTTTCTCCCCTCACAAAGATTTCTGACGGAATCGAAACGTCACTATTAAACAGCTATCTACATTGAAATATATCACACCTATTACACACGAAAAAAAATTCGTATCTGGTTTTCAGAAATTGTGAGGTGAAAAAACCTGAGGAATAATCAAAATTAATCTTTATCTCCATAATCATTCAGCAATTACCTATAGAAAGAGGAGCTTTTACCAAAAGTAACAGTTGCTACGCCATATAGAAATTATTGACAGTGTTTTAGTTCGGCCTTTTCCCTTTTTCTTCTTCCCTGAATATCATATATATATTTTCATCGGTGAGTTCTTAATATATTCTTGGTTTTTCAGTTGTTTAGAATACTTTTTATTTTTATTTGTAATTTTATATTTACCAACCATATCCTCAATTGTTTCTTAAAACTACTGGTACGCGCATCGCCTAGTGGCAGAACTCAAGAAACAAATACAGATTAAGACTCTTGAAGTGACAGTACACGTGCTGAACGAAGGCGTCCTAGAGCCCTCGCTCGCGTTGCTGTTTTACGTACATTCTATAATGCGTTATTGTGCATAAGCAGTAGATAGATCAAGAGAGCCACAGACCACTTTTCTTATGGGACTAAAAATCACTTTTTGAAATCGAGCTGGTACGCGGTGGAATCGCCTCGGGCGCGTTATTTATTGCATGTGTATGTATGAATAATGTGTGTATTGTTTGGAAATGTATGTGTAATTAAAATTACACGTGTAATTGTTGAGATAATTATTATTATTTAGTTCAAGACTGGTACTAGCGCATTCACCATAATATAGGCGACACCTGCACACTTGGTCGTCGGTAAACGCGGGTCATCAGCATTGGTTCCCCGTCAAGGTCGGCCGGCTGGATTCACGATTTTTGCAAGTAATGGCTTGTAAAAGGTTGACGTCACGGTATGTGATGATATTACCAGAGAGAGGAATATCTGGTTTTCATACAGTGAATTAACCTACAAGAGCCTCTTATTAGTCTTGATTTTAAGAGTATATACTTGTAAAATATTCACAAGTCGTGGCTCTCATCATCGGTGTGCTGGTGAAGGTCAACTAGTCGAATTCCGGCAAGCCATTTGATTTTTGCAATTTCAGGTGGATTGTTAGAGGGAACAAATAAAAGAGAGTAATTACAAAGAAAATGTTTTATTAAAATTATAAAACTGAAACAAAAAGAAAATAAGAGATTTTTTTCTTTTCGAAGGGGTTAAATTATAAGTTTAGATGATTAATAGTTCAGTTTTATTTTAGTATTCAAAGAGAGCAGAAGCAAAAACAATGTTAGCGGTATTTTTTATAGCATGCTACTTTTCACTGGTACTGAGTGAAGTGAATGTTGAGGACTATTTAAAGCGTTATGGGTTTTTAACGGAACCTAATGGAACATCTATATCAGACGTGAAAGAGGGATTAATTAATTTTCAAGAACTATATAATTTGAAAGTCGACGGTACTGCTAATGAAGAAACTTTAAATTTAATGAATAAACCACGTTGCGGTTTACCTGATTTCCCTTTGAGTTTTCGTACAGCTTCCCAAAAATGGAAAAAAACTAAATTAAAGTGGTACTTTGTATTTGCTGATTCTGAAAGGAAATTAGTGGCAGAAAAAGCCTTTGAAGTATGGCAAAATGTGTCAAATTTACAATTCACCTATTCAGCTACCATGCCGGACATAGTAATTTCCTATGCCGACGGACAGTTCCGGCACTCAAACAACAGAAGGTGTCAAGATGCGGGGAATTGTTATTATCTATTTGATGGACCTTCTGGTGCATTGGGACATGCATATCTCCCAAATAATGACACATGTCGTGAGATTCATTTAGACCGAAGTGAGATGTGGTATTTAGGGCTGGATAAAATAGAAGATATTCCAGCAAACCAGACGAGTTTGCTTTCTGTTTTGATTCATGAAATAGGTCACAGCGTCGGAATGGAGCATTCCCCTTTTTGGAGCTCAATAATGTATCCATATTATGGCCGTTTACAACTCGATGAAGATGATATCCGAGCAATTCAATTTTTATATGGAGCGAAAAAAAATTCTGAAAGTACGACCGTAAAAAGCATTCCAAAGACGACGAAAAAAATCCTCGAAACTGTGACGGTAAAAAGCACCCCAAAGACAACACAGAAATATACTCATGAGATTCCTTCGAGTACACAAAAAAATATTATTTCCACAACTACCACTAATACCACTGTAAAAGGTACACAAGAGAAAGCAATAGACTTATGTCAAGTAGATGTTTCGAGCTTACAGTTTTTAGTATTACGAAGCAATCTGTATATTATTTCTAAAGACAGGCTGTGGATCATGGATATGGAGAGCAGGAACATAACATCAAAAAACGTAGATTTACGCAAGGTCCTACATTTTCTACCATCGGATGTCGATGAAATAACTTCAATATATCAACGACCTTCTGGTGAAATAGTTATGATTGGAGATAAGAAAAGATTATTCTACATATCTGATGAGAATTTTAAACTAATGAAAAGTCTAAACATTAATGATTTCAAGCTCTCAATACCAGCTAATGAAATTATTGCCACTGTAACAAGTTATACAGGACAAACTATTTTTTTCCTTTCAAATAATATGTACGCCGAAATCAATGAATGTTCTCTTGAAGGGAAAAATTATGGTTATATAAGCAGAGACTTTAGCGGTATACCAGAAAATATTAGAGGTGCATTTCGGTATACCAACGGAAGAATCTATTTTTTTGAAAAGGATAGGTATTTTGAGTATAATGAATTTTCAAATATTCTTGTAGAAACTAATAAGTTAACATTAGATTTGTTTAATATTAAATGTCCCGATTTGACATTGTTCGAACAACTGAAGGAATTGTTGACTAGAATTTTAGCTAGAGAAAATATAAATTAATAACAAATTACTCTGTGAGTATTATTTTTAACTTATTCCAAGATGAATCTGAGGAAACTAATTTCACAGCACTTGCATGAGACCAGTTTTAGTATTTATCGAGTACGTATGAGAAAGAGAGGAAGATAACTGGTTGTTGATTTTTTTTACCACTAGCAATTCCAATCAAACGAAGAAATGCGAGTATGAACCTGCAAAAAAACTCAAACCACAGGCGAGAGCAAGGAATGAAAATTTAACAGGGTAGTACGGTGAAACGAAGAACAACAGAAAACAATTGGTTTGAAAATATGGTTGACGTCAAAGCATATCGTGAAAGCGCTGATCTTGATGTGTTTATATATATATATATATATATATATATATATATACATGTTTGAATATAATTCCTCTCCGAAAATAAGGGAAATATTAACATTATGACAGAATTTCTTAAAATCCAAAAATCATTTATATTACTTACTTATTTTCACCCTGTAAAATTCTTTAAGATATAACACACAACTTAACTTTATGTTAAAATCTCTCGGTATAACCAAACCATAAAAGTATATCGGAGGAATGTTCACGGATCTACCCACACGAAACAAGTTTTCAGATTCGCCAAGCGTTCGCTAAAGCAAATTCACGTAGGAATTAATTACCTTGTCTGGGTGATGCAATAGGAAAAACATCTTTCGTAAGGTAACAGGATTGTCTGCAGGCTTGTGTATACTCGATGTGGCGAGCGAAATTGTATAAAAGCAGAGGCAGTTGCGAAAAGTAGTCAATTGCAAATGTGCCTTTCTTGTGAATACTAGTTGTATAGTGTTGCAGTGAATTATAAGGTAAGTACTTTTTGGTTAATATTATTTTAAATATTTTTTCTTTTGTTGTTTGTTTGGTTAGCGGACTAATACTATTTCGATTTTATGTGTTGAAAAAATTATCTTCTTGCTCGTAACGTTTATCGTTACAGTAAGATGTCTGTGTAAATATTTAAATATATTTTTATTTAAATATGTTTTCATTTTGAAGTCTTATTAACTAAAGCTATGTTTCTTATACCATGCCTTCTGTAAAATTTTATTTTGCTAGGGATTTCTTTTACCCATTATTTAGTTTCTTTGTTGTTTTTTGTTTCCCTGGAAAGCGTCTATTTCGATTTTATATACAGTATAGGTTATTGAATAATACTTTTGTGTCTCGTAAAGTTTATGGTTTTCAGTAACAGGCCAGTGGAAAATATTTAAGTATATTTTTTCGTGTTGAAGTCTCATTAGCTTTAGATATGTTTGTTTTATCGTGTCTTCTGTTATAGAAAGTGTAAAATTTCATTTTACATTGTAGGTGTTTTATCTAATTCACTTACTTGAATATATCTGATGGGTTACTAAAATATTTCATTGTTGTTACAGTTAAAAACAGTATCTTGGTGATCTCCAAAGAAAAATTGCTGCCAGTCATTTCTGTTGAAATATTCGCCGTTCAAAAAAAACAACCTGCTATCAGTCAACCTGCTACCAGTCAACTTGCTACCAGTCAACTTGCTACCAGTCAACTTGCTACCAGTTATTTCTATTGAAATACCGTAATACCAGCCAACCTGCTACCAGTCAAGTTTTAGAAGCAGCGATAAAAGAGTACAAAGTAAGTAATTTTTTGTCTACATTCAGAGCGATCACTTATACTTATTTATAATTTCGCAGATGAGTTTCCTTAATGAAATCAATAAACTTTCCTCTGCAGAAGCGACCCAGAAGCCGAAAATTAGGGTGCGAGATTTGGATGTGAATTCAAAACACCGAATTCTGCGTGCAAAGCTCATAAACTCGAAGTACGGGGAAAGCATATTGGTAGAGCTGGAAGACAAGGTAGCATTCCTTCCCAAGAGGGTAACAGATACCTTCAAAGCGCACATCACAAAATTCGAAGGAGGACGGTACTACCTATCTTTTAAAGGGTTGCAACAAATAGCTGGTTTTCAACCGAGGACCCTTTTTACCATTGAGGAGGAGAACGCAACGCCAACCAGCTCCTAGAGGCCGAATATCAGCATATCAACTAACTGTAAGTCTTTAACTTTCTGTTGTCGTTATTTGTAGAGAAAAAAAAATGAATTCAGAACAAATTGCCTCTCTTAGCAGTGACATTATCATAAAAATTAGGGACTTAGAAAGAGTTTTATCGAAAAAGACAAAACCGCTATCGCAAAGGGAAATTGAGTTCTGGCTGAAACATGTTAAGATTCACATTTTTCTTTGCAATAGAGCTATTCGGAAAGCAGATTTAAGTATGGGAACGTTGCGGAAACTACAAACCAATATAGGTCACCTTAAGAAATTTAAGTTGTTTCTACAGAATTTAAACACAGTTGGTATGGGGCTTGTAAATAACAATAATTTATCAAAGAGGGTCAAGTGGGAAGATATTATTTCAGCATTTAAAAGTAGACTTAGGACTGGCGTCATAATAAATAAAAATCATAAAGATATTATAGAGTTTTTTAAAGATTGCAGTAAACTTTTTGAAGTTAGAATAAAAAATATTTTAAAGAAAATAGCTATGATTAAGGTAAATGTCGCTTTCTGTGGAGAGTTCTCCAAAATGTCCGGAGATACCGAGATTTTGGATAAAAAGTACTTTTCCACGAAAAACGAAGTAATAGATTTAGGAACAGATTTAGGATATTGGTTTGAAGTTTTCGTTAAAGATCGTATTTTAAATGAGCTTTCTGAGTTTGCTACCGAGGGGTCTGGATGGTGTTTACAGCAAATAATTTCTTTAGAAGTGAACATAAATAAGTATGCCGTGGGGGCTGGGATGGGTGCCACATCTTTCATTGACCTGCCTAAAAAAATTAAATTAACCAAATCTTGCGTCAATGTTAAAAACAGATTTGATGAAGCTTGTTTTCTGTGGGCAGTAGTGTCGGCATTATATCCCGCATTAAATCATTCTGACCGAACCAGTTCCTACCCTCATTATAGAAACGTTCTCAATTTGAAAGGTTTATCCTTTCCAATAACTCTAAATCAAATTTCCGTGTTTGAGAAAAATAACCAAAAAATTTCCGTTAACGTCTTTGGTTTAGAAATGGATACACATTCCAATTTTACCGTCGTTCCAGTTCGTTTATGCAAAGAGAAGCGTGAGGAACATGTAAATTTATTAATAATTCAAGACAAATATTTTCCAAAGAAAAGCCATTTAGAAAATGTTTATGAGGAAGGTCCAGGCAGTGAAAATGATGACGATGATCATGATATTCAGTATCATTACTGCTGGATAAAAGATCTTTCCCGGCTTTTAAATAAACAAGTTTCTAAACATAATGGGAAAAAACATGTATGTGATAGATGTTTAAATTATTTCAATTCAGAGGAAAAGCTGAAAAAGCATACCGTCGACTGCGTAAAGTTAAATGACTGCAGAATCGAGTTTCCGCAATTTTCACATGTCGAGTTTAAAAATTTCATGTTTCAAGAAAAAGTTCCTTTCGTCGTATACGCTGATTTCGAGTCTCTTTTGGAACCATTCGATGACAGACATAATAAAAGCAATAGCGTAAAATATCAAAAACATAGGGCATACAGTGCCGGGTATTATTTTAAATGCAATTATAATAATGATTATTCATTTTATAAAAGTAATAGGGGTCTAGATTGTATGTCTTGGTTTGCAGAGGAAATGGAGAAGGTCGGCAAGTTTGTTGAATCTAAATTTGTTAATATTGAGCCAATGAATACCGAGGTAAACTTAAAGGATGCTACTGGGGTTTGCCATATTTGTCGAAAACCCTTTACTCCCTCAGATAAAATAGTTAGAGACCATGATCATCTTTCTGGGGACTTTAGAGGCTTTTCACATAATAAATGCAATATTTTATATCGTAAATCATTTGTAATTCCCATTGTCTTCCATAATTTGAGCGGCTATGACAGCCATTTTATTATTAAAGATTTAGCCAAAAGAAATCATATAACATTGTTGCCTGTGAATAAGGAAAAATATATAAGCTTCACTGTACACGATAATGAAACTAAAATAAAATTTAGATACATCGACTCCTTTAGGTTTATGGGGTGTTCATTGGACGCTTTGGTTTCGACCCTCAATGAGGATAATTTCCAAATTTTACACAGCGAATTCAAGGATTTAACAAACGAAAAGCTAAAGTTGTTGCAACGAAAGGGTGTGTTTTTTTATGACTACCTAGATAAAATAGATCGATTACAAGAAACGGAATTACCTAAAATTAAAAAATTTTACAACAGACTCTTAGATGAACATATAGATGAAAACGATTATAAACACGCTAAATTAATCTGGAATCAGTTTGGTATGAAAACTTTAGGAGACTATAGTGATTTATACATGAAAACCGATATCTTGTTATTAGCATGTGTTTTTGAGACTTTTCGCAACACCTGCCACAAGACATATGGCTTAGACCCCGCGCATTATTATACCATCCCCGGTTACACATGGGACTGTATGCTTAAATATACCCAATGTAAACTCGAAACAGTGCAAGATGTAGATATGCTACTATTTATGGAACGCGGAATACGAGGAGGTATATCGATGTGCTGCAACCGCTATGGAGAGGCTAACAACAAGTATGTAGAAGGTTACGATCCCAGTACACCCTCCAAATTCCTGTTTTATTGTGACGTGAATAACATGTACGGGTGGGGAATGAGTCAGCCGCTCCCCTACGGAGGGTTTAAATGGGTTGACACAAATATTAACATTACCAGCATACCTGATGATTCGCCTATGGGATATATCTTGGAAGTGGATTTGGAATATCCCGAGAGCCTCCACGATCTACATAAAGACTTACCCTTCTGCCCTGAACACAAAGTACCAAACAATTCGAAAATGGAAAAACTTTTAACCACTTTAGACAACAAGGAAAAATACATCATTCATTACAGAAATTTAAAACAAGCTCTGAAGCATGGATTGATATTGAAAAAAGTTCACAGAGTTTTGGAATTTCACCAGTCTGCTTGGCTCAAACCCTACATCGACCTGAACACACAAATGAGAAGTCGAGCCAAAAATGAGTTTGAAAAGAACCTCTATAAACTCATGGTAAATGCCGTGTTTGGAAAAACAATGCAGAATGTTCGAAAACATCGACAGGTGAAATTAGTTAGAAAGTGGGGCGGTAAGTCAGGAGCACGGAATTTAATTTCAAGCCCGAATTTTCATAGTCGGACTATATTTGAAGAGGATCTAATAGCGGTTGAATTGAAAAAGCACAGTATACTGTTTGATAAACCTTTATACATTGGAATGTGTATTCTAGACATTTCAAAACTCTGTATCTATGAATTTCATTATGATTATATGTTAAATAAATTTCCTGTAGATAAATGCAAATTACTGTACACAGACACCGACAGTCTCATCTATGAGATTCAATGTGCTGATCTCTATGAAGAGGTTATCAAAACTGACATTCACCGTTTTGATACTAGCGATTATCCTTCAGATAATCGCTGGAATATTCCTTTACTGAATAAAAAAATACCAGGACTAATGAAAGATGAGGCAAACGGCAAAATTCTTTTGTTCTTTGTAGGGTTAAGATCAAAACAGTATACGTACAAGATGCAAGGGAACAAATGTATCAAAAAAGCTAAGGGTATTAAACGGAATGTAGTTAAACGTCAAATCACATTTGATGATTATCTGGAGTGCTTACAAAATTTTACGAAAGACTCTACTCAAAATTGTATACTAAATAAAACTCAACGTTGTATTCAATCCAAGCTTCATGAAGTTTACAGCGTTGAGCAAACAAAAATTGCTTTAAATCCATTTGATGATAAACGCTTTCTAATACCTAATAGTTATGATACTTTACCATGGGGTCATTATAAGATTAGGCAATACTAATATGAATTCATTTCTTTCTCTTATAGACAGCAGAAAAATGGCTACAACACTACAACAGGAATGTATTAAAAGTATCTGTCAGAACATTCAGAGTCTAAGTATATTCATTTCCCGGTCTCCACTTCCTTGGTGCTTAACCGAGGAAGTTATTAGGAGTTATCCAAAGTATAAGTATGAACAATTCATGTCTGAATACTCAAATTCTAATCTAAATCGAGAATCCATTCTTGAGGGATTTGAGTATTACATAGACATGACTTCAGAACTTCGACTTGTCCTTTTAAATTGTCACTATCTAGCACCCTACGTCGAGCATGATGACTATTGTGCATGGTATACATACTACGAAATTATTGAATATGGTCTCGTAGTATGTAGATTATGTTTTCGACAACTGAAAACAGTGTTTGATTTAAAAGGGAAAACAAAAGTTTCCTATAAAATATCGAAATGTCACGTGCGGTATAAGCCTTGCGAGTTACATACTATTTACGAGGACAGGAGTTCATGGTGCTCTCATTGCTGGGACCCCTTATTCGAGTTAAAAAATCGGGTTGAATGTTTTGAAGATTTACACTTTAATAAGATGATAAAATTCTAATAGTATTCGTTGTAGCCATCTTGAGGACTTACAGTTAGTATAGATTAGAAATAATATTTGTAATAGTTAGGACTTGGTAATATTGGTAATAATGTAAAAATATTAAATAAACATACTAATATTTGTAATGTACCTACTAATATAATATAAAAATAAATAAATAAAACACTGTATTGTTCTAAAAACGCCTCTTTATTTCACGAAATAAAAACCTTTAAATACCCGCTAATTTCAGATCTACAGATACAACATTTATCAATATCTATAAAACAACTTGAGCAGCAGGCTAAATGTCTACATGGAAGAAGTACAACAGATATTTCATTAGTTAAACAAATTTTGCAAGATAAGTTAGTGGCTTTTGAATCTTCTATTGTTTTTTGAATCATTAGACAGTTGTTGGATATCATCAAATGTCGTTCAGCAACATCATCGTTTGGCAGCAAGTTTGAAATCTGTATGCCACAACAATAACATATGATTCTATCTCCTGAACCACTATAAAAGAATCCAAGTTTTGCTAAATCATTAGGTCTCTGCTTTAGAGCTATAGGCCAATTGCCAAACGTAGAAAATCTGCTGGAAACACTTATTTTATCTTTATGAACAACAGGTTTTTTTCTATTTATTAAGTATACGCTATCTGTATCGAAGAAGGAACAATTTGGATTCCAATCTAAATGGTCAGCTACAGGATCGTCTGTCATTTGCCAGTTGAATCCTTCAGTCCCACAAAATGCACATTTTACTACATCATTTTGACCAAAATAAATAAAGCCAGCCCTTGCTAGTCTGGAAGCTGGGAATTCTGATGGCCAGTTTTCAAAGGTACGTAATCTGTGTTCGTATACTTCATACCAATCTCTACACTCCATGATTGTAATATATCAACTGAGGGAAAATTAAAAACGAGATGATTTTATACATTTTATTGAGGTTTTCTCGCTACAATGTCGGCTACAATTTTTTCTCTGTAATAATAAAGATACTCTCTTAAAGCAATACCCAGTTGAGATGTATTATCAAAACAAAAAGATGATAGTAGTCGTTCAACTGGTTGCGAACAAATTAAATGTTTCCATGAACAAACTTCATTCAAAACTTTGAAATAATATTTACAAAAGTTCATTTCTAAATATGCTTCTACTCGACTAGAAATTATATGTTCAATTCTAAAAAGTTCCACTACATCACTATGAGAGAAATATAACGCAATAATATTTTGCATCAACAAGATTAGTTTCTCGTCATCCTCAGATCTTGTTTGGGTTATATGTAGAAATTCTCCACAGGAAATTGGTGCTGCAACCTCGTGACTAGCAATATTTGGGTTTTCTAAATAATTCTGATTCATCAACTTCAGAACGCACAAAACATCTGCCCATTCGAAGCTGTTCAAGACAATTTTCACATTATTTTTTTGTAGAATAATTACTGGTGCAAACGTTCGAGCTGGACTTAATGCACATTGGATTTCCAACTCAGAATTGATGAGAGGAAATTTGGTGTGTAACAGGTAAAACGCTTCTGTTTTAACTGCTTCTTCGTACATGTTTAAGATTCTATCTAGGTCGGCGTTGTAGTCAATTTCTTCAAAACTAGTATCACTCATACTGCTGCTCACTAAATTGAACTGCTCTTACTGAGGGTAATGGGAAACTCAGAAGGTTTTTATAACGTCTCCGTCGTTGTCTTGCCTCCTACTCCTGTTTTACAAGTTATAGCCTGTTGCTGGAATCAATCCAGCTGTCGTGACTTTTATCAAAACCCAACCATCGAACTTTGACTTTATTGCCTTTTTTCTGCAACACTTTTTCCACGAGATAAACGTCAGGGTTGACGGTTTTTTGCAATTCTTCCTCATAAAATCCCCCTTGAATTGGTCTACCACTCATATCTTCCAACAGGTAGGTAATGGGATTCGTTAACTGATATTGACGTACCTTGAATAGCTCTGTAGTCCAATTCCTGGTGTGTCCTTTTTCAAAGACGTGTTTCACTTTACTTATTCGCACCACATCACCGACCTTGAGTTTCCTAGGTCCGGTGATTTTCAATCTATTGAATACTGTAATGTCTTTAGCATTAGCAGCAGTTACGTCGCTAGGGCGCATTTTCGTCGTCTGATGTTTTTGATTGTTATAAGACTGAACGATATCAGGTAAAATGTCAATCCACTTGTAACTGCCATTTAAACTGAAATACTTGAATAATTTCTCCTTTAGCGTCCTTATCACGCGCTCACATATAGCTGCTTTCATCCCACTAAATGTACTATAGTGGTTAATCGAATATTTTTGCATTAGTTTCGTAAAGTGACTATTGTAGTATTCTTTTCCGTGGTCTGTTTGCAAGTTTTTCGGACGGCGTCCACCATTAGCAGTGAGAATACTCTCGAAAGCCTTTGTCACCTCCTCTCCTGATTTTGATTTCAGCGGCCTCGTCCACACGTACTTGGAAAAACAATCAATTACCACTAAGATATACTTAAAATTTCTATTAGTTCCCGCATAGAGATCTAATTGTCCTAAATCAGACTGCCATAAATCATCGAAACCCTTAATGACGGTGTGACGTCGTGGAAATTTTTTTCTCACAGGTCGATGCAGCTCCTTTACAACTTGAACTTTTTCCTTGGAATAATTCATGATGACTACTATAATTTAACATGGATGATGACTTTTTATTTAGTCTTTAGAGCAGATTGCTGTTGCTGCTGCTGCTGTTGCTGTTGAATGGCTACAATTTTTGGATTAATCATCTTTAGTTGATTGTTGATTTGCGAAGAGACTTCGTTTTTGTGAGATCGTAGTTCGCTCTTGATGCCATCTGATAATTTTTTCATCTCTAAGTTCATCTTATTAACTTTATCACTCATTTCATCGTGTAATTTTTGCATATCCACATATAGTTCGGGTACAACTTTCAGCATTTTCTCTTTGATGGCCTTCACTTCATCAATATCGTTTTTCAATTCCGAAATTTCATCACTTATAGTCTGTTTTAGATTCTCTTCAATTTGCTGTGGCAATTTCGTAAGCTGGTTAAGCTGGACGTTGGTATTCGACTGAAATTCCAGAAAGGTCTGTTGATTAACCCTTAAGCTGCTATCAGTAGTATGTTGATTTTTCTCAAGTTTTCGCATACTGCTGTAAACCTTATCGCTGAAATCATTGAATGCCACTTGAAAGTCCTTTTTAATTTGAGACAACTTGTCGCGTACTCTGTCATCGACATAGAGTTTATTGGCGGCATCCATATCCGCTTTGGGATCTCCAACATTTGAAATTATCACTTTCTCTACATCGATATTTCCATCGGCTGTGAAGGAAAATGGTATTTTTGCACGCTCATAATCACTCGGTTGCTGTTGTTGAACAGCACTTCGACCAAATTTATCGAGAGACATTTTACTAATGATTGCTTTGGTTATTTGTCACGTATAATATTAGCTTCTTTGAGCTCATTTATTATCGCTACAATTTCGTTGTCGTGGGATGTGTTGCCGGCCTCTTTCGATGCAACAAGTAACCTTAAACGATCTACCAATTCATTGGGATCGTCCCAGTAGACGTATTCCATAGGCTTTGTATTATATTTCAACTTCATACCTCTTCCTTCGCTGCTGCTGCTTGGTTTAATTGGTTTTATAAACGTAGGTTTAATGACATCCTTGTATTTGGATATTCCTGAGGGTTTCAAATGTCCTTTTACATTCCGGTGTACTAATGTCCGCTCCAAAACTTTTTGGTACACGATTTTGTCATCTGGAGTGTATGCGGGGTCCTTGTAGAATATCAGCTGGTAAAGACCAGGTGATCCTCGAAACGCAGCATCTCCAACAGTAAGACGTCCTGTCCTCATATCAAAGTTGATTTCTTTGTTACCGAGATACCACTTGGAGGTTTTCGAATTGTATGAGGGTCCATAAATGTTGTCAATTTTATCACTCTTGTGGAAATATTCGGTTACATACTTTTGCACCATTGCTGGATACTGGTCCATATACGACTCAAAACTTTTGTCAGAGTAATTAGTCGGATCATCTTCCTCTTGTTCCGTTTCCTCGGCTTCAGCATCGGTATAAAAACTAGTCTCTGCGACTGGTTCTTCTTCGAGGAATAGACTGGATTTTGGTGTTAACGGCTCTAGTTTTTCTTTTTTCACAATTGTTTCCCGTTTGATAGATGGCAACACCGGAGGTGATTTTGTTGACGCTGATGGTATTTTGGTTAAAACTTTTGATGTAGTCGAAACTATTTGTTTCAAAGGTCCGACCACCGGTTCAAAGAGTTTATTGAGGGTCTCATCGTTTTCCGATTTACCCAGTTTCAGACTGAGGTACTTCTTGCGAATGGACCGTGCTAGTTGTTTGATTTTTTTCTTGCGAAAAGCTTCTGCAATGCTGTTGCTGCTCACTGAAGACATTTTTGTTGACTGACTGATTATTTTTCGCTTTGTAGCCTTATATATTTATCGAAACCTTTACGATATCGCCCTTCATTTAAATTGAAGTCTGTAACAATAACCACGAACCCGTAGCGATCCTGCCAACACTTTGAACACAAGTCTTTAAACTGTTCGAATGACATATCTGGAGTTACGTGTTCATCATAGGCATGCTTTAAATTGATTTCATCTTGTTTGAATAGCACAATCACATTACAATTGTCTCGTATTAGTTGCTTGGGCATTTTACTATACGTCTGCATCAAATAAATTGAATCGATGTGTCGGTGTCGTCCCATTGAAAAGAAATTCTGAATCTTTTTCTGTTTATCACCAGCCACATCATCAAAAATAAACACAGAATACTCACAGGCGTCTGATGGATCAATTACATTTTCGTTTTCGCTGAAAGGGAAATATGACACACCTTTAACGCTCTTGAGAACCTCTTGTAGTAGTTGGTATTTTGGTTGGTACAAAGATTTCGAGTACACGTAGACATTTTTAAATCGCAATCCGTTTTCGTTGAACAAAAGCGAAAGCAGCGCATTGGTTTTCCCGCAGCCGCTGGGGCCGCAGAACGCCGCCCGGACGGAATTTGGCCATAGTTTCCCATTTTTCGATGACACACTACCATTGTCACCCCCTTCCGCCACAAAATCTAGATTTTCTATAGGCAATTGAATATCTTGCTGCTTTATGTGCATCTCAAAGTAAACTGATGTACATGTGTTTTGGGTGGACGTTTAAATATAAAATTTACTTTCTGAACGTCAGTCAGTCAGTATTATGTTAACCGCTGAAGGTAGTGGAAGTGTAGTGAACACTCTAATCAACAAGTTACCCTTTGAAATTCACCTTCCTGGCTATCAATTTTGTGGACCGGGTACGAAACTCGAAAAACGCTTAGCTCTAGGACAGCGAGGTATAAACAAAACTGACGCAGCTTGTCGGGATCACGATATTGCTTACAGTAAAAGCACTTCTCTAGCAGACCGTCATAAGGCAGATTTTGAGTTGGAGAATAGGGCTTGGGAGAGATTCAAATCTAAGGACGCTTCACTCGGTGAAAAAGCAGCTGCTTGGCTCATAACAACGACTATGAAAACCAAACAGAAACTCGGTCTTGGTATGAAATCTCAAAAGCGGAAGAGGAGTAGAGGTGTGAAAAAATCTTCGCGTAAGCGAAAATCTTCAACACGCAAAACCCTTTTACCATTTCGAAAGCATGTCATGCTACCTACGAATAAGGCTATCGCTAACTCTCCTGCAGGACAAAGTCTACGACAGTCATCGTTGATGGCTTTGAGAGCGGCTAGGATGGCAATTAAGAAAGCTGGCGGTCGTAAGAAAATTCGAGTTCCTCGTGTGATACCTTTCGAGTCGAAAGTCGGTGGAATTCTCCCATTACTCCCGCTATTTGCAGGACTCTCAGCTCTTGGAACCCTTACTGGTGGAGCTGCAACTTTGGGTAAAACACTAATAGACGCAAAAAATGCTAAAAAGAAACTCGAAGAGGACAGACGACACAATCAAGCTATGGAGGAGATTGGAAAGAAAGGGTCCGGGCTCTACCTGAAAAAGTCCCGCAAAGGAGGCTTCGGTCTCTATTTGAAAAAGCAACAAAAAAACTCCCGATAAAGCTACCCAGTCGAGCACTTTACACCAGTGAACTTGTTGAATACGCCAAAAAATTGAAAATACCAAATTTTAAAGGTGTATTTATGCGTGATGCCTTACCTAAAAACAAACAACCATCAAGAACCGAGTCGGCAATCATCAACTTGGATTCTAGTCGCAACAAAGGCACACACTGGGTAGCTTACATTAAAAATGGAAACGTTGCGCAATATTTCGATAGTTTTGGTAATTTGAAACCGCCTCGTGAATTGGCTGAGTATTTAGGAAATAATGTATCAATACTCTACAACAACGACTCCTACCAAAATTATAATCAATCTAATTGCGGTCATTTGTGTCTGCAATTTCTCTATAATAACATCTAACATTGAGGGAAATCTTCAGTCATGTCTTTGATATTAACGCTGAAAGGACGCAGTTCAATACTGTCCATTGATTTTCAACCACCTATTCAACTACATCCTGACTACAATTACGGTCTAGCCTTGCTGAGTTTCCACTCCTACAACAGCATCCCGAACATTGAGAAGGGTAGCAAAGTGCATTTAATCGACTCGAAAAAGAAACCAACCACCATCGAATTACCTGAAGGCAGCTACGAAATTGGTGATATTGAAGCGCACATTAGAAAAGTATTGGGTGTGCAGCATTCGAAGGATGTGGATGAGATTTTCTCATTGAAACCCAACAATAATACACTCAAGTGTGAAATATATAGCAGTAAATACGCAATAGACTTTCAAAAGGAAAACAGCATCGGTGCCATACTGGGTTTTTCCAAGAGACTGCTCACACCTCTTCAAGTGCACAGCTCTGATTTACCAGTGAATATCATAAAAGTGCGAACAATCCATCTCGATAGTAACATCACATCGGGAGCATTCTACAACGACAGACCGTCACATACGATATACGAATTTGCCATTGGAGTTGATCCTGGTTTCGCTATTGACGAAACACCTCAACATCTTATCTACCTACCTATCAACCGAAGAGAAATACACAACATAACTTTGAGAATTCTCAATCAGGAATCTGAACTCGTCAATTTCCGAGGGGAGGAAATCATTGTGAGACTGGAACTGAAACAGCTATTGCAGCAATAATGGGACGCTTACTCATATTTGAGCATCCTCATAAAAGTACAAACATACCACAGCCAAAGTCAGTATCAACGAAACCTTTGAAGAGATCACTTACGTTCTCCAATAAACTATTTCTACAATCGCTAGGCTATCATGTCAACTCAAGCATTCGATATCTTCCGAAAGCCCAGTTTCGATGACAGCATTCGCAGAATGGAAGTCAGAACCTACTATCCCTATGTAAAGTCATTTGGGAACAACGACATAGTGGAGATTACTGTGAACCAAGCCGATTCCTGGTTATCCATGGCGGACTCGTATATCGCCGTTAAGGGTCAAATTAATGTAACGGCAGGTGCAGGTGAAGTTTCCCTATCCCCTAATGCAGGAGCATTTTTCTTCGATAATATGGTTTACGAACAGTGTGGTAAAGAAATGGAATCGGTTCGCGATCCCGGTCGCGTCAGTGCCATACGAGGTTATCTGTGCTATGATCCTACCAGTTCAAGAGAATTAGCTATTGCTGGCTGGAATTTTCCCGGTAAACCAATTGTGAATGCAGCAGATAGATCTTTCCGAATGTACATCCCGCTCAAGCATTTGTTTTCCCTCTTCAACGACTACCAGCGAGTAACCTGTGGAAAGCAAACAATACGTTTAGTGCGAGCAAGAAATGATGATGATTGTCTTATTATTACTGATAAATCTACAAAAGCAAGCGTGACGATTGACAGCATTGAACTCAAAGTCCAGCATATATTCCCCAACGATGATATGAAACTTGAACTGCTGCAAGCCGTTAAGCAGGATACCGGCATTATTATTCCCTTTCGTAAATGGGAGCTTCATGAGTTGCCTGCTCTGAAGACAGGCGCCACACGAGAAATTTGGGCTGTGAAAACTTGTGCTGCTGTAGAGAGTCCTCGATACGTCATCGTTGCCTTCCAGACCAATAAGCACAGCAACATAGCGGCTGATCCCACGGAATTTGATCATATCCACATATCTAATATTCGTCTAACTCTTAATGGAGAATTTTGGCCGAACGAGAGATGGCTATTGGATTTCCCCAGGAACGAATACGGAGAAGCCTACAAACGCTACACGGACTTTTATCCCAGTTTTGCCGACAAAAGACACCCGCTCCTAGACTATCTCACCTTCAAGAATCACACTCTCTTCGTAATCGATTGTTCCCGACGTGAAGACAGCATGAAATCCTCCACCGTAGATGTACGGCTGGATATTGAATCTCAAACCGGGTTTCCCGACAAAACACGTGCCTTCTGTATAATCATCCACGATTGTTTGATGGAGTTTCTCCCACTCAGCGAAATTGTTCGTAACCTATCATAAAAGACCACATCTGCACATTACAACTTCAGTTCACCATGGAAATCGCAATCGTTGACATTCAAGGCTTCATTCTTAACGGGGAATTTGTTCCCAAAGAATTGGCTATCAAGACACATGCAACGGGTGTTATACATTACCTGTTTAAGCCTCTTCAGCCCTTTGAAACGCTGTGCAAGGAAGATCGACGAACCGTGAGATATTGTGAGAATTTTCTTCATGGTCTTAGCTACAACGGTGGAATCTGGGATGTAAGCCAGTTGAATAGGATTTTGAATTTTCTTCTCTCCAGATGTACTCATGTCTACGTCAGAGGTCACCAAAAATATGACTTACTAGTTAGAAAGTGTAAGAATGAGCTTGGGCTCAATCATGTGAAGGTAGTAAATTTGGAGCATACCATCAACGCCGTAAAGTTGAGAGATGTAAGTAAGAAGGACCGTGAGACAAGTAAATATCCTATAGTCTGCGGCTATCACTATGAAGATTCTAATGAAGAATACGCGGAATACAAATGTGCTATAAAAAATTGTAATGATATTTATGATTGGTTACTCAATAAGATTTTACCTTAATAAATGAATGAAATATAACATGTATTTTTATTTCCAAAAATTATTTTATTATCAAGTGTATAGATCTTATGCATTTTAACATAACTTTAACTAACAATAATATCAAAGATATAACAGCAAAACATAATAATATTAATAAGTTATTGAGTTCCCTCTGAAGGGAATTTGGTAGCTGTTGTCTACTAGTCGTTGCTGTTGCTTCGGCTTCCTGCTGACAATCATAATTTGCTGTTAATCCATCAAAATCCTCCACAGTGCCATTGTAAAAGAAAATTTTAAGTTTGTAGCGTAATATGGTTCCATTTTTTGGAAATTGTGCAAAATATGCTGGTAGTAGTCCATCATTTAGCAATGTCCGCCTCATTAGGGAATAATCAGATCTATTTGAGCAGTTCAGAGAAAAGCATACTGCTACATTTTCCACGCCCTGCGGTATATTTGTGTATAGAATGTTTTGTGATATAAAAGTCAATATCACAAAACCAGTAGTAATAGTAGCTCTCACTAATATCATTATTGAAAATGATGTGTACGTCTTTATTCTTCAGTTAACAATTTTATAATGCAACACTTATACCTTTACACCCTGTTTTGTATTCACCCAGAAATGGCTGAGTAGAAAGAGCGCCGAGTTAATAACAAAGGTAAGTATATTCCCCATTACAGGTCCCGGGTTCGATCCCATTTCTCGGCTAACATTTCTGGGCAAATTTTTTTTTTTTAATTTTTAATTTATCTCTAGTGGGAGAGTCAACCGCATTCGTGGTAGTGGTGGTGAAAAACATACATTTCAACGCAAACACGTATCCCCTCAGTATCTCTTGAAGTGAGTAAGATGTCTTACAGTGACCTTATGTCAAAAAACCATCGCTGTAATTTTACTAACAGAAAAACTACCACCAGAATTACGCCCAACTACTTAGTAGCCCACTACAAATTCTCAAATTTTCTGGAAATAGTATTTACTGATGAAAAAATAGTCCTGCGTTCAAATAATCATGAAGCTGTTCTTCAAGATGAGTGCCATCAACCGAATCCCTTTCCAAAAGACAAAATATCTTCTGTCACTTTTACATCACGAGGGTTCGAACGATTTCTAAATTTTATCAGTGAATACAGAGACGACAACAACGTACTGGTTTCCGAAGATTACGATAACAATTTACGGGTCACCATATGGGCAGAGGATGGGGAAAACCACTTATTTATTGAAAAAAATAAAAGCAATAATTATGAAATTACAATTCCTCTTAATGTAGTTGCTCGAATAGATTTAAAAAAATTGTATGATATTTTTTATAATTTTAATAAAACATATTCTTTGTAATACTCTCTTTTATTTATTCCCTCTAACAATCCACCTGAAATTGCAAAAATCAAATGGCTTGCCGGAATTCGACTAGTTGACCTTCACCAGCACACCGATGATGAGAACCACGACTTGTGAATATTTTACAAGTATATACTCGTAAAATCAAGACTAATAAGAGGCTCTTGTAGGTTAATTCACTGTATGAAAACCAGATATTCCTCTCTCTGGTAATATCATCACATACCGTGACGTCAACCTTTTACAAGCCATTACTTGCAAAAATCGTGAATCCAGCCGGCCGACCTTGACGAGGAACCAATGCTGATGACCCGCGTTTACCGACGACCAAGTGTGCAGGTGTCGCGTATATTATGGTGAATGCGCTAGTACCAGTCTTGAACTAAATAATAATAATTATCTCAACAATTACACGTGTAATTTTAATTACACATACATTTCCAAACAATACACACATTATTCATACATACACATGCAATAAATAACGCGCCCGAGGCGATTCCACCGCGTACCAGCTCGATTTCAAAAAGTGATTTTTAGTCCCATAAGAAAAGTGGTCTGTGGCTCTCTTGATCTATCTACTATAAGCTATATTCACTAGTCAGAGATACCGCACCGGCCTGGACGACGCACTCAAGAATTAGAACGGTGAAAAAAATTATTACGCAATCTTACTGGATCGCATTCTCCTTGCTAAAAGTAAGGAATTAATTTAAGTGCAATTGAGGTCACTAATTGAACCCCCCTAAATTATAGTTTTCAGTAAATTCGAAACACCATTGTTGTAGATCGTCAGTGATGGATCCACCAAATTTATCTGAGGTACAACTTTGGGTCTGGTGTTAACTTGGCCAAAAGTCCCCTCCTCCTTCCGGCAACAGAGTCATCCAGCTACTCAGTCCACCCGACTATCCTGCAGGCGGAATTGTGTTTGATATGACGTAATATTATAATTAATAAATGAAAAGTTAAGTTTTTTTAACAAACTGTTATATCAATCGTTTTTGATATTGATGCTTGCATATCACAACTGGGTTTAATGCATGGGATCTTAGCTAGAATCGAAGCAAATGCGCGGCGCTATATATTTATATGAATTTGATTAACACGCGGGGCCTAATTAGATGACATACGCTTTGTGTCATATAAGATAGTGATGGGTAATTTTTGAGTGCTGACACCTCAACACACTCAGTACAGTGTTATGGCGCAATTGTGTCATATAGCATAATAGAAGAGTTGCCAGTTGACGATTATTATAACAAAGTTTTATTACTCTCATTTTCCAGGAACGGTATAAATTAACAAAGTAAATACATTCGCGTACAGTATTTTTAAACTCTCTCCTTGGCCTATTTTGTACCTTATAAAAAAACAAAAACATCTACAATCAATTATATTCAAAATTACGAAAACTCTACTTTTAAACTACATACCTTAAATATAGGCAACAACATTTACGCATACTCTAATTATGGGTTATCTTAAGCCTAACATTCAGTGAATCAATTATTTTATAGAATACGAGTTGTTTAAATGTAATACATTTAATTAAAGAGAAAAGATTAGATCCCAAATTCAAGGTAAAAACATTTTTGAAAACATTTGTTTATGTGAAAAGAGAGCACACAGTTTCAATTAAACAATGCCGAGCGAGATGGTGCATTTTTTTGGCACTAATCTCGAGTCTTCCTTTCGGCTATCACAGAACACCTTGCCATTGTATGACCTGTGAGTACCATTTAGTGAGTTGCAGTGTTGGAGCATCGGTGTGTATGTGCCGCTTGCCGGCACAGGTGTCATATAACATAAACGAGCTGGAGTTGATAGTTGGCGATTCATATAACTCAATTTTATTCGCGTACCAGACACGCTATATAACTATACATAAACAAGAAATAAATGTTTTTTTACAATGTTTATTTTTTTAAATTATGATTTTTTTAATTTATTACTAAATAAAATATATTACGAATTTAAACGGTGTCGATCAAAAGCGAGCGGGTGTAATTTTATATTTCGTTAATGCTTACACTCGATCTGTGGCTCGGCACAAAGTGTTATTGGGATCGTGTCAGCACCCTTGACACCTGTGAAGGTGATGACAAAAAAAAGAGTGGCACGGCACAGAGTTACACATCACTAACATAAGAAAGACATCTCTGTCTAAACACATGCAATGAAACTCTGAACTTATTGAATTCGTGGAAAATTCAAAAAAGAACCACCGAACCGCAACTACATAACAGTGTCCGGTATCTGTAGTGTAACAGCTCAGGGAAAAATTTAACTTATATAGAAAACAAATTAGGGAAATAAGTATCAAAATATGGACTACGAGTAAGAAATTTGTAAAAACAATTTAACTCTGGTAATAAAGACCTGACTAACTATATGTAGGACTTAATATTGGAGTAAATAGAAGCGTAAGCAGACGGATGCGAGAATTATCTGAAGCGATCTGATGAGGGCAGATCTGCCAAAACGTCCTCATTTTACCATCGATCCCAGAAGGGATCAGTTATCAACTACGTGGATGAATTCCCAGAAACCCCCATATACATTTACTACCCGTGAAAACTTAAGAACGGACATATTCCTAACTGACCCTTTGCGCTAAGATGTATGTAAAATGAAACAGATATTTATTATAAAAAGTAATGGACATGCTGTTGGAACCTTTGGAGTGTCACAAATGTAAAAAAACAGTTTTGCACCCTAACACCAAACCTTTATTTTAAACACTTAACGCCGTTTCAACAACTCTAAATTGTCACCGTCAAGGAGTAAACCAAACTAAATTAAATTACAATTTTCTCTAATTTATAATTTACCTACCAGTAAACTATTAGCAATTTACAGAAATTAGTACAAAGGGTAATTCTCAAATACCTGAATTCTAAATAACATATTTCACAGACAATGCAGATTTTATATAATGAAATTATGTAAATTCGGATAATCTTTAATTACCTAACTACTTTTACCCTACATTATAAAGTAATGATATTTTAATACCTAATTACCTAATTTATGGGTTCTTACAAACTAAACTATACAATGAGCTGTATGGGATAGGACTCTTTGTCTAATTCATTAGTTTATTGTTTTTATAAATGATTATGCTTTCGTAAGAGTCCAGTTCCCTAAAAGTATTTATTCGTTTAACTAATTTTAAAGATGTTGAATCTACAGAGTAGTTATGTTCTAAAACATGATATGCAACATTATATATATCCGCTCTTCCGTATTTCAAATGAGTAATATGCTCTTTGAAACGGGCACTGATAGATCTGCATGTCTGTCGATAATACTTTAAATCACAATCATTACATTTGATTTCATAAATACCCGACTTCTTGAAATCAGCAAGTTTATCTTTAGGATTACCCAGCAATTTCTGTAGTGTTGTAGTTGTTCTATACACCTTCTTCATACCAAGTTCTTTAAAATTTTTCTTAAAGTCTCTAGTATAACGACTGTACGAAACAGAGACAAACTTTTGTTTTTGTGACACACTTCGAAAAGTTCATTCATTCGTAACCGAAGCTGCTTCTTTCTAATTAATTTATCTATAATATCTGTTAGATAACCATTGCATGCAGCTATTTCTCTAATAGTTTTCATTTCTTTTTCAAATGGGGAATGTCAACAACCGATGTATAAGGAAATTAATAACCCGCCATTTTATGTTGTTAACAGTTAAAAGAAGTATCATCAAACTCTAACTTATTATTATCATTTCTTAAAATTAATACATCCAAAAATGGTAGAATACCCTTATTTTGCTGTTCATATGTAAATTTAATAGAAGCCAACCTACAGTTAAGATGCATGAGACATTCATTAACATTAAACTCATTAATATTAAATATAGCAAATATGTCATCCACGTACCCTATCGATACTCTAAGATTTTCTGGGAGTCATTTTTTCGTTCAACTTCTAACCTGCCCATGAACAAATGGGCTAGGTACGGCGACAGGCGTTTCCCATTGCCGTTCCTTCCTTCTGCTCATAAAAGCAACCTCCAAACAGAGTACAATTTTGGCACATACATAATTTTGTGAGGAAAATTAACTTATTAATTTCTGCCTCACAAAAAGAGTTTTCACACAGTCCTCCAGACACTTCCGAATTTGTGGAATGGGTACACTAGGAAATAAGGAACTATCATCAAACGATACCAAAAATTTCTCCAGATTGCAGCGAAACGTTTTGTATAGATTGAATAAACTCTAAAGAATTCTTTATGCTAAAATTTTGCTGCGGACAAGGTAAATTTTCGAATCGTTTTGTTAACCACTTCGCTTAAACAATTGGACGTACTGTTTTTCCTGGTTTGTGAATTTAATTTTGGGATCATTTGTTTAGAAACATGGAGTCTTTGTTTCAGCTTAGGACAATAGATTTGCACGCTTTAAGGACATTGTTTATACAACTTTTCTTAATTTACAGCTATCATATTAAAACGTAAAAACCAAAAAGCCAGAGGTACGCTACACATTTGATGTTAGACACAAAACAAACATCTGCCCTCTATCGTCACGTGGTACATCCAGTACCAAGGCCATTTGTTTATTAGTGAGCAGTTGGCATGTAGGCATTTGTTATTGGCAATCGACTTTTTTGTGAAACACAATTAATCTCCTTTAAAAACTACTTTTAATACATACAAATATTTTCCTATTTTTGTACAACAAAAACTTATTTTAAATTTCGACAACTTGACGAGATATTTCCAAGTATTCACATATTTCTACAGAATGTAAAAATTACTAATATTTAAAAAGCCATTTTTAAAGCAGAAAATTGGAAATTTATTTCTATAGTGCCATCTATAGAGCAATAGTTAGACTTTGCATTATACATTGAATGATACTTCTCGTCACATTATAATATCAACCACTAGATGCCAAGCAACGATAATCATCAGTAAAATGTATATGTTACCGTAAATGTACACTCTTGGGAAATCTACACTTTTACCGTAAAATGTGTACATTTCCCAAAAAGTGAATGTGAAGTGAATATAATGTAAATGTACATTTCCCGGCAAATGTGTACTCTTACCTTCATGTTTTAACAAGTTGGAATACAAATAAATTAAAAGTAAAAAATATTTATTTAAATAAACATAATACAAAAGGTTTTAATAACGAAAATTATTTTAATAAAAAAATGTAAATGACAAACAAAACATATTTTTCTTTGCGTGTTATATATAGACCAATCAATAGCGATTTTTTCGTGCAAAAAATACTATCATGATACTGCCTGTGCCATCACATTAAGATTGATTTGTAGTGATATTTTGCTACCTTTTCCACTCGCAACTGTGGTTTCTTACTTTTTTATAAACAATTGAAAGAAGAAAATTGCGTTTTTTTTTTCGTTGCATGTTTGTAAAATGAAAATAATAAACTAATCTCAATGGTGTCAACAGGTGAATCGACACGATAAGATCCTTGGTAACAAAGGAAAATTTGGCGGTTTTCTTTATATTATTATAACTCCATCACTATCGAAGTTGTAGAACTGGGCTTGTGGGAATTGATAGTAATTGATATTTACCTTATGCGTGACTACACCAGGAGCTATTGGCTTATTAGTTTTTGAATAATTGCTATCTGAAGTTTTTAGTCCACTATTCTTGCAGTGTGTCTCCATGCGACATGGATCGTCAAATATCAATTCAGAATAGAGATGTTGGAAGTAGAAGTATCATTCTACAACGCCTCTATTTTCATTTTTCATTAAATGTCTGTGAAATATACGAAAAATGTTAGCAAGTGGCAGTAGTGGGGGGAACACGGTTGTTGAGGGGAACTGCTAACAATAATTATTATCGATAGTAACTGTCACTCTGACAGATGGTGAAAGAATTTAATCGTTAAAAAAACTCCTATACAGAGTGATTTGTTCGATTTTATTATATCAAATGAAAACTGTTTGTTTATTATCATATTTATATTTAAATGGTTTCTCGGAAACGTTTTTGCTTTAATTTGTGGATTTTGGATTTACGGAACATCGAAGGAGAGCGGTCATTAAAAAAATTCTTACTTGTGAGGATTTTAAATATTAAAACGATCAATGTATGTGCCTCTACTATATATTACTATACGCTTCCTCTCAACAACCGTGTTTCCCCCAGTCATACGCTCGCCCATTTTTCGTCATGTTTGCTAACATTTTTCAGATATTTCACAGACATTTAGTGAAAAATGAGAATAGAGGCTTTGTAGAATGACACCTCTACTTTCAACAACTTTTTTCAAAATTGAAATTTGATTATTTATGACGCATGGGGGCACAATGCAAAAATAGTGAACAGAAAACTTTATATCACAATTGTTAAAAAACTAATAAACCGGCAGCGTCTGGTTTTGGCATACATAAAATGGATGTAAATTACTATCAGTTCCTACAAGCCCAGTTCTACAGCTTCTAAAATGACGAAGATACGATTTTAAAAAAATCCTACATTTTTCAGTATTTTTTGTTTTTCCCTGTTACTAATGATCCAATCGGATCGAGCCTGGGCTCATTTCATTGGTATTTTCATGCTTTACAATTGACCTGTTGACACCATTGAGATTAGTTTATAATTTTTGATTTTATAAACATGCTAAGAAAAAAAACGTAATTTTATTTTTTCAATTCATAACAAAGTAAAAAACCATAGTTGCGAGTGGAAAACATAGCAAAATATCGCTACGAATCGTTGTTAACGTGACGGCACAGTCGGTATCCTGATAGTATTTTTTACACATTATCAGTTAATTTTTGCTCTATTGATTGGTCAAATAATATAGGTATGATCGCAGTTTTCATAAATACAATTTTCGTCCTAGTTTTTCAGGACCTATACCATGGGAATCAAACAAATAATAATAATAACATACTTTTCTTTATTATAATAGTTAGATTTTATAAAACTATAAAATTAATTAAGTTAACATTAACATTATAGATAAGCACTTGCACAAAATTTGTAACATGAAATATCAGCGCCTACCTTCTCTATTGTATGATCTGTGGCGCCTACTGAACTTGAACTAGCCGAAACGGCAGTTCGCGTACCACTACAAGTACGCATGCGCACCACGTTACTAACACCTGCAATTTCGTATTTTGTATGCTCACATTTACCAAAACTACATGGTCATTGTGAATTCAATGTACATTTCGCTTATTTGAAATTGTAAATTTTAGTTGAATGCACATTACCCGAACGGGGAGGCAAATGTGCACATTTACCGGAAAATGTGTACATTTGCCGCAATATCTACTTTTACCGTAACATAATACACATACAAAAACTAAAATAGTAAGTCAGGAAATAAATAGCTATTATTTATGAGGTGAAAATATCAATTTAATTAGTGAGAGCAAGCAGCTACCAGAAGTATATGCCCTTTTTTTCAAATATACCAATGCGTACATAGATAAGTATTAGACATTTTTGTGATGACCATTTTTTAGTATAATTATATTATTACTTAAAAAAAGAACTGACTTCAACTGACAAAATATAAACAGTTTAAAAACCGTAGTATACAAGCAATCACTATTTTCTGACATATCTTCTTTTTTATGTTATTTACCCTAATAGCACATGTACGTACAATTAGGTCTTAAAGACGTTCAATTTCGAATATTTGACGTCCTTAGGATGTCCGTTTCTGGTCCCGGACTTCATTAGGACGTACATGGGACGTCGAATGTTACTAATTCGTGTCCCAAGTTTGGACATACCTAGGACGTCGGAGAAGTCTGTTCTGGGACGGCACAACAGTTCTCTAAAGATGAGTAGATCTTTTTTTAATCATACTTGTTCACAAAGAGTTGTCGCCTATATGTAATGGTTGACTGAATGTTGAAATATATACAATTTAATTTGTGGGAATACTCCGTCAGCTATCAGGATTGTCGCTCACAACAACCTACTTTTAATATACATTAGGTGGATCTCATTTCAAGTAATTAATAGTAGCAAAATCAATACTAGAACAATTTTAAGACAACTACAAATTAAAACACTAATATTCTGTGATACTAACTTGACAAATAAGGGGCAAAATATTACTTTTTTCCCAAACCGTCCGCAGTGGATCCTCAATTGTTTTTGCAAAAAATATGTTGATGTACTCTGCAAAAATAGAACTTCCTGAAAGTTTGAGCAATTGAAATATTTTTACGGACTTTTAAACCGTCAGAAACACGTATTTCTTAGCTATTTTTGGCTGATATTGATACGCTTGCCAAGAAGAGCCTATTTGATATTTTTTAACTTATGAACACAATGAAAGGTTTTTTCATGAGTAATAAAAGGCATTTTGCACAAAGAAAAAATATTGATAACCTAGTTACATGAACAATCCACAAAGGATACGCTGATGAAGCACAGACGACACGAGCACACAGTCAGCCGCGCCGTCGTGTCGCCTTGACATTATATTTCGTTTAAGCATTATGATAATCCAATTTGTTTACATTTCGACTAGTATCTTTGAGTAGTTGAGATGCTTTTGTCTTAGTCTAATAAAACTTGTAGTGCTTGACTTAAAATAAATTGTTTTTAAAAACTAAGTTTTAAGAAACAAGTATATTACTGGCGCAGTCAGTAGGATTCTGGAAGTATCCAGGCAAAGGAAAAACTTCGTTTTCAAACGTTTATCCACAATTCTGAAGAACCAACTTCCAACCGGGAATGTGGACGACCATTGGACAAAGCAGATCAGTAGTTCCAGATGCATCGAGTCATCACCAGTTACTTATTGTAAGTAAAAAAAATTCTTGTCGACTCCTTTGTACCCAAATCCTTTTTGATCAGAGTGCAGAGTTAAATTTAAGAAAAACATTTTGAAACCGAAAAAAAATCTGCGAATAAGATTTTCTGATATTTTTGAAAATATTACATTTAATATTTTGAAACGATTTCTCACGAATTTAGTTATAGTTGTATTGTAAATAAATAAAGACATATTTTAATTATAATCATGGTACCACCACCTGTCTTCGATGTAAAAAACTTGGTCATCTTACCAAACTTCGAAGGTAACCCTAACGAACTTCACGATTTTTTGAATATCTCCACAACTTTATTTACACACTACTACGACAGCACGAACCAGGGAAGTCTCCAGAACATTTTATTATTCCGAGGAATTCTGAGCAAACTCACTGGTAGAGCAAAAGAAGTTGTCTCCGTTTATGGTTACGAAACATGGGACGATGTAAAGATCACCCTCATACAAAACTTTGGGGATCAACGAGATGAAAATTTATTAACCAGAGACTTGGTCAATCTGAAGCAATTACCACACGAACAACCATTACAGTTCTATGAAAAATGCATGGGAATTTTAAACGCCTTGTGTAATTACATTGATTTACATAATGATAATGTAATCATCAAAGGTAGCAAGAAAGATTTCTTTAGAAAGCAAGCATTAACCACATTTTTGGCTGTGTTGAGAGAACCCTTAGGCTCAACCATCCGAGCAATGAGGCCAGCAAACCTCGCTGTAGCTATGCAATACATCCAAGAGGAGAATAACATAAACTACCTCCAGAAAAACCAAGCGTCAATACATCCACCGTCAAAACAACAAATTCCAGCTCAAAATAAATCCAATTGGCTACAACCACAATTTCGCCCATCAATGCCGTACCAGTACAGACCTCAGTGGCAACAACAGCAACAACCACGCCCATTTCCAAGCGGACCTGTGATGCTGACGCCGAAATCACTTCCACCTCGACGCCTGCCAACTAACCAACAAGTTTTCGGAAAACCGCAAAACGTATGGAAACCCAAACCTGGCACTCCAAAATTATCCACACCAACGCCAATGAGTATTTCATCGAACAATACCTTCAGACAACCACACCAAAATCAATTTAGAAATCATTTTAGGCCACACCCAAATTCAAAACCAACATTTACTTTTGAAGAGTTATTCAACATAGATCAAGAAGAATATTACCCTGAAGATCCGTACTACCTTGAGGACCAAGAAGACCCAGAGTACGACCACCCCGAATACGAATATAATGTATAGGAACCAACTACATCAGAACCGACAGTAAATTTTCTTCTAGAAGCCAGTTCAACGGGAAAAACATAGTAGAACTTCACACCTTTACCGACAAAAAAGAGCTTCCATACATCGCAATATCAGACCCACCATTAAACCTGCTTATAGACGCTGGTGCTACGAAATCATTTTTAAATCATGATATCGCTCAAAAATTTTATAAAAATTTTATAAAACATGAACTTTTTGTTGTGACTTCAATTTTCCAAAATTATTCTCAAGAATTTTGCGCTGAAATACCTTCTTTTTCAGAATTTAATTCTAATCACAATTTGAAATTTTATTTATTTAAATTTCACAAAACATTCGATGGATTAATTGGTTTAGACAATTTAAAATTATTACAAGCACGTTTAGACTTTCCAAAATCAAAATAACTGACTGAAAACTCGACTTTACCAAACACTATTATGAAACAAACAAAACACGATTTTACTCAATACAATTAGATCCACACTCTATAACACGCGTTAGACTACCTGTTTTAGAAGATCAAGGACCGATCCTTCTTCCAAAACAAATAATTCAAGGTGCAACACTTCATGAAACCCTTAGTGAAGCCAACAACCAACTTGCCCATGTAGCTTTGGTTAACAACAGCGATGAAGAATTAAAATAGCCCTTACGGAACCGATCGTTGCGAAGAAAATCGACCTTGAAGATTATCACATTTTTACAGCAGAAATTTCAGATATCAACACTGAAGGACAAAACACGGACATTGAACACCTTATTAGGACCGATCACCTTAACAGTGAAGAAAAATTCCACATCACAAAATTATGCAAGAAATTTTCAGACGTCTTTCATCATCCTAATACACACCTAACCTTCACCAACCAGGTAAAACACCGAATAAGGACAAAAGATGAAGTTCCTGTATTTACAAAAACCTACCGATACCCTTATGTCCACAAGGAAGAAGTACAGAAGCAAATATCATCAATGTTAGACGAAGGAATTATTAGACCAAGTGAGTCACCATGGTCATCACCAATATGGGTTATCCCTAAGAAACCGGACGCCTCTGGAAAAATCAAATGGAGAATTGTAGTCGATTACCAAAAGGTAAATGAAAAAACAATCAACGACAAATATCCCCTACCGAACATAACTGATGTCCTAGACAAATTAGGCCGTTGTCAATATTTCACTACTTTAGACAACTTGATAAATCCGAATTTTTAAAGAAAGAAGTCGCATTTTAAGGACATGTCATCACACCTGACGGAATAAAACCTAACCCGGATAAAATTAATGCCATATTGAAATATCCAATTCCAAAAACAACGAGAGAAATTAAAAGCTTTCTCGGGTTATTAGGATATTATCGAAAATTTATAAAGGATTTTGCCAAAATCACAAAACCCTTGACAGCCTGTTTAAAAAGGGACGCAAAAATAGAACATACAAAAAAATTTGTTGAATGTTTCGAAACTTGCAAACAATTACTTGTTAATGAACCACTACTTCAATACCCGGACTTTTCTCAACCTTTTAATCTTACAACAGACGCTAGTAACGTAGCCCTAGGCGCAATATTGTCCCAAGGCCCTGTAGGCAAAAACAAACCCATCGCGTACGCTTCACGAACTTTAAACGATAGTGAATCCAACTACTCCACTATAGAGAAAGAAATGCTTGCTATAGTGTGGGCAACTAAGGTATTTCGTCGATATTTGCTGGGCAGACCCTTCAAAGTCCTGAGTGACCACCGCCCTTTACAATGGCTATTTTCAATAAAAAATCCAAATTCTAAGTTAGTCAGGTGGCGATTAAAACTCGAAGAATTCGATTATGAGGTTGTATATAAGAAAGAAAAAATAAATACCAACGCAGATGCCCTCTCAAGGATCGAAATTAATACGAAAGAAGTAGAGGAAGAAAAAGAACATTTTAACTTAAGTCAATACATGGAAAATTTCAACAAAGAACTTTCCAGTCAACAGCAACTCGACAATATTTCTATGTATAACAATCCCCCTGATGAACTTGACACTGAAATTATGAATGAGATGAATCAACAACGCGAACATCCAAAAAGCGAATCTACAGATACAGCCGATGAAAACCCCGACCTAGAACAACGTAACTCTAACTTAAATCGCGATACATCCGAAACAGACACAGCTGATGAACTTATTGACCTACCTCAAGACGAGAGCGAGAGTGACAGTGGAAACACTATACATTCACAACAAGAATAGCCGACTCTTACAATACCCATATCGGAAAAACCGCTGAATTATTATAACAACCAAGTAATAATGAAATTCGTTAAATATTCTATATATTAAATATTCTCCAGCAAATCCCGCAATTGAACAAATCTTTCAAAATAAAAAGAGTATACACATTCAAATAGGAAAAAATGATGCAGTTAAGAACCTTCTTGACTTTTTCAAAAATTTCATTCCACCTAAAATTAGACATGCTATTCATTTTACTCCGGAAGTTATGTATCAACCAACGTGTGAACTTTTGAGAGAAATGTTCAAAAATTCTGCATATGACCTGGTAAAATGCAACACAATCTTAGAAGACGTAAACTGCGAAAGAAAACAACAGGAAATAATTAAAAATTACCACGAAGGAATAAGTAATCACCGAAGAATTAATGAGACAGAATCCCAACTGCGAAAAAGATATTATTGGCCATGAATAAAAGCAGATATCGAAAATTACATCAATACTTGTGAAATTTGTCAGATCAACAAATATGACAGAAATCCAGCAAATCCAAAATTTATGGTAACCCCAACACCTACGAGACCAATGGAAATTATCCATCTCGACACATTCCAAGCAGCAGGACAGAAATTTCTTACCATTATTGATTCCTTTTCAAAATATGGACAAGCCTATCCTGTGGAAAGCGCAAACGCAGTAAGCATTATCAAAAGTCTCCTAATATTTATTACGCACCATGGCATTCCAAAAATGATCAGTATCAGATAATGGAACAGAATTCAAAAACGGACTTATGCAAGAATTTGCTGAAACTCACAAAATAACTATTCACTATACTACTTCTGAAAACCCCCAATCCAACGGTATGATTGAAAGATTTCACTCTACTATTATCGAACATTTACGAATTTTACAAACAAAAAATAAATTATTAACATCAAAGATCAAATGCCCTATGCTATACTAGGATACAACAATTCCAATACGAAACAAAAACCAATAGATATTTTAAACGGTCATTTAAACACTCACGACCCTTTGGAAATAGGTATTGACAAAACCTTAATGAACAACTATATGCAACAACACCGCGAAAAAAACAAAAGTTTTATACAAACAAATAAACCAATTAGCTATTGATAGAAAAAATAAAATTATTGAAAAACAAAATCTTAAGAGACAACCACCAGTAAGCTACAAACCCAATGCCAAAGTGTACACAAAAACCAGTACCCGACAAAATAAGCTCTTTCCATGATATAATCCCAAAATTGTGAAAAAAGACAATCCCGTCACGATACAATCTCAAAACACCCTAATTCATAAGAAAAACATTAAACGCATTACAAAATGTGATTCGAAAAAATCATTACAGATGGAACATCGTGGCAGCTCAAGAGATAAAGATCCAGGACTTGAAAGAAAATCCAGGAATCCTTCCCCTGAACCTAGGACCAGCAAAGATCCAGATTAGTACACATGACTTCATTCATTTCTACAATTTAACCCCGATAGCACAAGAAATTAGCTCAATAGAAAATCAATATGAAAACGCTTCAAGATCAATATCAGCCAAACTAAGCTTACCATACTTCGAGATGTTACATAACTTTGACCAAAGTCTCAGATATCAATTAGAAGCAGTGAATAGAAAATTCCAAACAATTTCTCCACATTACAGAAAAAGGAGAGGACTCTTCAATTTCCTTGGGAGCGCAGTAAAAATTATATCAGGCAACTTAGACCAAGAAGATGCTCAAAAATATAATGAAGCCATATCAACACTCAAGAAAAACCAGAAAAATATTATTAAAAAGGTGAATCAACACATGTCTTTGACTACCAAATTAATGGATAATTTCAATAAGACAGCGACTCTGTTAATTCACAATCAAAAAGTGATAGAAAAAGAAATCAGAAATATTAATGATGACTTCACAAAATTCGTGTTTGATTTTAATCATTATATGCAAGCCAGAAACATCTTGGACCAATTAAATTTATCATTACAAATAATTTTGCAATAATTAAGAGATCTGGAAAATGCAATCACTTTTGCAAGAACTAATACTCTTCATAACAGTATTATAAAACAGCAAGAAATTGAATGGATTATAAAAACAATGTTAGAAAACCATAATGAAAAACAACTATTTTATAGTGAGAAAAAAAACCTGATCAAATATTATGATCTTATATCTGTGGATGCCTACTATTCAAACGAAATGGTAGTATTCATCCTGCATTCCCCGATATTATATCCCGAAGAATTTACCTACTACCACCTATATTCTGTACCCACAATAAACTTCACCACAATTATTCCACCCTTACCTTACCTGACAATGAATTATGGACTCTATCAGTACTCTACGCAACAATGCAAGAAAATCAGCAGCAAGTACCTCTGCCAGAGCATTTCGATCCAGTTCCAGAGCAAGACTCCAGATTGCATTTCACACATACTCCAGCTGTCAGAAGAAGAAGCCCTGTGCCAATACGTCCCGATAGTCATCAACACCACCTTAATAGAGCAAATAACGGATGCTCATTGCATCGCAATCTTCCCGAAATCCACAAAAGTTTCGACACAATGCCAATCCTCAGGAATTCTACAACTCCAGGGAACATTCCTGATCGAGATTCAGTACGCCCGAAGAGAAATTTACCAACACCAAAGACATAGTCAAGGAACAGCCAATGACATTGCCAAAAATAAAAACAACATTCATTCACCAGTCAACAAGGACCAACCCAATCCAATTAGAAAAGGTTTCACTAGATGAACTCCACAAACTCCAGGAAGAACAGCATCGTCTGCACCCCATTGAGACCATCGAAGTGAATGACACTGGCCATTTTTGGTCAAGCCCAATTTATATTTTGATAACTATTTGTGCATTAATTTTGTTATACAGATTCAGAATGCAGAATGAAGCCACGAGAAGAGCCTTCCAGGGATGGAACCCATACAGTCCTGTTCGTCCCTCCCAGAACTTCATCCAGGGATGGAGGAGTTACATGAACAATCCACACAGGATTCGCTGATTTAGCACAGACGACACGAGCACACAGTCAGCAGCGCCGTCGTGTCGCCTTGACATTATATTTCGTTTAAGCATTAATTTGCATTATGATAATCCAATTTGTTTACAGTTCGACTAGAATCTTTGAGTAGTTGAGATGCTTTTGTCTTAGTCTAATAAAACTTGTAGTGCTTGACTTAAAATAAATTGTTTTTAAAAACTAAGTTTTAAGAAACAAGTATATTACTACCTAAATATGATTTTTAATGTCAATATTTTTTCTGTAAAGTTTGGAAACAGATCTTTCATTTTTGTATAATAATAAAAATAAAAGACACATCGGAACAATTGGAGCTTATTTGGATTTACAAAGACTGCACCTGAAAAAAAATGAGCAAAAAAATAATCGAACGTCCAAAAATGCATGCATTTCATTGCCAAAAACGAAATTTTTGTAATTTAGCTAAAATTAAAAGCACGGTATCTTCGGCAGTTTTTAATCGATTTGGACGTGCATACACAAAGATAAAATATATGTTTACATAGTTTACAGAAAAAAAATATTATTATTAAAAATCATATTTTTTTATCTAAATTTATCCGCTATAAAATCTTGGAAAAATGCGAGAATCATCAAAAACAGGCTCTAGTTACAAAAATATTGAATATCAGGTTATCAATATTTTTTCTTTGCATAAAATTCTTTTAATTACTCATGAAAAAACCTTTCATTGTGTTTTTAATACGTTAAAAAATATTAAATAGGCTCTTCTTGGCAAGCATATCAATGAGCCAAAAATAGGTAAGAAATGCCTGTTTTTGACGGTTTAAAGGCAGCCTAATTTGTATTCATGTAATTCTCAATTGTAACTACACATTTATATACATATACGCTGGAAATATTCTATACAAAATAAGGTTTTAACTTCTCCGAACATTTATAACTTGAATTAACACCTCACTTTAAAATTACTGTCCGTTTAATTACATAACTATATGTACAGAAATGGCGCTGATTTTTTGGTCCTTGCGAGCCAAGGATATACTGTGATTGTATATTAATTGATTTAGATTATAGCATTTTTTTTGTCCTTTCGACACAAGGATTACGCTATTTTTATTGCATAATCGATTATATTGATTTAGAATACTACATTTTTTTGGTCATTTCGACCCAACGATAGGTTCAAATACCACATTTTTTGGTCAACCAAGAATACGTTATTTTTATTATTTAATTGATTATATTGCTTCAGGTACATCATTTTTTGATCATCTCATCTTATTTTACTATATAAATAATTTGTCGAGCTATTTATAATTGATTTATAAAGCCACAAATTATTATATAGAAGTTAAAAATTTATAAAGGCGTTTCCAGCGAGCGCGAACACATTCCGTTCATTGCACTGGGTGACAATTTATACAAATCACGAATATTATAATTGAGCTGATAATAGACGAAACTTTTTCTTACCCACACTTTTTCTGTTTGGTGTCTTTTTTGGAAAATATATTTACGAATTTGGAACTCGAATTCGTGTAGATATTTATTTGAATAAAATACTTTAACTATACGTTATAATGGCTAATAACAAATTAAAACGTTTGCACGCTTTTGGAAATTTAGAAATTAATTAACTTGATTCCATTGAAGAGATTGCAGATAAATTTATACAAGGAGAATTTCATTCATCTAATTTTATCGTTGCTTGTCGTAATTTATAATATACTAAAGGAATTGGATAAACATCACCTAACAATTATAAATACAATTGCCGTTAAAGATGATGTAGATTTAAATGCAGAAGAAATATTTAGAAAGAAATTTATACTATGTTTCAATAAAATCGGGTCGAATTACCTAATGAAAATAAAAAAAATTAATTTTCTTCATCCAATGTTAAAGTGAATTTGCCGAAGCTTAATCTTACATGTTTCTCTGGTGAAAATATAAGTGGGTTTCCTACTTCTATCGACATGTTTGATACGTTAATTCACAACGATGCAAATATCTCAACAATGAATAAATTTAGTTATCTTTTATCGGTTTTAACGAGTCCTGCTTTAGAATTGGTTATACGGAATCGATTCATAGCGGACAACTATCAAACTGCACAACAGTTTAAGAGAACGTTGTTCTACTGATCAACTTGCAATGAGTTATTGGAAAGATATTTCTATTTGTGCTTCACTAACTAATCATAATCCACGATTTTTAAGAAAACTCTCAGACAAAATTTAACTGCTTTCTCCACAATGGAATTCAATAGGGAAGATTGGGATTTTATTATCATGAATATTTCACTTGAAAAATTAGATTATAATTCTCAGAAAGTATTCGAATTGCATCATGCTTCAAGTGAAATACCTACGTATCACAGTTTGTATAATTTTTTGTTGAAGCATTGTACGGCTCCTGAATCATTTGTTAGAGCAAAAGGCTCGAAGAGTTCAGTTATTCAAACTAATTCAAGAAAACATACTTTACATAATTCTCGTTTAAAGTCTTCTCTTTTTGCTAATATATCACGTAAACCAAATTGTTTATTTTGTAATGCAGATCATTTACTCTTTAACTGTTCTGATTTTTTAAAGGAATCATCTCAAGAGAGATTTAAGTTTGTTAAACAACAAAAGTGTTGAATTAACTGCCTTGTTATTGGGCATACAAGTAGTTAAACAAAGAGAGTTCTGGACCGGAAGTGGGCATAAAGGTAACCAGTCATCGAGTTCTCGCCGGGAGCTGCTGCCGAGCTGTTGGTAGTTATTGTTTGGATAAGAAGAAGAAGACATTGGGAAGAAGAAGACGTTGGGGGTGGTCGTAGGGGTGCGCGAAAGACATTTGGGTGTGCCGCAGAGGTGCGCGCCATCTGTTGTTAATAAATGAAAGCCATTGTATTGTGGGTTGCGTGTGTTGCAGAAGTGCGCGCCATCTGTTGTTAATAATTGAAAGCCATTGTATTGTGGGTTGCAGGGGTGCACGCCATCTGTTGTTGGTTGTGGTGGTTAGAGAGAAAAAAAGCTAAATACTTGGCCGGGTATCGAACGCGGCTTGTCTGATTACAAAGTCAGGTGTCCACCGAGCTGCGCTAATGCGGTTAATCGAGAAATGTTTATTTGAAAAGGTATTTTGCTTAAGCCTGCATGCGCGAGAACGTCCACTCCTTCGATTCTCTGATTTTGTCGGATGATTCAAGGCATTGAACGCCTGCATGCGCGAGAACGTCCACTCCTTCGAGTCTATAATTTTTGTAAGCGAGCGCCAGCCTGCGCAAGAACGGCAACTCCTTCGAGTCTCTGATTTTGTCGGATGATTCAAGGCCGAGCGTAATAATTTTGAGACTTGGAAAAATTTGTTTCAAGCGTCTGAAATTTAATTAAGGTGAAAATATTGGATATATTAAAACTAGACAACTGTTTAAATATGTTTATTAGCATATAGTACATTATGAATTTTCAGAGCATCCTTAATAATTAAAGCTATATTTTGTTTTGTTTTTGTACAATATATAGTAAGGCCGCCATCATCCAACCACATAGTCAAATCCAAAGAAATACCATCAGAACAAAGCTGGCAATCATCCCATACAGTGTCAGGTTCATCCTTTCCATGTGAAGGATCGTTATGGAAACCATATGCAAATTCCAAGTATTTTTAAGCACTGTGTAACTCTCCACCGTTAAATGTAGAATTTTTTCACCAATTTTGAGAGTGGTCTCGTTATCAGTAATATTAATTGTTAAAATTTCTGGTACTGCCGCATATTTGCAAGTGCGCCCGTTGTAGGTAATCACAGTTGTTAAAACGTCTGGTACCACGTAACATCCATTTTTGGGATTTAGCTTTCCAGTTAAATCTTTCGGTTGTATAGTTCTCGTTGGCACTGCACTCATATTAAATCTTTCTTGGTCATCAAGTAAACTTTCCAAATTCATGACTGGATTGTTACAGCTTCAACTCAAGACTAAATAAAAGAAATAAATTCTTTTAACTTATTGTCGTGAGTGTGTGACGACAGCAAACACTACAAATATTAGATTTTTGTGGCTATAGGTGCAGTCTTATTTAATTCACTATGAATAAAAGGTGTGAAATATGTTTGGAAGAGATCACTAATAATTTTGGGCTATTGCCAAATTGTAACCATTGTTTCTGCTTCCCTTGCGTTAAAAGATGGCATCAAAATAAAGACTTTGAATTGAATATTCGCAGAGGCTGTCCAGAATGCCGTATTGTGTCCCCTTATGTCTATCAATCTGAGGTTTATTACCAGAAAGCGGAAAAAGATCGTTATATAGTTGAGAAAAACGAAAAAATGAAGAAAATACGATGTAGGTATTTCCGAAAAAGCAAACCCAAATGTCCGTTTGGAAATACTTACTTGTTTAGCCATCGATTACCAAATGGGGTTGAAATAGATATAGGACCACCCCAAATGAAACGTGCAGGTATGGGCGGTCGTATTGATTTCATAGAGGCTCAGTTCACCCGTGGAGGAGGTAGAACTCAGCGCCCAGCAATAGGAGGACTCCCAGATACTATTAGTTTACTCCTGGTGGAACCAGGAATTTTTTACGTCTTGAGAGATGAATAAAAATCTGTATTTATTTAAAAATTCATGCCAATAAAATCATAAATGTATTTAAAAATTCATGATAATAAATTCTCAAATCTGTATTTAAAAGTAATGTTAATAAAATCGAAAAATAATATAAATCATGAATCCGTGATTATTTAAAAATTCCTGATAATAAATTCACATTGGTATTTTAGATATCAAAACCACAACGGAAATGATGACCGCAGTGAAAGGAAACTGCGATATCTTGTTTACGCTAAATGAAACCGAGCTAAATAAATTTACAGGAAGCTGTGGTTTGATAAGGTTATCATGTTGTTTGCAGCAATAAACTTTTGCAGGAAGTTCCCATATGATAAGCATTAATTAGTTGTTTTTCTAGAACTAACGGAAATTTCGTTATACGCAAATGACGTAGTTCGATGCTGATAAATAAAATAATTGCGAATTTTTATTTCATTGTAACATTAATATTTTAGAAATATTAAAAATTGGACTTTGTACCTATTGAAATACCAGATGAGCTGGAATTGTATTTTGAAGAGCCCAATCCAATTTTAGACTAACTTGCCTATGATGAGCTGCATTTATTGTGGTACCATTAGCTGAATGTTGTAGTAAATAATTGCAATATGTATAAGAATAATATTTTTTTAAATTAACGTCATTTTATGTTTAGAATTGCTAGAAATCAGACGCAATAAAATCGGCAAATAACTACTGTGGTGGAGATTCATCAAAATGTTTAATCAAATTGGTGCATACAGTGATAACTATATCAAAAAATGTAAACAAGTTGAGTTGGATCATTCTATTTCCTCTGCTGAAATACCATTGTGGCTTAGGGATATTAGAAAACATATGAGACTTTTTAATTGTGCTTTTCGCCATGGAAATTTATTTGTGGGAACTTTGAAAAAATTACAAAACAATGTTGGTTATTTAAAACGCTTTCGGACTTTGCTGAAGCAGTCAAAAATTGGAATGGGTTTAAATAATAAACGTTCTAGTAGAGTTCAATGGGATGACATTGCTTCATGTTTTCAAAACCGTGTTAGAAGTGGGATAATAATTAACAAATCACATAAAGAGATCTTGATGTTTCTGGATGGTGCTTCAATTATGTTCAAGTTCAGAATTAGTAACATTTTGAAAAAACTATTTACGCTTAAAGTAAATACTTGTTTTTGTGGAGAATTTATAAAGTCAGATATGGATGAAATTACGAATCACAAATATTTTAATACTAAAAATGAAATTATTGATGGGGGAACAGACTTGGATGAATGGTTTGACAATCACGTAAAGGATCCAATTATGAATTCCCTCGAAGAATTTTCAAAAGAAGGTAGTGGCTGGGTCTTAAAAAGTATTATTTCTTTGGAAATAAACATAAATGCCTTTGAATTTGGTAATGGTATATCATAATATATTATGTAGCTTTGAAATAAAATTTTAAATACAAGACATTGTTTTACTATGATAACAGACCATAGATAAGTACTTGAAATTTACTTCCGATTAGAACGCTAGTGCGAACATTGTTATCTCTCCATAAAACTTGTGTGTGTTTTCAGAGATTTAGAGAAATCTGGCAATGTTGCTCTATCACTTTAATCATATGACTAAAATCACGCATTTTCCGAGATCTAGGGAAATATGGAAATCTGGCAATCATGGCCCCACTTAGCGGGCCCTCCTCCCTTTTTCTGTGACGACACACGATACATCCTTTAGTTATGTTAACGAAGACATAAGTTTCAGTTAGTTTGCAACAATTGATTAACGTGCAATTCCAAGATGGTATCTATTCAACATAACCAAAATAAACTTGAAAGTGATCAAGATGTTAGACTGTTGGTTACACCGATGGGTAAATTAACCTATACAGAAGTATGTCTCAAATTTGGTCTCGACATTGAAAATGATAGATGTAACGCCTTCTTCTGGAAGCTGACGTGGACAGACAAAATACTCATCGATGATAATGTCTTGGAGTGGTGTGGTTACGTTGGTGAGTACAGACATTAAAAGTATCATTTTATGGATTTGCTCAAGACTCAGCAACCAACTATGGAATACGAAGAAATTCAAGATGCAAACATAACTCAAAAGAAATACATTTGCATGGGCGCCATCGACTTTGAAATGCTGCTTATGCAGATGCGTAGCAAGAAAGCTACAGAAATTCGCATCCTCTATACTTTAATTAAACGCATCTCTATGAAATATATCAAATACGAGAAGTATCATGAGGAAATGCGCCTCAAACAACTTTCTGCACACAACGATCTAATTTCTGTACAAAACCAGCATTTGATGACTGAGTTGGATGAACTTAAGCAAATTATGATACAAGTAAAGAATACCGCTAAGGCTGAGATGATTCAAATGCAAAAAGAACGATTACATGCGGAAGAAGAGAGAAACAAAGCAGATCGAGATCGTATGCGAGCTGAAGAGGAACGAGTTAAGGCTGAAAAAGAACGTATTCAAGCTGAGGAAGCTAGGGCCAAAGCCGAACTGCATCGAGTTAGACTAGAAGAGGAATCTGTCAAGGCATCGGAACGTCATTGTGAGGTTCTGAATGTGGTTTCTAACAAAATACAGTCTCAGGTAGTGAAACGTTTAAGGAACGAAGTAGTCCATCGTGTAGCTCCCAAGTCAATCAACCACGAAAAACAGAGATGTATGGCTCTGTTAGCTCTTAGTAAGAGTGAATGGTCTTTCCAATCAGCTATAAAGGCAGTGCTGAAGAAACATCCAAATGCTCAACTTGTTAAAGAATAATTTGATGTCTCACATCCCATAGATATAGGTAACGCTCTCAAGTTTCGACTTGGGAACTTAAAAGTGTTTGCTAGGGGCAACACACTGCGAAATCAGCACCATTCTCTTGAGCCATTGTATGATTCTGACCTGGTTGATAATATAGAATCTATCATGAATGAAAACGTTGCCATGGAGATTTCCAGCGATGCTCAACAAATTACCAACCCAGAATAAAGTGTTTGTATAATAGTGTTATTTGTTTCCCAATTATATTGTAAATATTATATGTTTAAATAAAACAAAATATGTTCAAATTAGCATTTTTATTTTTAGCATACATATATTTTTAAATAACCTACAATTTTCCGTCTACATATGCAACAATGATCTATTTTCAGAGAACAGTCAAAGCAACTAGCAAAGTGTCTGCATGGCATAAAAACAATTGTCATTTCATTAGTTAAGCAAATTTTACAAGTATTATGATTAGAGCCTGTGTGGGGATTTGGTGGGCAGTCTCTAAGCAATAAACATTTAGCTGATCCCTTTTTGTGAAGCTCTGTAATATCATCATAAGGTAAGAGATTCTTGAGCTCTAAGCCACAGCAATGACAAGTGATCCTGTCACCGTAGCCCGTGTAAAAGAAGCCGGCGTTGACAAGCTCGGTGGGTGTCTGCTTCAAGGCAATAGGCCAGTCTTTGAACGTCTCAAGTCTGCTCTCAAATGTCAATTTGCTTTTATGTCTGATAGGTCTCGTGATGTGGTAAGTGTCATCAAAATCAAAAAAGCGACAATATGGATTCCAGTCCAGATGATCGGCAACAGGGTCATCACCATCTTCCCAGTTGAAACCACGTGTATCACAAAATGGGCATTCAACAGCGTCATTTAAACTGCCATCGGATTCTATTGCATCTTGTCGGTAGATAAACCCTGCTCTTGCTAACTTTTCAGCAGGGAAGTCGGAAGGCCAGTTTTCAAAGGTACGTAATCGATTTTCGTATATTTGGAAGTATTCTCGACACTCCATGGTGTAGAACTGATGAAATAAACAACAATGTTTTTAATTTATAAGCATTTATTGAATTTTTCTAATGTCAATATCTCTTAAAATAATGTTTTTATAATAATAAATATGTTCTTTTAATGCAATACATAATGGAGACCTGTCATCTAAACAAAATGGTTTTAACAATTTTTCAATCGGTAAACGATTTAGTAAATTTGACCATAAACCAATTTCATCTATTATTTTATAATAAAAAGTACAGAAATTTAAGCGCTCCAAATAAATTATTTTACTTGAGATAATAGGGTTAATAGCTAAAAGTTCAACCACATCACTATAATCCAAATATAGTGCGCAAATGTTTTTCATCACCAACACTTATTTGACGTCTTCATACTGGATCTGGGATAGATGGAGACAATCTCCGCAGGTAACTGGTGCAGCAAACTCTGGAGGTGTGGCATTTTCAAAAAAGTTTGTTTTCAGGAGAGTAGTTAAACAAAGCGGTTTCTGGAGCGGAAGTGGGCATAAAGGTAACCAGTCATCGAGTTCTCGCCGGGAGCTGCTGCCGAGCTGTTGGTAGTTGTTTGGATAAGAAGAAGACATTGGGAAGAAGAAGAAGACATTGGGGGTGGTCGTAGGGGTGCGCGAAAGACATTTGGGTGTGTCGCAGAGGTGCGTGCCATCTGTTGTTAATAAATGAAAGCAATTGTATTGTGGGTTGCGTGGGTTGCAGAGTGCACGCCATCTGTTGATGGTTGTGGTGGTTACAAAGAAAAAAAGCTAAATACTTGGCTGGGTATCGAACGCGGCTTGCCTGATTACAAAGTCAGGTACCCAGCGAGCTGCGCTAATGCGGTTAATCGAGAAATGTTTATTTGAAAAGGTATAGTACATGCCCGTTGGGTGGGCGCGGGTTTTTGGGCGTTGTTCGGTTAGATATTTGGGGGCTGGATGGGGGGATATGATATTTTGTTGTCTGTAAAAAAATTTAAAATCTTGGTATTTTGTTGTCTGTAAAAAAATTTAAAATCTTTTGCTTAAGCCTGCATGCGCGAGAACGTCCACTCCTTCGAGTCTATAGTTATCGTAAGCGACCGCCTACCTGCGCAAGAACGGCAACTCCTTCGAGACTCTGATTTTGTCGGATGATTCAAGGCATTGAACGCCTGCAGGCGCAAGAACGTCCACTCCTTCGAGTCTATAGTTTTCCTAAGCGAGCGCCTACCTGCGCAAGAACGGCAACTCCTTCGAGTCTCTGATTTTGTCGGATGATTCAAGGCCGAGCGTAATAATTTTGAGACTTGGAAAAATTTTTAATGATGAATCAAGAATTTGATGTTATGGTTTCTAGTAGTCTGCTAATAATTTTTAGTATAAAGTAACGAAAGAGGTGCAAGATGAGCATAGTGTCTCACCAACTACTGTTGAATGCAGATTGATAAAAATGACTTTACTTAAATCAAGTTTTATAATATTCACATTAATTTTGAAAAATGTCTTGTATGTTAATATACCTTATGGAACCAAGGACATGGCTGTATGCCCTTCAGGGAACTGTTTGAACCGCTCCAACTACACATTGATGGCTCGAGATAGATTAAACGATGGACGGCTGCCTGTATATTTTGCTCGCCTGTCAAACACAACAAAAAATTTCAAACTGAAGCTGATATTTTCTGATGACACTGAAGGTGACACTGACTGGATTTCAGCAGCTTCATACCAAGATGAAAAAACTTTACTATCCAACAGCTCAATGACTATACGTGATGCTAACCTACAAGAGGAGCTCCACAAAGTGCTAATTCTTATTTGTGTAACACTCTCTACAATTACAATATTATTACTTAAATTAATTGTGAAATGTATTAGGAAAATAATGAATAATTAAAACACATAGTTATATACAATGTTTTATTTATGTAAAACACTATTCAGAAGCCAATAATAAACTACATCAACATTTTCTTTTGCACATCGTACTGGATCATTGCAGCGGCAGTGAAAAATGCATGGAGAGTCAGAAGGTTTCAGTTCAACAGCGCCATTGAAGTTTTCCAGATTGATTAGGTGATAGTGTGATTCCCCATCTTCGTTAAGCAGTTTTCTCAAAATGTTGATTTTCAGCTCTTCAAATAACTTGTTAAATAAAAAGTCATATTTCTGATGGCCTCGTACATATATGTGCGTGCATTTGGTTAGGAAAATTCTCAAAATGTCGTTCATAGTATTCAAATCATAGTGGCCATCAGAGTAGTGGAGTCCATGTAGCCGTTGTTCCAAATATCGTACTTGCCTTTTGTCTGCTGCTGATAGATAGTTAAACGGTTTAGGTGGTTTAAACAAAAACACTCCTGTGCGTTTACGTGTCTTGATAACCAATTCCTTGGGAACAAATCTTCCCTCGATTTCGAAACCTTGAATGTCGACAATTGCAATTTCCATTGTTAACCGTTGAAAAGCTATAACGAAACTGATTTTCTAAACAGCTGAGTGATCTAATATAAGCTTCGGACAATTTCGCTGAGTGGGAGAAATTCCATTAGGCAATCGTGGATAATTATGCAGAAGGCTCGGGTCTTATCGGGAAATCCCGTCTGGCTTTCAATATCCAAGCGAATATCTACAGTCGAGGATTTCATGGTGTCCTCACGTCGGGAGCAATCGATGACGAATAGGGTGTGCGTCTTGAATGCAACATAATCCAGTAGAGGGTGTTTGCCGCCGCCAAAGCTGGGATAAAAGTCCGTATACCTTTTGTACGCCTCACCGTACTCACTCTTTGAAAAATCTAAATCAAATCTCTCCATAGGCCAAAATTCGCTGTTTAGATTTAGACGAATATTGGAAATGTGAATATTGTCAAATTCCGTGGGATCTTCTTTGATGTTGCTGTGGCGATCCGTTTGAAAGGCTAAGATAACGTAACGAGGGCTTTCCAGTGCGGCACACGTCTTCACAGCCCAAATTTCACGAGTAGCACCTGTTTTGAGAGCAGGCAACTCATTTAGCTCCCATTTACGAAACGGTAAAATTATACTGGAATCCGCTTTGACTGCTTGCAGTAAATCCAATTTAACGTCATCGTTTGGAAAAATGTGACGGACTTTGAGTTCGATGTTGTTTATTGTCACTTTACCCTTGGTAGCAGCATCCGTGATTATAAGGCAATCATCGTCGCTACGACTTCGCACCAGACGAATTGTTTGTTTACCACACATCACTTGCTTGTAGTCGTTGAAGATGGAAAACAAATGTCCCAATGGAATGTACATGTGAAAAGTTTTATCTGCGGCATTCATATACGCTTTATGTGGAAAATTCCACCCGGCTATGAATAGGTCCTTTGAACTGTTGGGGTCGTAGCACAAGTATCCACGTATTGTACTCACGCGACCAGGGTCTCTCACGGTTTCAATTTCCTTGCCGCACAACTCGTACGTAACGCTGTCGAAGAAGAAAGCTCCAGCATTTGGTGATAGAGAAACATCTCCATTGCCTACTGTCTTCACCACTTGTCCCTGGATTGAGATGCAGGAATCAGCCATGGAAAACCAACAATCTGTTTGATTGACGGTGATTTCAACGATATCATTGTTGCCGAATGACTTGACGTATGGATAGTAGGTTCGCAACTCCTCGCGTCTTACACTATCATCAAAATTTGGTTTGCGGAAGATATCGAACATTTGATGAGTTGACATGGTAGCCGAGCGTTTGTAGAAACAATCTGTTTGAGAGCGTGAGTGATCTCTTGAGAGGTTTCATAGAAACTGATGGTGGACGAGGAGCGGTTAACCTCTTATATGGTTCTTCATCAAATACAAGTCGACCCATTATTATTGTAGTTGTTTCAGCTCAAGTCGAATGATGATTTCTTCACCACGAAAATTCACAAGTTCAGAGTCTTGATTCAAAATTTGCAATGTGAGGTTATGTATTTCGCTTCTGTTAATCGGCAAATAGATTAAATGCTGAGGTGTTTCGTCGATGGCAAAACCAGGATCAACTGCAACGGCAAACTCGTAAATGGTGTGTGAAGGAGTGTTATTGTAGAAGGCTCCCGATGTGATGTTGCTATCGAGATGAATCGTTCTAACTTTTATAATGTTCACTGGTAAATCGGAACTGTGAACTTGATTGCGTGGTAGCAGCTGTTTAGAGAAGCCCAGAATATCACCGATGCTGTCTTGCGGTTGAAAATCCACAGCGTACTTGCTGCTGAAAAGCTCACACTTGAGAGTATTGTTGTTGGGTTTCAATGAGAAAATATTCTCAACGCCCTTTGCCAAATGAATGCCAAGTGCCTTTCTAATATAAGCTTCGATGTCACCAATTTCGTATGAACCTTCGGGCAAGTCGATGAATGTTTGCGTGTTTTGATCGTCAAACAGGTAGATCTTGTCACCTCTCTCAATGTTTGGGATGCTGTTGTACGAGTGAAAACTCAATAAAGCTAGTCCGTAGTTGTAGTTGGGATCCAACTGAATAGGTGGTTGAAAATCAATCGACAATATTGGGCTGCGACCTTTCAATGTGATGATCACAGACATGACTGATAATTATCCGCTTGTTAGCTGCTAATATAGGTTAAAGTAAAACAACAATAATGCAAAATATTTATTTTTTATTATAGAGAAATTTCAAGCATAAATGGCCACAATTTGATTGATTGTACGTCTGATAAGAGTCATTGTTGTAGAGGATTTTCACTCCATTGCCAAAGTAGTTGGCTAATTCTCGGGGTGGTTTCAAACATCCAAAGCTATCAAAGTACTGAACGGTGTTTCCATTTCGCACATAAGCTACCCAATGCGTACCGTGATGACTGCTGGTATCCAAATTAACGATGGCAGACTCCTTTGTTTGTGAATGTTTAGGTAAGGTGTTTCGCATAAAGACTCCCCTAAAGTAGGGGATCTTCAAATGATTGGCATATTGCTCAAGCTCGTGATTGTAAAGTGCTCGATTGGGTAGCTTTATTGGGAGTTTTTTTGCTTCTTTAAGTAAAGCCCGAAGCCGTTGCGGGACTTTTTAAGAAAAATACCGCTTCCTTTCTTTGCAAGCTCTTCCATGGCTTGATTATGGCGCTGGTCCTCCTCCAACTTCTTGCGGGCGTTCTTTGCATCTATCACGGCTTTGGCTACTCCACTGGCTCCCCCGGCAAGAGCTCCTAGTGCTGACAACCCCGCAAATAGGGGTATTAGTGGGAGAAAACCCCCAATTTTCGACTCAAAAGGAATGACTCGAGGTACATGGATTTTCTTGCGACCACCTGCCTTCTTAATGACTGCTCGGGCTGCTCTCAACGCCAATAACGATGTCTTACGGACATCGCTTCCAGATCCGGCAATAGCTCTCTTGATTGGTAGAACCACATTCTGTCGAAAAGATTTTTTTCCACATCGTTTTTTGATTCCAAGCCCCATCTTGCGTTTAGCCTTCATGCCTGTAGTTATAAGCCAAGAAGCTGCTTTTTCTCCAAGTGAAGCGTCCTTTGACTTGAATCTCTCCCAAGCTCGATTTTCCAACTCGTAATCAGCCTTATGACGATCCGCCAAAGACTTGTATTTACTGTAGGCGATATCGTGCGCTCGACAAGCAGCGTCTGTCTTATTGATTCCCTGCTGACCCTTGGAGAGACGGTCTAGAAGTTTTGTACCGGGTCCACAAAACTGATAACCAGGTAGATGTAGTTCAAATGGTAATTTATTGATTGCACTATTCAGTAGACTACCTCCTTTGGGAGTTAGCATGACACTGATTGAAACTGAGATAGACTGCTGTATTTAATTAGTATACACAATAAGGATGATGTTAGTATATCGTAAGATGTATATGAAGCAACAAGATGTCCAACTGCCTATCGAAAATTTGGACTTTGTCGAAGAATCACCATCATCAGCAAGTCGACACGGACAATTGTTACCAAATTCCCTACGAGCAGCATTCTGCGGACCTAGTGGTTGCGGAAAGACCAACGCATCGTTATCACTGCTATTCAATGAAAACGGCCTACGATTCGAGAACGTCTACATCTATTCCAAGTCACTCTACCAACCAAAGTACCAGCTCTTACAAGACGTTCTCAAGCTGGTTAAAGGTGTATCGTATTTTCCCTTTAAAGACAACGAAGAAGTAATTGATCTGAGTGAGGCACGCGAATGTTCAGTATTCATTTTCGATGATGTGAATGGTGATAAACAAAACAAGATTCAGAATTATTTTTCGATGGGAAGGCACAGGAATATCGATTCAATATATTTATGCCAAACGTATAGCAAAATACCTAAACAACTGATTCGAGATAATTGCAACGTAATTGTCATATTCAGACAAGATGAGGTAAATTTGAAGCACGTCTTTGATGAGCACGTGTCTCCCGACATGGACTATGATAAATTTAAGACAATGTGTTCGGAATGCTGGCAAAATCGTTTTGGCTTTATTACAATAGCTAAGGACTTCAACTTGAATGATGGCCGCTACCGTAAAGGATTCGATAAATATATAAAGGTTCAATAAAGATGATTGCTGTTAGTTGATAAAAATGTCTTCATTGAGTAGCAACATTGCTGCCACTGCTCGAAAGAAAAAGATCAAGCAATTGGCACGTTCTATTCGCAAGAAATATCTTAGTCTGAAGCTGGGAAAGTCGGAACATGATGAAACATTGAATAAACTTTTTAGACTGGTAATGACACCGCTACAAGATATTGCCTCAACTACGGCAAAAGTTCTCACTAAGATACCAACACAGACCATTAAGCGTGAGGTAATTAAACAAGAAGTGCAGGAGCTGCCATCAGTCAAAAAACATGAGTTGGAAGAGACACAATACCTCGATGAAGAACCAATCGCTGAAACTAGTATGCACACCAATGATGATGATGATGAGGTGGAGAACGAAACCTTTTACGAGGATCCCGGTAATCTCTCTAAAGAAGCAATAGAGGACTACATGGATCAGTATCCTCCAGTTGCACACAAATATCTTGAAGACTATATCACTAAAAGCGATGTTATTGACAACATATATGGACCTATATATGACGCTGCAAGTTCCAAATGGTTTCTTGGGCAAAAGGAAATCAATTTCAGTCGTAGTACAGGTCACATTATCGTTGATGGGTTACAGTTTCGAGGTACTCCAGGGTTATATCAACTAATATTTTACAAGTCACCTGATTATGCTCCCGATGATTTAGAAGCGTACCGAAGAGTGTTGGTAATGACATCAGCACACAAGAATGCAGCAGGTCGTTTGAAAGCTTCAAGTCTATATAAATATACTGAAATTATAAAGCCAATGTTTCCTCCCTTGACAAAAAAGCAACGTTTTGCTGGAACTGGTATGGAATTAACTTACAATAACAAGCCAATGGAATACGTCTACTGGGATGATCCCAACGAATTGGTTGAACGGCTGAAACTACTGATTGCATCCAAGGAAGCAGGCAACACCTCTCACGACAACGAAATAATTGCCATTTTAAATGAACTTAAGGAAGCTAATATTATACGAGATAAATAAATTTCGAACTTGAAAGTGTATATTATTCCTTATCCTATGGCAAACATGTCAGTTTCACGATGACTTTAAACAAGTTTGGGCGTAGTGCCCATCAGCAACTAAGGTCATCAACATCACATAACCTAGCTTTTATGAAAGTACCTTTTTCTTTTACCGCGGAGGGAAATATCGATGCTGAGAAGCTGAAAATTACCAATGTCGAAGTACCGACGAAGGCTATGGATGCCGCCAACAAGCAGTACGTTGATAAGAAAATAGCAAACGGACTTCAGCAAATACATAGTGATTTTCAAATAGCTTTCAGCAACTACACTGGTGAAGTTCAGCAAACCTTATCTGTGTTTAAGCAAAACGAAAAGGTTAGCGAGGAACGTGGAGCTCAAAACTTTGCTGCAATGAATACTCGCATATTGAAAACCGAACAAGCTATGGAAACCCAACTACAAAATATATCGCTTCTCATTTCTAAATTCAATACATTAGAAGCTCAGTTGGAATCTGCTCGGAAAGAATATAAGGAAACCATCACAAAATTTGAAGCCTCGTTTAATGACAACCGTATATCACAGGAAAAACGTATAAACGATCTGGAACTTTCTATGAAACAAGCTCCTAAAGGTGTTGATGCAGCAGAAGTATTAAATATTGTTCGAAAGGATAAGGCTAAAGATCTTTCTGATCTAACTGAACTTAGAGACAAGATGACAAAAGTAGTGCCTGAGCTATACCGAGACATGCAAAAACTACATGATGATATTGCAAATCAAATCTTGGACCAAAATCAAAAACTTGAAGCAATCGCAGACAGTATTGCTGCAATTAAAAAGCATCATTAGGATCAATAAAAACATGCCTTTGTCTATTTTTAAGCAGTATACAAGATGGCTCCTATAGCGAAACATTCCAAAGAAAAAGTTCAAGTTGTTAAGGAACTGCATAGACCTGTGAGACGAAAGTTTCCTCGCCGACGTGTAATAATTAAAGGTTTCGATGACTCCTGGCAGTCGGACCTCGCACAAATGGATCTCTATGCAAAATCCAATCGTAATTTCAAGTTCTTCCTCGTGGTGATTGATTGCTTTTCAAAGTACGTGTGGACGAGACCGCTCAAAACGAAATCCGGTGAAGAGGTAACTCGTGCCTTTGAGAGTATTCTCAAGGAAGGACGGCACCCGAAAAATCTACAAACCGACCAGGGTAAGGAATACTACAATAGTTGCTTTCAGAAACTAATGAAGTCATACGGAATCAATCATTATAGTACATTTAGTGGACTGAAAGCCGTAATAGCTGAACGAGTAATTAGAACGCTGAAAGAACGGCTCTACAAGTACTTTAGTTTGAACGGCACCTACAAATGGATAGATATTCTACAGGAAATCGTTAAGGACTACAACCATCAAAAACATTCCAAGACAAAGATGAGACCTGTGGACATTAATAGGAAAAACGCTCGAGATATTAAAGTATACAATAACCTGAAAATTGCTGGGCCAAGAAAACTGAAAGTTGGAGATGTTGTGCGAATAAGTAAAACCAAGCACGTTTTTGATAAAGGTTACCTTCCAGCTGGAGTACGGAATTGTTTAAAATTACGCAGGTTAAAATAACTAATCCAGTTACGTATAGTTTGGAAGATATGTCTGGTACACCGATTCAAGGGAGCTTTTACGAAGAAGAATTGCAAAAGGCTGCCTATCCTGATGTGTATCTCGTTGAGAAAATTTTGCAACGAAAAGGCAACAAGGTTAAAGTTCGGTGGCTTGGGTTTGATTCGAGCCACGACAGTTGGATTGGCACTGAAAACAGACTATAGCACCAAGGTCAATCATAAATTGATAATAAATTATCATAAATATAGACATGTGCTTGCATTGCAAAATGAAGACTCAGGGTGAAAACATCACTGTAAAGTATTCGAAAAGTTTAAGTCAACATATCACCAAACTTAAACGATTACAGAAAGATATCAAATTTTATTGTGAAAAACAACAAGTGATGCAATATTTAAAAGCCTTACATATATGATGATGGTGATGGGGAACAGAGGAGCCATTAGCAACAAGAGATCTACTTTTCTATCTTGGCGTAGGAACACATAATTGAAATCAACCGCAATCAGGTAGTGGAAGGGGTACAACTATAAAATTGTGAAAATTCCCTACATATATTCCCAGTCCAGTTTACCTCTCGAGTGATTTGTGAAAATGAGTAGTATCAGCAGTTTTGAAACCATGGATAGTGGTTATAGTAGTGATTCCACTATCAGTTACAGTGCGGACTTGGATAGAGTGTTACAAATGTATGATGAAGCTGCGAAAAAGGAAGACTATTACTTGCTGCATTCGAGATTTCCATTACTGAGTTCAGAGTATGATGTTCAATGTGCACTCAGTCCTGCAAGATCCTATTCTCCAGTGGTTATCTTGCAAAAAACACCTGTAGCCGCTGGAACACCAACGAAAATTGTAATGACTATGTACGAGTGGGAGGATGTCATCATTGAGCTCAAGCTCCTGAAAACAAACTTTTTTGAAAATGCCACACCTCCAGAGTTTGCTGCCCCAGTGACCTGCGGAGATTGTCTCCATCTATCCCAGATCCAGTATGAAGACGTCAAACAAGTGTTGGTGATGAAAAACATTTGCGCGCTCTATTTGGATTATAGTGATGTGGTTGAAGTCTTAGCTATTAACCCTATTATCTCAAGTAAAATAATTTATTTGGAGCGCTTAAATTACTGTACTTTTTATTATAAAATAATAGATGAAATATGTTTATGGTCAAATTTACTAAATCGTTTGCCGATTGAAAAATTGTTAAAACCATTTTGTTTAGATGACAGGTCTCCATTATGTATTGCATTAAAAGAACATATTTATTATTATAAAAACATTATTTTAAGAGATATTGACATTAGAAAAATTGAATAAATACTTATAAATTAAAAACATTGTTGTTTATTTCATCAGTTCTACACCATGGAGTGTCGAGAATACTTCCAAATATACGAAAATCGATTACGTACCTTTGAAAACTGGCCTTCCGACTTCCCTGCTGAAAAGTTAGCAAGAGCAGGGTTTATCTACCGACAAGATGCAATAGAATCCGATGGCAGCTTAAATGATGCTGTTGAATGTCCATTTTGTGATACACGTGGTTTCAACTGGGAAGATGGTGATGACCCTGTTGCCGATCATCTGGACTGGAATCCATATTGTCGCTTTTTTGATTTTGATGACACTTACCACATCACCAGACCTATCAGACATAAAAGCAAAGTGACATTTGAGAGCAGACTTGAGACGTTCAAAGACTGGCCTATTGCCTTGAAGCAGACACCCACTGAGCTTGTCAACGCCGGCTTCTTTTACACGGGCTACGGTGACAGGATCACTTGTCATTGCTGTGGCTTAGAGCTCAAGAATCTCTTACCTTGTGATGATATTACAGAGCTTCACAAAAAGGGATCAGCTAAATGTTTATTGCTTAGAGACTGCCCACCAAATCCCCACACTGACTCTAATCATAATACTTGTAAAATTTGCTTAACTAATGAAATGACAATTGTTTTTATGCCTTGCAGACACTTTGCTAGTTGCTTTGATTGTTCTCTGAAAATAGATCATTGCTGCATATGTAGACGGAAAATTGCAGGTTATTTAAAAATATATGTATGCTAAAAATAAAAGACAAAGTTACCAATATGCTGTTTTATTTAAAATAAATAAACATAGACTACTAACATAACTACATCAAATATTACTTATACATATATCTTGAAAGTAAAAATTAATTTAGAGGCTGTAGTGGCCCCAGGGTAAAGTATCATATGAGTCTTTTAACAGATAGCGCTTGTCATCAAAAGGACTGAGGGCAATTTTTGTCTGCTCTACACTAAATATGTTATGAGCATATGATCTAATACAGCGTTGGGAAGCAATAGTTTGCTGGTTTTCTTGCAAACAATAGAGGTAATCATCAAACGTAATACTATTTTTAACTACATTGTATTTTACGCCTTTTGACTTTTTGATGCATTTTCCTCCTAGGATTAGGTAGGTATACATTTTCGAACGGAGGCCTACAAAATGTGAAATAATGTAGCCCTTAGCCTCATCCTTCATTAAACCAAGCACCTTTTTATTAACTAGTGGGATGTTGTAGATATTATCGGGGGGATAGTCTGATGTGTCGAAACGATGGAGATTGGGTTTGACGAGCTCTTCATATATATCATCAGAAATTATCTCAAGCAAAAATGAATCAGTATCGATGTATAGAAGTTTGACTAGATGACGAGGGTACTTTTATAAATGAAATCATAGAGGAAGTCATACATTAGGATTTTTGAAAGTTCCAGAATTGCGCACCCGATATACAGAGGTTTATTGAAGAGCAAATCAGTTTTGTTTAACTCAATTGCCATCAACTCATCATCGAATATGGTGCGACTGTGAAATGCTGGGGAAGCAATAAGATTTTTAGCACCGTATCGACCTTCCCAATGGTTGACTAGTTTAACGATACGATGCTTTCGGATATTCTCCATAGTTTTACCGAAGACTGCGTTATTCATCAATTTGAACAAATTCTTCTCAAAATCATTAGTCGCCTGAGCTCTTAGGGAAGTATTTAGATCGATATAGGACTTGAGCCACGGAGACTGTTTGAATTTCAACACCCGGTGAATGTGTTTGAGAATGATGCCATTCTCAAGAGCTTGTTTCAGATTTCTATAGTGAATAATATATTTTTCCTTGTCATGCAAGGTAGTCATGAGTTTGGGAAGTTTAGAGCCGGGAGGGGTGCGGCGCTCCGGACAGAAGGGAAGGTCTTTATGATGATCATGCAAATGCTTGGGATACTCCAGATCAACTTCCAAAAAATAACCAATGTCTGAATCATCGGGAATTTGAGTGACATCGATGTTGGTATCAGCAGACCATTGGAATCCCCCGTAGGGTAAGGGTTGACTTTGACTATATCCATATAAATTATTAGCGTCTACGTGGTAAATGAATTTGGAGGGTTTATTAGGATTATAATTGGGCATATACTTGTTATTCGCCTCGGAAAACCTATTAGAACATTGGGAAATACCTCCACGTATTCCACGTTCAATGAACATCAGCATGTCAACATTTTGAAGAATTTCCAATTGGCAACTTGTGTACTTGAGCATACACTGCCAAGAATATCCAGGTAGAGTGTAACAATGGGTTGGATCTAAGTCATATGTTTGATGGGCCCTATCACGGAAATTTTCAAACACGTCAGTTAGAAGAAGAATGTCCACTTTCATGTACAACTCCATGTAGTTGCGAATGGTTTGGCATTCAAAGGAATCCCATACTCTTTTAGCATGTTCGTAATCAGCTTGAGAAACGTTCTGATCATTCAATTTATTATAAAAATTCTCTATAGGCGGTAATTGGGTTTCACTTAATTTTTCCAATGAATCAACATAATCATAAGGAAAGATTCCCTTTCGTTTTAGCATCTTTAGTTTCGCTAACGACACATGATTGAAGATTGAAGTTAAATTAACAAATTGATTGGTTTTTAAAGTGGATGCCAGCTCATCCAAAGAAGATCCCAGAAATCTAAATGAGTCGATAAATCTAAATTTTATTTTTGTGTCCTTATCATGTTTAGTAAAGGCAATATACTTCTCTTTATTGATTGGTACAAGAGTTATTTGATCATGCTTGGCGAGATCTCTAATTATAAAGTGGGAGTCGTATCCACTTAGGTTGTGGAACACTACCGGAACTATGAAAGACTCTCGGTACCTGAGGTTACAATAATTATGTGAATAGCCTCTAAATGCACCGGAAAGGTGAGAGTGGTCTCTAACGATTTTATCTTGAGGTAAAAAGGGCTTCTCACAGATATGACATGTGCCAGATGCATCTTGAGACTAACCTCCACATTGAGAGGTACAACATCGGTTAGTTTGGACTGCACGAACTTTGTCAAGTTTGCCATTTCATGGTGAACCACTCCATACAGTTAGAGCCCGTGAAGCTCCTATAGTACGAAAAAGAGTCATCATAGGAACATTTGAAATAATAACCAGCACATATGGCTGAATGCTGCTGATATTTATGAGTTTTGGTAGAAGTAGTATCGGAAATTGGTAAAAGTATCGACTCAAAATCTGCATAAACAATAAAAGGAAGCCTTTCCTTGAATGAAAAATTATTAAACTCAACTACCGCCTTCTTAGGAAAAGATATTTTGCAATTATTTACATTTTTACAATATTCAATGTGGCTCTCAAGGCTGCTGGAGTCACTAAAATAATTTAGACAACGATCGCATATTAATTTTTTACTTTTATGCTTGCTAAGTTGATTTGAAACAAGACGTGATAAATTTTTAATTAGGCAGAAATGATATTTTATTTCCACGTCGTTTGCTGTTATTTCTACATTTTCGAAATCATTGATTTTAGGAACATATTTATTTTGAATCATTAAGAGATTGACATGTTTGTCTAACTTACATTTAGTGATTCGAGCTGGAACTGTTGATAATACTCATTATCTTTTGTTTTTATCAATTCTAAGACATATACATTAATAGAAATATTATTAAGTTTCTCAAACTTAGTAATTTGCTGTAAAGTCATAGGAAATGTCAAACAGTTAGATTTAATACAGTAGATGGCTCGGGGTAAGCTGATATTCTATCAACATTAATGGCTGTAGGGTACAAATGAGCAATAACGCTGTATAAAAACAAAGATCATCATCATAGTTCTTAATATTGATTACAGCATGTTTTTTAGAAATTGATTCTGGTAATCTTATGAAAGATGAGGCTCCATTTCCAATTTCAAATTTATTTATGTTTATTTCTAAGTTTAGAACTTTATACAAACTCCATCCTGATGCCTTTTCCTGAAATTCCTCTAATTTACGTAAAATTTCATTCCGAATGTGTTCATAGAACCACCCATTCAAATCTGTACCCTTATCTATTATCGCGTTTTTCGTATTAAAATATTTATATTCCATAATTTCCACCATTCCAGATTTCTTTATGAATTCACCACAAAAGGTTGTATTACTTTAAGAGTAGGCATTGTTTTCAAAGTATTATTTATGCGCGCCTTAAAAAGGAAAAATGCATCATCTAAAAATTTAAAAATATTGATATGAATGAGATTAATGATTACTCCTGTTCGAACACGTGAGCGAAACGCTGACTCTACATCATACCATTTAACGCGATCACTTCTTTTTGACTTCTCACCAATTCCCCCACCCCTTTTGATGTTAGCATAATTTTTCAAATCATTTCTAAATCTTTTTATATGACTAATTTCAGACTGAAGCTTATTCAAAGTTCCTATATGTAAATCTGATTCACGAATAGCTCTGTTACATAAAATTAATTGTTTTTTACTTAATTTCAGCCAGTTAGATATTTGCTCTGGAGAGCAACGTTTCTTTGAGAAAATTATATTTGATGCTAATCTAAACTTGTTAATAATATCGGTACTAATATTCGCTATAGCCTCTGAATTCATTTTACTCGTATAACAATATAATAAACTATTACAAACTTGAGAAATATCAATAGAATATTAACAGTAAAAGTATAACTGAAGCATGCAAAATTTAAAATAAAAAACTTACAACTAAATTCTTTTATATTCACTCCGCAGAAATTTGAAAAAGCACTCGGGGTTGTAGTTTGCCTCCAAGTTGCTGCAGCCCGATGAATTCGATGTGGAACTTTCCACCACCAAATTTGTCTAGGTGTGGTTTATATACCTGAGTGACCCGTTTCGGCAGGAAGGTTACGTGGTCCTCTAATTCAAGTAAGATGGTTTCACCGTATCTTGGGTTGACCAGTTTGGCTGCCAGAATTCGATACTTCTGGTTAAGCTGCAAGTCTTGAATTTTTATTGCCGGCTTGTTGTCAATCTCTGCGGAGGAAACTGCATTAAGTTCTTTCAAAAAATCCATTTTCTATAACAAAAATTAAATACTATGAACTTGGTTGCGTCTAAACTCTAATAATTTTTGAAAGACAGGCGCAACATATTGGAAGCAAATTAACAAAAGTTGGAACTAGAACATTGAATTGAAAAGCGGGCAGAAAATATTCAATTCGAAAACATACTCTATTAATTTCAAATATTTTGAAGGGCAGTCACAAAATACTAAAAGCAAATTAACATAAATGAAATTAAGTAAATACTCACATAATGTTTTTTTGAACAACACACACTATCACTAGATACACTTTGCAAGTTGAATTAACAGTTAATTTCACAAAGCACAAACACAATCACTGTAGTTGATATGTGATCTCTTTGAGAGTTGAATTAACAATGAAATAAAAATTCGCAATTATTTTATTTATCAGCATCGAACTACGTCATTTGCGTATAACGAAATTTCCGTTAGTTCTAGAAAAACAACTAATTAATGCTTATCATATGGGAACTTCCTGCAAAAGTTTGTTGCTGCAAACAACATGATAACCTAATCAAACCACAGCTTCCTGTAAATTTATTTAGCTCGGTTTCAATTAGCGTAAACAAGATATGACGGTTTCCTTTCACTGCGGTCATCATTTCCGGTTTGTGGTTTTGATATCTAAAATACCAGATATAATGTGAATTTATTATCAGGAAATTTCCGGTTTGTGGTTTTGATATCTAAAATACCAGATATAATGTGAATTTATTATCAGGAATTTTTAAATAATCACGGATTCATGATTTATATTATTTTTCGATTTTATTAACATTACATTTAAATAAATACAGATTTATGATTTGAGAATTTATTATCAGGAATTTTTAAATACATTTATGATTTTATTGGCATGAATTTTTAAATAAATACAGGTTTTTATTCATCTCTCAAGACGTAAAAAATTCCTGGTTCCACCAAGAGTAAACTAAAAGTATCTGGGAGTCCTCCTATTGCTGGGTGCTGAGTTCTACCTCCTCCACGTGTGAACTGAGCCTCTATGAAATCAGTACGACCGCCCATACCTGCACGTTTCATTTGAGGTGGCCCTATATCTATTTCTACCCCATTTGGTAATCGATGGCTAAACAAGCAAGTGTTTCCAAACGGACATTTGGGTTTGCTTTTTCGGAAATACCTACATCGCATTTTCTTCATTTTTTCGTTTTTCTCAGCTATATAACGATCTTTTTCCGCTTTCTGGTAATAAACCTCAGATTGATAGACATAAGGAGACACAATACGGCATTCTGGACAGCCTCTGCGAATATTCAATTCAAAGTCTTTATTTTGATGCCATCTTTTTACGCATGGGAAGCAGAAACAATGGTTACAATTTGGCAATAGCCCAAAATTATTAGTTATCTCTTCCAAACATATTCCACACCTTTTATTCATAGTGAATTGAATAAGACTGCACCTATAGCCACAAAAATCTAATATTTGTAGTGTTTGCTGTCGTCACACACTCACGACAATAAGTTAAAAGAATTTATTTCTTTTATTCAGTCTTGAGTTGAAGCTGTAACAATCCAGTCATGAATTTGGAAAGTTTACTTGATGACCAAGTAAGCTTTAATATGAGTGCAGTGTCAACGAGAACTATACAACCGAAAGATTTAACTGGAAAGCTAAATCCCAAAAATGGATGTTACGTGGTACCAGACGTTTTAACAACTGTGATTACCTACAACGGACGCACTTGCATATATGCGGCAGTACCAGAAATTTTAACAATTAATATTACCGATACCGAGACCACTCTCAAAATTGGTGAAACAATTATACATTTAACGGTGGAGAGTTACACGGTGCTTAAAAAATACTTGAAATTTGCATATGGTTTCCATAACGATCCTTCACATGGAAAGGATGAACCTGACACTGTATGGGATGATTGCCAGCTTTGTTCTGATGGTATTTCTTTGGATTTGACTATGTGGTTGGATGATGGCGGCCTTACTATATATTGTACAAAAACAAAACAAAATATAGCTTTAATTATTAAGGATGCTCTGAAAATTCATAATATACTATATGCTAATAAAGATATTTAAACAGTTGTCTAGTTTTAATATATCCATTATTTTCACCTTAATTAAATTTCAGACGCTTGAAACAAATTTTTCCAAGTCTCAAAATTATTACGCTCGGCCTTGAATCATCCGACAAAATCAGAGACTCGAAGGAGTTGCCGTTCTTGCGCAGGTAGGCGCTCGCTTAGGAAAACTATAGACTCGAAGGAGTGGACGTTCTTGTGCATGCAGGCGTTCAATGCCTTGAATCATCCGACAAAATCAGAGTCTCGAAGGAGTTGCCGTGCTTGCGCAGGTAGGCGGTCGCTTACGATAACTATAGACTCGAAGGAGTGGACGTTCTCGCGCATGCAGGCTTAAGCAAAAGATTTAAATTTTTTTACAGACAACAAAATACCAAGATTTTAAATTTTTTTACAGACAACAAAATATCATATCCCCCATCCAGCCCCCAAATATCTAACCGAACAACGCCAAAAACCCGCGCCCACCCAACGGGCATGTACTATACCTTTTCAAATAAACATTTCTCGATTAACCGCATTAGCGCAGCTCGGTGGACACCTGACTTGTAATCAGGCAAGCCGCGTTCGATACCCGGCCAAGTATTTAGCTTTTTTTCTTTGTAACCACCACAACCATCAACAGATGGCGTGCACTCTGCAACCCACGCAACCACAATACAATTGCTTTCATTTATTAACAACAGATGGCACGCACCTCTGCGACACACCCAAATGTCTTTCGCGCACCCTACGACCACCCCAATGTCTTCTCTTCTTCCCAATGTCTTCTTCTTATCCAAACAACAACTACCAACAGCTCGGCAGCAGCTCCCGGCGAGAACTCGATGACTGGTTACCTTTATGCCCACTTCCGCTCCAGAAACCGCTTTGTTTAACTACTCAGGAGCTTGAGCTCAATGATGACATCTTCCCACT